>VWZY01003047.1:154169-165877 GCA_013399075.1 Chloroceryle aenea
GAGAGACACCCCGCGGCCCCCCCGCCGCTGGGCTGCGCTCTGGCATTGCTCTGCGGGGCCGGAGGGAAAAAAAGAAGACATGAAAAACACTTGATGCTTCCTTGTTTCTGCAAGGGGAGGGACATTTTTTATCATGTCAGAGACTATTTCATATGTAACTTGAACTGCCTGTGGGAACACTGGTGTATGAAGACTTATTTTTGTACAAGAAGCCTTAGAGACAAGGGGTGATAGTTCTATTTTTTAGCAAGCCCTATTCCCTTGTTCCCTTGTTCTTGATACACTGCCAGCTGGAATGTTTTGGGAACATACACGGTTTAGATAAAAAGGTGGGGGTTTGGTGTTTGTTTGGTTTTTGTTTGTTTCCTTCCCCCTTCAAACACTTTAGTAAAAGTCTGTAAAGTTACATTGCGTCTTAACGTGGTATCCGAGTTTGCCTGGTGTGAAGGGCCCCTCCTCTGAAAACTGAAGTTTTTTGGGTTTTTTAATGTATTGAAGGCATTTTTGTATGCACTTGGTAGGATTTCTAATGTTGTATATATGCAGTTTTTAAAAGAGTATCCTATTTTATGTAAATGGACTTTATAAATAAAAATCTATTTATAAATTGCTTCAGGGCTTTCTGAGGCATCTGTTTCCTTGAAAGGCCTGAGGGGTGGGAGAGGGGAGCAAGGAGTGATAGACCAGAGCAGCACTTCTCCTGGACCAGGTTCCAGGGGTGGGAGGGGATAAGGAGCAGTGCTTCCCTCCCCTCCCCCTTCACGTTTTATGAACCCAACACGTGGTGCAAGTACCACAGAGATGATGTGTGGGGAGCTGCAGGTGTACAGAGGAGACCGGGCAGGCTCAGTGCTGGTAACAGCTTTTCTGGACATGCAGAAGGTGCTGCAGGGTCTGCAGAGAGTCATGGGGGAAGCAGGTGTAGCTGCAGTTTGCTGCTGCTGTGAGGAGCGAGTGCAGTAGGGCTGCTTGTTCTTGGAGGTCCTGCTCCCCTGAGTAAAGTGTTGTCATTCAAAAACCACAACCAGCAGCCCACTCTGACCTACTCTAATTTCAGTTGCTTTGGATAAAGACAAGAACATTAATTGCTCTTTCAAAACTATTATTAGAGGCTCCTAAGCTCTGGCTGTCCCTTTTGGGCTTATGCTTGAAGACCTGCTTCGGGGGAGGAGAGCCAAAGGTAAGACAGGTATCTGTGAAACAAAACACAGCAATGATGGCCTGAAAAATCCACAGCAGAGGCTTCCTTCCCTTCAGTAGCTCCAGTGAGTGTTAGTAGTTGAGTGGAGCAAAGTGGGCTGGTCTGTAGAATGTGCTGAGCAAAGACAAAGCAGAAGGGATTGTTAGAATTGACCTACTTTCCAGGGATGTGTATAATCTCTCCACTGCCTCGGTACTGGGAAGGTAGAAGCTGTCGGGAGTACAACAGCTCAGCAGTCCCAAACTCAGTAATGGCAGCGTCTGTTCTGTAATCCAGATCTGTAAGAGTTTTCCACATACACGATTCTATTTGAAGAGCAGAAAAAAACCCTGGGAAAATGCAGGCTCAAACAGCAAGTAGCATTTAGGAACTTGCAAGCAAGAGCAGTAGTGATTGTGCTTTAAGTTCATTCCCTAGTCAAAACTGCTCTAATAAACAGTACCCTGAAAATTCAAGTGCTTAAATTGCTTGCAAAGGTTTTTGCCCCCTGTGGCTCTTCTGTTCAGCTCCACAGGTAGGAGCAAGAGCTGTGGGCTGACCTGGGTGGGATCTGCTACACTCAGCAGTGGCACATACAGCTGGTGAGGCAGGGGGTGGCATCGTACCTTTCCCCAGTGGGGGTTTAGGAGCTTCATCCTCACAAATGATCTCCAAAAATTCAGTCAGGCATGACCCCTGGAGATTGTCACATACTTTTGCTCAGCCTAAACCATCAACAAATTGTATTTCCATGCAATTCAGAAATCCAGACCACTGCCTTCATCTCGAAAGTGTTCCATTACAGCAGAATGCATTTGGTTAGAGAGTTTCACTGCTCCTTGGCCCAGTGTTTGTTTTCCTTCCTTAGGAGCACTGATAATTTTCATATTTCCAAATGCAATATTTGACTCTCAGTCAAGAAACTCCCAATCATTGTTCCGAGGTTCATCAGATCAGTTCACGCACGATGCTGTTGCAGCAACATTAAAGCAGCATCAGCTGTGACTGTATTGGCAAGAAATTAATTGTGAACACTTTTCACTTAAGCAATATTAATATTAAGGGGGAAAAAGAGCTTAGTCAGCATCGCAAGTTACTCTAATGCTGCCAGCCAGTGCTTCAGCACAAACTAAAGAGGAATCAGGAATGCACAATTTACTTTGGAAAAAAACAAAACAAAACACAAAAACACCCAACCAAACAAAACCAACATGGTGGTCATGAGTCTTCCAAACACTTGAGGGGAAAGAGGGTGCAGGGAGAAGGAAGTACACCCTGTTTGGAAATACAAGAAGGACAAAAGGACAGAACTACGGCAACCCCAACTCACTAGCTGATTCTCAGATCAAGCTGCTGAAGAGGCTGCACCAGAGAGGGGTGTTAAATCATTCTGCCCTTTTAGGAAAGCATTACAGTGGATGCACCAGAGGTTCTTCAGGCAGTTGCAGAGACATCAGGTACCTTCAGCTAGCCTGGCTCACTCCTGCTCTCTCCAGCACCCACCAGAAGACTGCTTGGACCAAGCTGAGAAGAGTCCTGTTTCTACAAGCTTACACCTAGACCTCTCTGATCCATTTATACAAACTAGTGCCAGAGAGAAGGCTTGGAGGTAAAATCCCTCTGACCACGAGGGTTACCTGTAAGCAGCAAGAGTAACAACAGACGTGCCTTCTCATCAAGGTGCTCCCCCTGCCTGGGGAAGCCACCTCCAGGGGCCAGGGAGACCTTCAGTGTCTGTGTTAGCTGCCATCAACCAAAGGCTGCTCCCAAGGAAGCCTCAGTGCCTGCCTAAAGTGGTACCTGAAACACTTGTGGCATGGATGGAGAACATCTCTGATGAACACATCATTTCTCTTTTGATGTACAACTAGAAATTCAGTGCCTAAAGCTGATACTTCAGTTCCCCAGGAAGAGATAAACCCAGCCCTCAGGCACAGGGCTGCAAAAGAGTCAGACTGAGGCAGAATTTTGCTGAGGAATTCTGATAATTAAGTGGAAAAATAAAATAAAAAAAAGGCCGCAGCAAGCCAAGGACACCGGGAGGCACAGGCGTGTACAAGACACACTTCTGTCAAACCGCTCATATCTACATCCACCACTGGGTTCCCATTTTCCTCAGCAGCATCTCACAGGTCACAGTCATGTCTAATGAAGCAGAAAGAAGTCACAGAATGGTGTCAGGATTGGCTGCCCCCCTCCCCAGGCTGAAAGAACCCTTCCTATTTTCAACTGCAGTCCCTTCCTTTGGTGTTGAGTTGCTCAGGCTGAAGCTTTTCTTGTTGCCCAAAGCCCATAAAGCACAGCACATGGTGAAAAGAATTCCTTGCCATGAACTGTGCACTATCATTCTATGATTCTACCTTGGAAGCTTTCAAGACCAGGCTGGATGGGGCTTTGAGGAACCTGGTCTAGTGGGAAGTGTTTCTGCCCACAGCAGGGGGGTTGGAACTGGATGACCTTTAAGGTCCCTTCCAATCCAAACCACTCAATGCTCATTGCACTGCAGTGCTTAAATGATGCTGTCGCACCTCATGGGCAACCTCAGGTTCAGATCCATGGCCACACTCCTTCCAAATTTCTTCACACATTAAGATGGTAACTTCGTAGGAAGGAGTTGTGCAGCCTGCTTGAAGGCTGACACCCCAGGAGAAGCCCTCAGAAGCAGACATGAGTGCACCCTGCAGCATCTCTGCAGCAGGGTGGTATTGATGGTCCTCCTTGCAGGGCAAGTGCCAGCAGAGTCCTGGCACCATGGGGGTCTCCAGGAGAGCACTGCTTGGGAGCACACCAAGAGATTAGAATCCAAGGGAAGAGGGTTTTCTCCTGTTCTTACCACCACATATCACCAGCAACTATCAGCTTTACCACAGATCCTCCTGCAGGGAACAACCAACAGTTGGTTTTAATTTATAACAACGCACTTTTATATTAACACCTCATAAAGATCTTGTTGCAGCTGAAATATGGCAGGCAGCAAGGCAAGCTGCTTGCTCTCAACTTGCTTCTGCCTCCCCTCCCGTCTGCGGGGAGCAGCCGCCAGGAAAACACTTGTCTTGCCAGCCTTTGGTCTGCGTACCAGGGCTCTTTGCCTGCCACGGTCTGTGGGCAGACGGCTGTGTGCTGAGACTAGTCCCGAGGTCATTGCACTCTTTTCATACAGGTCACAGAATAGCTGGCTAACAGTAACAATTTTCATTCATTTCTTATCTGGATGGGGTGTTGGCCAGGAGCCCGGGAGCTTGCGTAGCTCAGGGTGAAAGGCAGCCCCTCACTCAGCCACCGGCAGGCAGAGCTGGCCCAGCTTTGCCCAGGCTGGGCTTCGGCCAACGAGGGTTCACTTTTATTCCCAGAGGCTACCACCAACGGAGCGTTAGCCAAAGGTGTGCCTGGGAGGAATGGGACTGACAGCATTACAGCCAGCGCTGCTTTAATCACAAATTAACAGGCTATCTGTCAGTGAAACGAACAGCCTAAAATCCTGGGCACACCATGAACCCCCAGCTCCCTCTGAGCACAACCTGGCACACATGGAGAGAGGGACTCAGCCAGAGCATCCCTTGCAACCTCACCATGGGCCTCCTCAAGCCACTCTCTGGGGCTTGCTCTTTGGACAAGTGAGTGAATGCTCCCATAGTTGAGTCTGAGGACATGCAGAAGTTTCACACTTAGACTTATTATATCCAAGTAATTTCTTCCATCTGTTATTTTTCCATGATAAAGTTCTACCAAGGTAGAAGCTAAAGGCAGTACAAGAACATGAGAGTGGCATAGCTAAGGCACTTCCCAGTAAGAGGGGCTGCTTCATGCCTCTGCTGTCACCACTATCAAGAGCAGAAAACTGAAGGGGAACATGAGCATCCTTAGCTTAGGGAAAGTGGGGCAAAACCATCAGAGACTGGGATTTTTCTCTATTTTAAGTGGGGATTCTTCCTCGTTCTTGAGAGCCCACAATCAGACCAAGATTACTGTTCAGACCAGGGTGAAAGAAGTCCTCATATTCTGCCAAGTGCTGCTCCCTCATTCCTGTTGTCGCCTCTCTTCTGTCCTAGGGCACAAGGTGGCAAAAGAGTAAGAAGTGACCTGTACAAGTCCTAGCATGGCTGTGCTCCACACAGGTGAGGCAGGAGGGAGATCCTCGGGGAAAACCCAGCATCCACACACGATGAGCAGGAAAAATCCAAGACAAGGCAGACATTTAATATCTGCCCAAGTTATCAGCATTGTTTTACAATACAGAGATATAAAAAGTCATGTAGAGGAACATGGAAAAGGAGAAACAAATGCAAGAAAGCGGTCAGCAGTGGAAGGCAGGGTGCATTAAATCAGACCAAGAAGCAGTGACATAACTTCAAGTATGAAGCTGTGGCACCCCTCCCAACTCTAAATGCTTCTGTTTATGGGTAGATGGGAGTAAGATCAGAGGTGCAAAGAGCAGAAAAGGAGAAACTTCTGATAATCACTTGGCTGCAGGGACCAGGGCAGCACTTCAAGCTTTGACCTATGAGCATCTACCTCGCTCCTGGAGAAGCCTCAGTTCTCTCCCTTCTCAATCTCCTTTCATCTTCTGGCCTCAGCCCCACCACTTAAAGCCTACAGTACAATAGTTATCCAGACACACTAAATTGGGCTTGCTTTTTAAGTTGTTTGTTTGTGTTTTGGGTTTTTTGTGTGTGTGTGTTTGTTTTTTTTTTCAAGGGGAAGAAGAAACAGAGAGGTATTATAGCCCCAAGGGGAATTTTCTGTTAAAGTCACTGCCAAAAGAATGACCAATTTCTAAGTGAAATGTTGACACTTTTATAACCCAGTAAATATCTTTCCCTTGAGTAAAGCACTTGAAGATGAAAAAATAAAATTTGTTCAGCTATTACATACTAGGTGGAAGCACTGCAGTATTGTGACATATTTTCCCTTTCTCTGTGTTTCCCACTTTCACACACACAATTCCTCCAAGGCCCCACAGTCCCTTTAGCAGAACCTTATACATAAAGAGCAGGCAAAACTTACTAGGTAAACAAAAAAACAGTTTAGAAATACCAGTAAACAGCCTCTTACCAACACAAACCTACAAAGCACTCCTCACAAGCCACTGAGCTCAACCAATGTGTCCTGAGCATGGGCTTGCTTATGTAGAAGGGAAGCCAACTGGTGTCAGTGGAAGCAGCTGGTCCCCATGGTGAAGCACCTGTGAATGATTCCCTACTGGCCCCATCACTGCTTCTCCTCACCCAGAAGACACCCTGCACCAGGACAAAATGGGCAGTGGAGAGGGTGAGATGTGCTTGAAGCAGCTTGAAGTTTTCAGTGCACATTGTATTTGAGTCTGATTTGGATGGAGGCAAGGATGGGGACCAGGTCTGGGTGCACCCTGGCATGGGTCTGCGTCTCCCCTGGCCCAATTCTCCCCAGTGCCCTCTCCAGCAGCCACCACAACTGTCCCATTGACCGCATCCCGTGTGCTGCATGGACCTGGGACACTCCTGTGATAGTTTATACCCTTTGGTCTTTGGTCTTGCTAGAGGACAGCCAGTAAAGAGGGGTGAAAGCAGAGATGCTTTTGAAGTGGGGAGACCACAAAGCTCATTTAGGATGCACACACCACCAAAAAAACCCCAACCACCAGACAGTAATAACTTCAAACCAGTGCTGACTGGAGTTGAAAACAGCAATGTACTGGCAGAAAAACTAGTGCCTGAGCCAAGTTCAGACGTGGTATAAGCTGCATTTGAGTCTGTTTACGATGCTGAAGAGCGCTAATGTTTGCCGGCAGGCAAGTCTTGCTGTTCAAGAGAAGCACGCAACCTGTTAAAAGGTAGAGGTGCAGACGCGTGGGGCAGCTTGTCCCCAGACTCCTCCAGCCATGGGGGTAGCCTTGATGCTCTGGTTTTATGCTCCTAAAGCACCTCACAGGGCAGAGATCCATATGGTGGAACAACCTCAGGCACCCTGTGTCCAGGATTCAGCCCTGCCATAGGATGTCAGAATAGTCCCGTATGGGGGACTTGGACCAGGTGATCTTTAAAGACCCTTTCCAACCCAAACCATTCTATGATTTGCAGCGCACAGATTGCACCAGTGACCAAAAGTCCATGCTGAAACACAGATGACATGGCTCGTGTGTAGGATGGAGGTCTCCTTGTAAGCTCCCTGAGCCCATTTTTCTCCACTGCTGCCTTTGGTCTTCTCCTTGCCACCTCTACTTAAAATTAACTGCATCACGTATCACTCCACTTTCTTTCCCGGTGCTTTTGCAATAGAGAAAGTTGGGAGCAGGAGGAGGAAGGGTGTGAGTGAATGAAAGAAAGAAAATGGAAAAACTGGAAGAAAGTGAGAGGCTGAAGAGGATGGGGAGGAGGGGAGAGGAAGGGGACAGGGGCAGGGTGGCCTCTGGCCACCCTGCATTGTGCTTGGCTCTATCCATCTAAATAAAGGGACTGTCCTGACTTGTGTCCCAGCTGGGAGAGGTTTTGTTGCCTTTTGGGTTTTAGTGTCATCCCCTCCCCTGTTTGCTCCCCCTCTTCTCCCCGCCCCATCCCTGCTTTCATCCAGAAGGCATCAAAGAGCCCCTGTCTCCCCAGGCCTTTCCGCCCCTCCCTGGAGGCACAATGTCGCCTTTTGTGGCCACCACCCAGGTGACCTTTTCCACCTCCTTATCCCCATTTACCCCTGTGCCCCTGGGTAAATAAACCCCGGGGTAAGGGGAAGGTGGAAGCTGGGAGGGAGAGTGCTTGCCCAGGGGCAGATGCTCCCTATTGCACCCCACTAGCCCCAGCAAGGCAGAGGAGGCATCAGGGGCATGAGCATGGGGAAGTTATTAGAGGGTGCCTGTGGGTGGATCAACCTGCCCAGCATCCTGCAGCGAGGTGCAGCTGCAGAGATCTTTTGCAGATTTGGCCCCAAAAGAGACCACATCCCCTTTTACACTTTATATAAATGCCTACAGCAGCCAGCCCCGTGGGAAGGGGTTTGGGATGGGGTGGCTGAGGACACTCACGCATGGGTGCATGGGCCTTGGAGGAGCAAATATCCAGTACAGCCTGCACTCGGGATGTAGGGAGTTTAAAATATGTGCTAGTTTGGGTGCAGCAATAGCCTACCCACAGCTTGTCCTGTGGGGCTTGTGGGCTGCTCGCTTCCCTCCTGGCTTTTCTCCCTCCCCTGCGTTTGTTTCCCTTCAGTTCCTGCTGGTTTATCAGTCCTTATACCCTCCTCTCCCCTTCCCGGGGCCGGGGCCCTGCGTGGGGGCTTCACCTCTGCTGGCTGAGGTGATCTCAGGGCGATGGGGTCCCTTTGGTGAGCACCACAAACAGCCCCACCATTCCTCTTCTGCTTCCTTGGGTGACCTGAGAAAGTGTCCCCTGTCCTGTCAGCCCCTTTGTTCCCTCGGGACAGGCAGAGCAGGGCTTTCCCACTTCCCAGGCAGGGATGCATCTGCCCACAGGAAGCTGAACCCACCGCTAGGACCGGTGGCACGGCGCTGGATGTGGTGAGGAAGGTGGTCTTCCTCACAAGTGTGTCCCATGGAGTTATTTTTCTCACTGCAAGCGAGCATCTGACACACTGGGCTGTCCCTGTGTAGAATTGTTAAAGCTGGGGAAGGTATTTAGAAATGATGCCCTGGGCCTGGGGTAGCTGGGCTGGAGGAGGGAGGGGCTCATGGCTGCTGAGTCTGCATACTTCAGGCTAAAACTTAGCTTATGAGACCTCCAGGAGATAGATAACACTTGTGCCCTGAAGTTTTTTACAGTGAGTAGTTTCTTTTAGAAAGCCATGAGTCGCTCTCTGCTGTGAACCCCATATTTCCCAGCCTGTAGCTGCCCCAGCCTGGAGTGTGTCCCCGGACAGAAGCATGGCCAGCGCTCGAGCTATGAAATCCCAGGAAAAGCCCCTATTCTGCACGTTTGATGCTCTCAGGCCTTGACATTCAAGCGGCCGTGCCTCTGCCCGGCTCCACTCCAGCTGTGTGCACTGGCTGCCCTGGGGAGGCAGAGCTGGGGTGGGCACATGAGCAACCCCTGTCCCCAGGGTAGACGGGGACATCGGAGTGGGCTTGGGTGGCTCACCCCAGCTGAGCATCTGCCTCGACTTACTTCATCATCTTAATCTGTAAAGGGAGAGCTCAGAGTCACACAGTGCCCCAGGTTGTCCGAAACAGAGAATTCTCCACCCCAAAGTCCCTGTCTCTGTGTGTTTCAGATCCTATTTTGGCTGCCCAGGGTGATACAGTCAGATCCTAAATTAGCCTCTTATAATCTAAATTGAATTTAGACCCAGAAAATCCCCAGCTTTCAGATGTTTCTGGTTACACAATAACCCTGGCTCTCCTTCTCAGAGGAGTGAAATGGCAGGATTTTGAAATTCCTTGTTGGTTCATGTTTGCATATAAATGCTGATTTTATCTTTTCTGTACACAAAGTAAACACAAAGCTGTTTTACAATAATGTTGCCGTTGAAACATGCACCCAGGATGGCAAAACAACCCTGACTTAGAGATGTTTCCAAGCCCAAGGACCATGCCTCCCTTCACATAAAGAAGCTGCCCGCCCCAAGATGCCCAGCCCACCCTCATCCCTGCTGATGCAGTTCAGTAGGAACATTTCATAAGGTGGGAGTAAGATCCAGAAGTAAAAGCGAGGCAGTTAGGGGCAAAGATGTCTATCTACCCAGGCTGAGCGCAGGTTCCCAATGGAGCTGTATTTTTCTGTAGTCCCCCAAGAGCTGTGGGGTGTGCTGGAGGTGCCCAGACACACTGCAACTGGGCAATGATGGCGCTCGCTTTGTCAGGGACTCTTATCTTGTACCTTTATTTAATGCTGGTCTACAGAGGGAATGTAATTCAGGTTAAAATAGGAGCTTAAGTAAAGTAGCTATTGATGATTAACCCTCTGGGGGAAAGCTCTTACGCTAAAAGGTGCTCTCTTTTCGGAAGAACTAAATGAAGTCATGGTCAGGAGCAAAGAGGAAAGAAGAAGTGCTGCTGGAAGGAGATAACTGACGTAGGTTGAGTTAATTCAGCATAATTCCTGAATTGCAGAGCCCTCAGATCACAGATGGCTGTATTTAAAAAAACCAACCGTGTCCACAAGCCTGACAGACTTAGCTATGGAAAGAATATTGTAAAATCCAAGAAATCTACATTTTCTGATGATTTATTCTCATCAGCAGAGGTTACAGAAACTCCATTTGAAAGTCAACAGCCACTCGTGAAAAAGGCACTCTGGGGTGCAATGGGAGAGGATAAAAATCCACCCAAATATCTCCCTTCAGCTATCTAAGAGTGCAGTGCCTACTCTGAGTTAGTCATTTGGCTAGTCACCTACTTTAACAGCCTGTAAAGACAGAGGCGTTTTCAGAGAGCAATTCATTCTGCTTGCTGGAGGATGACTGACATGGGATCAACCACTCCTGGGTAATGCTTGTCCACCCCGATGGCTGTAGGTGGGTCTGTGGTGAGTAGATGCATCAGCTGTAGCCAGCTTTAGGTGGTCACAGAGAGGTAAGTTGCCTCCTGCCCTATATACCTGAGAGCTCATGGAAGCTGAAGCACTCCCCTCTGTCCAAGAAGTCATCTCTGAAATAACACATGTTCAGCCCAAAGTTCACTGAAGTCTGGGCTGCTGTAGCTTTCAGTGCCTTTGCTTCATGTCTGTGCTATGTGAGGCAGTATCAGAAATGGACCCCACGTTATTACTGGTAGTCACCGTAACTGACCTACAATGGATCAAACTTAAAAAGCCCACAGCCTCATCTGCTGGCCATCAAGCCTTCATCCTTACGTGACACTAAATGCAGCCAACAAAAGGTGGATAATAAATGTTACTCATGTTCTAGCAGTCATACGGGCTTCAAATGCTCCTGACTTTGACACTGCAAGAGCAAAACCTGAAAAGGTCACACAGCTGTTCAATGGGAAACAAAAGTGACCTTGCAGAATATTTCCATTAGGAACCATTGTTTTCTTCTTGTGACTTTGGACCAGAAGCTTAGGAGAAAGACTGTTGTCTTCACACATTCTTGGGGCACTAATTCCTGTGGCCAATGCTAAGGGGCATTAGTAGGTGGGAAAAAGAAAGCAATTAAGAAATGACAGATCATTTAGCAACAGGAGCCCACATCAGAAGCAATGGCAGTGGGAGAAGAAAATCATCCCAGGCCTCCTGGCACGGCTCTCTGCCTCTGCTTCTACCCTTTGCACTGCAGTGGGGTCTGTACCTATGACACAGCGAGTGGAGGGACAGCCCCACTTCTCTGCCTTGAAGGAAGCCCTCTCCTGTATGTTTTCTGTAGGTGAGCAGATGTGGCTGCTGTATGCCCCCCAGCCTGCACCAGCTGTCTGTCGCTGGTTCCATCCTGGCACGCTTTCCCTTTCCCCACAGCCCCCCTGGTTCTCCTGCCCTAACTCCACCCTCTCTGGGCAGTGATTAATGGTGCCCATCAATCAGGCACCGCTGCAATGAATGCGGGCAGGAGGTTTGTGATTAACCTTGGGGAACCTTGTCCCCCTGCTCCCCCAGCCATCCCCCTCCAGAGC
>VWZY01003049.1:0-51394 GCA_013399075.1 Chloroceryle aenea
CTGACAATTCTATGATTCCAATTCTTCCTAGAGCATAGGACTGATGTTATCAGAGTGATCTCAAGTATGAAAAGAAGGTAGGTAAATATACTCCCTACTAACCATAGTTTATATATTATAAAATTGTGTTAATTTTAATATAGAGAGCATTCCAGTGACCTGCACTGAAGGTTGACTATATTAGGTGGTTTATGACCAACTTTTCATCTGTCAGGAAAGTATCCTAAGAAATGGGAGATAAAATAAGGCCACTTGGAAAACTGAATGATTATTCAAGTGGAATAAGTTAAAAATAAAATCCAACGAGACCCTGTATTTTATCATGACAAAGGGGTTTAGTAGATGTCACAAAAGGTAAAGGTAGAAATCTTGGCTAGCTTTTCAAGGCAATTGTCCCTTTCAGTGATAACTTGCTTATATGTGGCTTTTTTTTAATATATATTTTGAGCTGATTGCTTTTCACTTTGGAACCCACAAATTATGATCTTTGAGAAACAGGAAATATGTCAAGTCTTGGTTTCCAATTGATGCGAAGAGGATGAGTAAAGCCACCCTAATGCTGGACCATCTGCTTTTCCTTTGTAGTGTTAATAATTTTTGTTCCAATGGGACTTATGATGTAAAAAATCCCAACATTATAAAGCCTTTGCCTGTGACTTGACATATGTACATCATTGGTATTTTTCAGAAGCATGTATTTGGCAGTTGGAATAGAAGATTATCAGAGGTCCCATCCAACTTAACTATTCTATATAGCAACATTTGAATAAGTCACTCAGCTAAGCATTTATTCTAAATTCTGAACTGTATATTTAGAGATAGCAATGGCAAGTTTATATTTGTTATTGCAAAAAAAAAAAAATCAACAACCTCCACACCAAAAAAGTGAACTAAAAAAAAAACCACCCCAAAACAAATATAAAAAACACCACATGCAAAACCCCCATGAAATGAAACAAAATGGAAAACCCAAACAGACTACCATAGAAGAAACTGAAGCACCTAAATAGAATGTAAAGGAGTTTTATTATTTCTTAGTAGGATTAACAAATTTTAAGAGGGGAAATGATGCTTTGAATAGCCTAAATAAATATGTAGGTATACCTGTTTCAATTCCACATGTATTAAAGTCATTTTTTGATCTAGTGAAATAAATATGCGTATCAGCCTTCCAGTGGTTTTGGGTTGGGTTTTTTTTGAGGTTTGTGGTTTTGGTTTTGTTTTTTTTGTGTTTTCTTGTGGTGGTGTGTTTTTTTGTTGTTGTTTTTTTTTGTTGTTGTTTTTTTTGTTTGTTTTTTTTTGTGTGTTTTTTTTGTTTGTTTGTTTGGGGTTTTTTTTGGCCCCAAAACATCTTAAAATTTGGAAAAGTCTGAATTGTTTTAGAAGCCACGTTTTGCTTTTATGTTCTCATAAACTTTGAGAATGAATACATGCAGTTAAAGAAGAGGCACTGGGAAGCAATGATGCAAAGTTAGTCAGAAACATCTAAACTGGGCTTTTATCCTGTGTTTTGCTGCAGGTGGCAGCAAAGCCAAGAAACGTTATGCAAACAGAGAGACACTGAGTATGATTATCTTTCCCTTATTCCTACTCCTGCTGAACTGGTATTAAATGCTAGGTCACTAATCCTTCTTTCGGTCTCTGCCATAAAATAACTTCAGGACTGTGAAAGATCTTAACAGATTCCAGTAAAATAAAATGGCCTATAAATAGCTTCCAAATGTGATTGCCAGATTTAAAAAGCTGCTCTGAGGCAGAAGAATGGCTCTTCTTTTGTATATTGGCTAAAGTTTAAGTGAATTTTGTCAAATGCCTTGTTGGTAATAGAAATGTCTAAGTATTTTTTTTTTCTTTTCAATTTTATGTGGATTAGATTAAAATTCAGTGCTGCTGGGTTTAAGTTGCAAGGTGATACTTTCCAAAGTATTTCTGTATGCACCTCTATATGTCATCAGGGTACACCACAAAGTCTCTTGAAAGAAATGAGTCTTAAAGGAGTTGCATATATTTTGCATTAAGAAGTCTTTAGCAGTCTTACCCCCTCCAAAGATAGTGATCAGTATTGTAGCAATAAGTACAAAGGATCTGCCTGAAGTATTCAGACAATGAAATAGTCCAGACTCATACATCATAGCTGAATATATCTTAACATAAATTGTTAGCCTGGAGGTTAATTCAGGAGAATGATACAATAGCTCCAAGAATCAAGGGCTTTACAAGGTCAGCAGTGTTGTGGAATTGGGTTTAACAAGGAGGAACCCAAGATGCTTGCATTTGTTTGGCATCCAATTGCCGTGTCAAAAGTGAGAAGGCTTTCTACTGAGAGTACCTGTATTACAGCATTGATTTCATCAGTAACTGAAGGAAAAGAGGATTGAGAATTTCAGATTTAACAGGAGGTTTGTTAGGAGAAGAGAGACAAATAATACAAACTAATCCTGTTGGAGGAATTGTGGCTCATTTTAGTGTGGTGGAGTAATTACATCAAAAGTGTGAAGCCAGCCAAGTTTTATTTATCGGGAAAAAATAGTGATATTCTTTAGAGATATAGTAACACAAGGAAAATAGGTGATAAAATAATAAGTAATACCCTTACCATATTTTGTCATTGTGTTACTTATATTAACCAAGTGCTCCAATGGTAGAAGAGAAACCTCTTTTTCTAGGTGCTAGGTAAAAGCTGCCTCAAAATAAAAAGAGTTGTAGTCTGTTTGGGTACCGATGGACGTGGGAATGCGAGGAGTCAAAAAGTCATTGTTGCCTAAGACTGTGGACACTGCACTGCCCAAGAATTAGCTTTTGGGGGCTTGTAGGAAAGTGAGGGAGCTTTTCAGTAGGAAGAATGAAATTGTTCTTCATATATGAAGCAAGGAAGCCTGGAAGTGCCCAATGGGAAAGTTGTCAGGTAACGAATTTTGGTATCTGAAGCCCACCAGAGATAGCAGAATTGCTCCTAGGCTGAGATCAGTGAGCTTGGCTAGACTACAAGCAGCTTTCCTGAAGTCAGGGTGCTTATCTTTTATGGGGAAAGAAGGAGGGAAGAAGGAGGAAAAACATGGGGTGCAAAAGCATGCAGCAGTAATCTTTGCAGTAAGTAGCATTTGTGTTGTCAAGGCAAAAGAGGGAGTTACAGTAATTAAATCTTAAAGAGACTTGAATATGCAGACATCTTAAGGATGTGATAGGAAAATACAACCAAAATCTCTCTCGATGGAGAAGAAAGCAGAAATCAGATAATAGCCTGGTCAATTAATCTACTGCAGAAGTGAGTAGGAACAATATTTATAAAGCTGTGCTTGAATTCAGTTTGATCAAAGTCCATTTGGAATTAAATACTTAGTGGTCTCTACTTATGAATAAATGCTTCCTTAGATCATCCGAATAATGGTGATTGTTTACTCTTAGTTAAATAGGATTAGGTAGCTAACAGGAAACTTTGAATATATTGAATGTTTTATGTAAGAGCAGCAGTTCCTATAAAGGCAGGGGACTTACTGCCTTAGAAACACTGGGTATGGTTAAAGTAGTATATTTAAATTTGTCTGAATATGAATCCAAAAAAAGGATTAATGTTTAGGCTTTTCTTTACTGTCTAGCACTCCTTTGTCTCACTGTTTATTTTAGTGTGTACTACAGAACCCTTGACATTACATCGTTGTTCAATATTTTCTCTTATTCAGAGATGTATTTACAGGTACTTCGATCCTCTGAAAGTGGATCCATACACAGAGAAATACACACATGTTTTGTCTCCCACATACTGAGCCTAATTTTTTTTTTATTCCCAAAATGATGTGATGCAGCTATGAATTCCTTCACAGATGGACTGTTATTGTTCTTCCAGTATCTGAGAATAATTATCATAGCAATTAGGTAAAGCGATGCGGTTCCATTTCACATGGGATACTGTGGGATTTAGACTGATCAAGTAAGAACCGACATGATTTTGAGTCTGAGGATTAGGTTTAGGGGGCTGTTGGTGGGTTGTTTGGTTTTTTTTTTTCATAATTTTATTTTCAAATATTTGTTAAACTTCTGCCAGAGCATTCCTATTGTTTAGTGCTCTCAGAACATATGCTTGTCGTTCTCAGGGCTTTCCAAATAACTCCAACATTGTCATTTTGTCTTAAGCCCAGGCTGTTCATTTTGACAAATGTCTAGTGAATTTTTGAGGTATTTAAAGCATTGTTGTAGTGATGGTTATTTTAACTTATTCCTGTGGAACTTGTCACTTATTTTGTCCATGTAAAACTTCCAGTTGCTTTCATACATTTTTGAATTAAGGCAGAAAGGGTTTTATTTGTTTTTCCAGTTAATCTACTAGAAATTATTGTATTTTAAAATCCTCCATTTAATGTATATCTTTTTATTATTTTTATTAGAATTCTATATATGTTTACCTAGGATTAATTTCCTTCCACAACAATTTTTAACTCTTCTGCAGTGAGAGGTAGAGATGTTGTTCTGCACAAATGTGATTTGGATTTGGAGCATAATGCTTACAAATGTTACTTAAAGACCTAATGGCAAGAAAATACTATTTCCCATTTCAGTTTTACTGCATAACACTTGACCTTTTATTTGAGGTGATACATTTTTCCCAGGAATAAGCTGCACACTTTCAGGAATCTGAATTTGATTTGTCATCTGCTTCTGTCTCCATCTTCCCAAAACATCTTGTTAGTGGTTGAATTTAAATTGACATGTAAGAGTTATACCTGGAATGCTCTATTCTGTGGTAGTTTCCTTTTTTGACCTAAGGCATTAATTTTTCATCTTGCTTCTGTACAGCAGTTGTCTCTGCTGCCATGAAATTCTCTAGATATGTTCCAAGCTGAATAACCCAGATGTGATGTTTTTTGGGTGTGTAGTCCAAGTGCCTTGAAATGAAGCCTTTTCTCTCACATCACTGGTGATGATACTGGGACCTAAAAAAGGTACACATGGAGTGCTTTTTACAAAAGATTTCTATATGTTTTCCTTAGGATAACCTGTAATGACAGAAACGTAGTCCCTTGAGGGAACATTGGTGAACCACATAAGAGTTAGTACAGCATTACTTACCCTGAGCCTAGCTGGAAGCAATGCTATTGAATGCAGAGTATTCTAGTCACCAGCACTTAAATTAAAAAAAAAAATAGTAGTCTTGACAAAACCACAAAGAAAACACCTTGTTTTTGAAATTATCAGTGTGTGAGGATAGTGATGACTGATACCATGCATAATTTTATAATTATAGAGAGAAGAGCTATCAGTCTTAGCAATTTGTACTCTTACCTAACATACAGTATCTTGGTACGTTCCATTTTTTATTCATTGCATAGAGACATTCCTAGTGATCTTCATGGAAGAGGTATAAGCCTTCTTAATTAAGAAGGCTTTGATTTTTATACGTAATCTTCACCAGAATTACTTGGTGCCAATTAAGTGTGAAGGGGAGGGCAGATCACAGAGAGTCTTCCCTTGGTTTTATGACAATGCTTACTAAACTGCAACCTCTCGTCCTCCTGAGCTTACCTAAACTAGTGCTATTATGAATAACAACCCAAATGGCTCGGAGCATAAATACTGGCACCAGGCTACTGTCACCTCCTTTTCTTTGTTTTTTCTACTGGCTATCAAAGTTAATCCAGTGCACCATCCAAGATAAGTATTTTTCAGTATCCCCAAAGGAAAGCGTAGCTGCTGCTCAACTTTGTGGTTTTTCAGTACATCCTGAAAAGCTAATGTGAGTCTGAAAGAATTTTGCTTTGGTTAGTGCAGCAGCAAATGTGTCTTTGATGGCTTGCATTCTTCTCAGGTCCGTCAATGCAGTCCATGCCACTGATTGCTAAGTTATCCTAACCATGAATCTGCACCATAAAGAAAAATACTTGTTTTGTATAAACCTATAAACTACTTTTCCTTACCTTGTTAAGATTTTCCATGTTGTCCTCTTCTAAACAAGCACTTGAGTTCCAAAAAAAAAAAAAACCAGAAAATCAAAGTGATAAAGTCCTTAAGTTAGTGTTATAAACTAAATTATTTAAAGGACCTTCAATGTCCCCCAAAAAACTGTACGTTCAGATCTTGACTGAAGATGTTCACTCTCAAAATGCTTCACATCGAGTCCCTTTAACTTGGAACCTTTAAGTGTCATGTTCTGTAGAACTCCATCCCACCTATCTTGCACTTAAAACGCAGCAGAAACACAGAGATTACCTTTACCAAAGGTTATCTTTATGCACCTAGTCTGAAGTGAAGAAGGGAAGTTGGATATAGCAACCTCAAGCCTAAGAATATTTGAGTGTTGCCCTTTTTGAAGTACTTTAAAGGAGTAATCGCCTGAAAGTGATTAGGGAATCCCCAGCAATGGTGAAGAGGGAGGACAGGAAGATGACTCTGTGGTGATAGACCTAATTGTCAGAAGGGTGATGTGATTTATGTCCTCGCAGGACTCCTGTGCATTTGGAGGCACAGTATTTCTACATTTCCATGTGACAGTCTCTCTCGGAACTGACTGCAGTGCACAGTAAGGTGTGAAGGGTTCCTGTAGGGTTTTCTTACAGAACTATTAAATGTCTGATGAATGGAGCTTACTGCAAAGTACCAGCTGTAATGGTGCTAATATTTTAAGCTGAGCACAAAATCTATAACTAGTATGAACCTTAATTTATGTGATGTTTTTGAAAAATAGTCATCTAGATAAGCACTAATTGAAGCATCATGTGGAACGTGCTGACCAGTACATAATTTGACATAAAAAGCAGTATAGTGAAATCAGAGTAAACTAATGAGATACTTAGTGATTTGAATTCCTAGGATCAGATGGGTTAGACAGAATATTCTGGGTGTTGGAATCTTGCACATCGTGCATTTTTTTCTTTTATAACATTGAAAATTATCATTACTATTCTAATTGATTTTAACCTGCTTGTAGTTCTCCAAATACATGCAGTTTTGCCTGTTGAGCTGTTACTGGAGTGAGAATAATTTAATCCTAATTGTATTTGTCGGATCCTTCAGTGACAATATCATAATTTTTCGCCTGGTAGTGGAAGAACAATGTAATTGTTTACCATGAAGAATAAGAAAGTGTAATTGAATTAACTGTTGTTGAACATCTTGCAGATGTTTTGGTTTTCACTAGTGTTAACACTTACCAGCATTGCTGTCTGTATTCTGTTAGACTAAATGAGAGATTAGGGTTAAAATGGGGGAAACAACAAAACTGCTGCTAACCAGACAGATACACTCAGATTTAAGATGTTCAGGGCTCTTTTGATTCTGTTTTACCTCTACTTTATACAGAGCTGAGAAGATGTATTTATATGATTTTTGCTGTGATGGCCTCACCTCATCCATCTGCCTGCTAACTCTTTAACTGTTGTGCTAGTCATGTACATTATACCAATCTTTTCATTCATTAAACAATTTTACTAATTAAAATTTTATCAGCTGTAGTTACTTTGGTTCATAAACTGCCAGTATGTGAAGAAACACAAAATGCATGATTTAGCTCTATACGTACTTGGCTCCAACTGAGGATGACTTGCCTTTTTGTCAACAAGAGGTATTGGGGTTCAAGAATGAAGCTCCTTTGGCCTAGTTTCTAGCCCCAACTTCTGCTCCAACATAGCTAAATGATACAGATCAATTAGATGTTTATAAATGTAGTACTGTATTTATCAGTGTACTTAAGTTGCTTAGCATCCCTTTGATGACAGAGAGCAGCTGTGAACCCAGTTTACTCAGTTATTGTACTGTTGTTACTGTTTGTGGGCACTAATGATGCCACAGAATTATTTTCTGGTCTTTTTATCTACTATGTTTACAGGGTTTTTTTAGTATTCCTATGGAAATTAAATAGTTCTTAGAAAGTGATTAGAAAATAGACACTAAAAACTACATTAAAACAAAGGTTAAAAGTACAGACTAATAATTTAATGGAGAAATGCAAAAAAAATCTTATTAAAATCATCAAAACTGCTTAGAGAATGTTTAGAATTATGGTAATGCCTAAAGAAATGTAAAGGATATTAAAACAAGCTTGTATTTACAGTGTCTTTTTGCAATTGTCAAGAGGGCGGAACTGCCCCAGTAACGCTGACACATGCATTTTCAACTTACTGTTTCCTCTTCTACCTGAATCTTACAGGTATGAAGCTGTACCAGGGCATTTGGTTTTTAGGACTATAGAATCACCTTAACTCATGAAATTTAAAGAATTGCTGAGACTGTTATTATCATTGTGCTAAGAATATGCACATAGTATAATATATCCTGAAGTTTTCATTAATCTTCATTTACTCATGATAATTTCATTACTCATTTTCAGTAGGGACAGTTTAAGTTTTGGAGGAAAGAATCATCATAAGAATACCAACATGTATTTAAATACAGGTATGTCTGTGTATATATGCATATACATTTCTACACATATATTTAGATCTACGACCATGCACTTTCATGTGTATAGTCACACAGGCATTGCTTCTGTCTTCTTGGGAAGATTTATTTCATTTGACCAGAGAGCAATTTAAAAGATTTATAGCTATCTCTGCCCTAGGCTTGAAGAATTTTTATTATACTGGAACCAAATATTTTAACATCAGTAGGGATTTATCAGATGTATTCGAGAGGTTCTATTAATCTCAAATTTTATGATAAATGCAGAAATTTTTTAATTGTTGTTTTCACTGATTTGCATTGCTCTGACTTAACATTGCCTTCTTTAAGAGAAGCATGCTTTTGACAAAGTTGCTTTTTGTTTACTTATTTTTGGTGAAGTCTGTCCACTAAAAGACTTGATTTCATTGTACTACATACTCTTCCTCCTCATGTAAGGAAAGTCTTGTTACCTCTCTGTAGCATTAGGATAGTAGTAGTATACTTTATAGGACAGACTGGCAAGAGTCTTCCAGAACTATGGAAAAATGTTAAAACAAATATTTCTCATCTTTTTTCACTTTCTGGTATCTCTTGAACACAAACCACTGAAGCATGTTTCAAATCCACTCTGTGTTAAATGGTTGCAATCCACCTATATAAAAATATCCAGTTACAGTGCTGCTTTTGCTTGCTAAATAGAAAATAGTTCTTATATCTAAAGGAAAGGAATTTTAGGCTTAAAAAGAATAAATTAAAAAATCATTATTTCATTTTACTGTTTTACAGTGCTTTCTGATTAAACTTCAAAATACGTATCTGCTGATCTTTGTCACTTGATTTCCCCCTGTATAATATGGGAAAGAGCTGTAGCTTTTCTTAGGGAAAGCTCAGAATTGTGAGAGAACGTCCCAAAAATACTTGTTATTAATAATTCATATATTTAAGAAATCCAAATGCCAGGAGTTTTTCTTTAGACAGTGTGGGCTTCTTTCAGGTACACAATCTTCCTTATTCATTTCATTGTGAGATCCAGACAGCCAACCAACCTCCACCAAGTGTGGCCAGCAGGGACAGAGCCTGGATGAGAGAATTCTGGAACCTGTGACCCTCCTACAGGGTCTAGGTGGAGTACTTAACTGCTTACCACCTCAGCAAATCTGACTTCAGTGATAAAGAGGAACTGTACACACTGTTGTGTAGAAATGTATAAATGAACAGTTGAAAATTGAGGGTAGGGGCTGGAAGGGCTCCAGCAAAGCTTCATTGCTTGATACAGCAGGACCCTCCAGCCTGCTCTGTTTGGCTGATGAAAGAAGCAGCTGAGCATAGGCAGCCTACTCTACCTCTTGCTACAAAATGGTCTGTGAAGTTTGAACACACTGTAACATCCCCAGACAGCTTGTGAGATGAATATAATGTAGTTTTCAAACTCATCTCCCCTTAGCTGTGCAACATCCAAAGCACAATCTAGTTGCTACATTCCTCTTATCCACTCTCTGCAGGTATTTTAAATATCTTACAGTTATTGAAAACAAAATACTTTGCAGTAGCGTGTATGTTTTTGTCTCTTTTATGTAGCTGAAGGTTTATCAAGTTGTGCATATGATCCTAATCTCCCAGAGAATATGTGAAGTATTTGTTCAATATCAAAAAGACTCTTAAGTCCCAGTGGTGCTGTGTTGTGGGAAAAAAAATAAAAATAAAAAATCCTCACTGCACATTGTACTTAACTATCAGCTTGTTCTGTGACTTAGCTCTGGACCTCACCAAACTATTTCCAAAAATAGTAGTATAAGCATCAGGATACAGCCAATAAGAGTGATTAGACATCAGGGACTACTTTTATTCAGCAGTACATAGACAAGGAGACTAGAGAAGGAGGCTGCTCTCAGTTTAGATGCTGGTTTTCAAATGTCCAGTACCATGTTTCATTCCCTGTCGGAATGAAGTAAAAGGTGAATTCGGGAAAAATAGCACATCTTATTTTAATCAGAAAAGAACTAACCATGAGTGGGCATATAGGAGCAAAACTACAACATCTTCAGTAAAAACAATCATAGCATTAGTTTCATCAAATATATAAAACTTGTCAGTAACTTTATTAGGGTGTCTTCCTGATGAAGAAACTACAAAAAGATATCTGAAATAAAGCAGATTCTGATTTTTTTTCCCTACTTTCCCAGCTTCTGAATTTCCAGATTAAAAGAAATAATGGAGAAAATACTTAAGAGCATCAAACCCTCTACTACAAAATTGAGGGTTTCCTTACAAAAAATCTGAAAAGTCTGTCAGAAACTTCAATGCTCTAAAAACTTGATTAATTGTCAAGTATATTTTTTGAGTATGTTTTTTATCAAAATATTTTTAGAAGGATGCTTCACCGAGCATCTTAGCACAGACTTGCTGCCTTGGATACTGAAAAATTACCATTAAGATTTCATTGCTTATTCACCACTTCGGTTCCAAATTCTATTTCCGAGTTAGACTACAGAGGCGAAAGCATAGGTTTTATTATCTCTTTTGTATAATTTTTATATTGCCTAAGACTAATGGTATCATAATCCTTCTGGGGAACAAATTTGTAATTCTTACTACATTAGAACTTTGGGAAAGACATAGTTTCTTATGACACAGAGTTGGGTATATTTTTTTTATCATTTATGTGCTTTTATATCTAATTATTTCATTGTAGCTATTTCTGTTTAATGCCCTTTCTGTAGCTATATAACTAAAAATTCAAACTATTAAAATGTATATACTGCTGGCTGCAAGCTGCTGTCATAAAGATGGTCCTTTCATAATTTTGCCAAACATAAACCACTTTGTGTAAGGTACACCTGTATAAATTGAGTGCTGCCTTAGGATGGGGAAGCCAGTGTGGATGTTTGCTAGAACTTTTTGCATCAAATGAAAATGTCTGCTTTCTGACATTCTCAATAAATTAAGCTCATTGTTTCTAGTTCTGCACCAGTGCATAACCACTGTTTTCTTTTTTCATCCTTGTATATTTTTAACATTGTTTTCTCTTCATTCTGGTCAACTTCTTTATCTTTGACATTCTTCATATTTATGCTGTAGCTAATACTTGGATATTCTCTGGACATGAAATGTCCGTGATGCAGTCACTTCTGTCCTTAGAAATCAGTAAACTGTCTTCCAGAGTGTCTCGAACTCGATTGCTGCACAACTCCTTGGACAACAGTGTCTGTCTTCTTGAATGCTTAGAGACCCCAAGATGCTGCAAAGCCAATTCTCATAGTGCAGTATTTGGCCATATTGTCGTTTCAGTCTTGTTGTGTCTTGTGTATCTTAAAACAAACCACCCCAACCCCCAGAAACTTGTTTTCACCTATGGAGGACTGCAGTGCTTCTCAGCATTACACCTGTGCTCGTTTGTGCTGTGTAGGATGGGTAGCTTTGCATCTCCCATAATGCCAGCTCTCACTCACGTTTTTAAGTCGATGCCCTCGGAGTTTTCCTTTTGTTGCCTCCCACAGCTGGAAGGCCACACCGTTAGCTCTCTAGGAGTATCTGAAGTTTTCCTCGTTATTCTTCTTCACATCCCTCTTTCAAGTTCTGTATCCAGCCCCAACAGCCTGGTTTGCATGATGCATATATGTTGTCATCTTATGTTTTGAAGGGCAGAGGTCTGGGGCAGGTGTGCCCTTTTCCAGTGTGTCCTGCCCTGAGGTTGGGACGCCTACTCAGGGTCCCAGTATAGCCAGTAATAATAATAAAGGAAGCGATATGCTCCAAATAACTAGGCTGCCTCAACAAAGCAAGCATCTGTAGGAGAAGAATTTGTAAGGAAAAAATTTTCTTTGAGATGGAATCTGTAGAAAGGGCAATGCAGTTTAGGCATCAACAATCTGATTAGCTTATGCAAGCTTATCTAAAAGTCAAAGATTATTTTTTGGGTTGTTTTCTGTCTTACCAGCATTCTCCGAGCGCTTTTTAAAGACCAAAATCGGTAAGCAGGATTTATAGTTCACAAAATCACCATTTCTTCTGTATACCTGTTCAGAAAAGCTACTGAAACTCTCCTGTGATTTGCAGCTGACTAAGATAGCTGGCTTGACTGTTCTCTTACATTCTTGTACAATTCATACCTCACAATTTATTGTAGAAGAATGGATACTATTATTTATATTCAACCTACTGACTTAATTTGAATACAGATATTTTTAAAAATTTATTTTTATTTTCTCCAAATAATAAACATCAGCTTTATTAACTGTTTCCATAAAATGCACTTAGGCTGAGAAGCTTTTTCTTTCTACTTCTTCTACAAATTCCCTGATACAGCTGATGCAGTAGACCTTATAGACATAACAGCAATTACTTGACTTTGCAGTAGATGTACAGATGATCCTTTTAGAACAGCTAATGCATTTGAATTTGATAATCTACACCAATTAATATCCTCAAGCTCAAGTACCTTGTTTATAGAAAGTCTTTGTGACTGGGTCATTAGGTTTTAGAAAGATGTGTAATCTTCCGGAATTTGATTCCACTGTTATATCACTGGGGGACTCCTCACTTCTGCTTGAATGTGCTTGAGTTTTGAGGGCAGGAAGTGAAGATAAGATGAGTGTGGTGTTGACTCAAGTACCATACTTCATAGAGGCAGATGTTACCTTGAGGTTTCTGCTCTCAACAACTCAGACATCCGTATGGAGACAGTGGTGGTCACTGTTTTGCCAACTGATGGGGTCAACAGAAGGGACACAGACACCGGTAAAAAGAATAGGCTTATTTTATTGTCTATTTCAAAATAATGCAGAAATTAAATAAGGCACTTAAAGAGATAAGCTTATTGTACTCTATTTTTAAAGCAGCAGAGACAATAACAAAGGTAATGTACCTAATCATTACTACACAAAGCTATAGTGATTAAGAAAGATACATCACCAATTGCCCTATCAATATGTTACCATCATCCAGTCCTGCAGTCACTGGGGAGCCCTGGTTGCAGCAAGGACCTGGAGAACCTGTGCTGGGAAGTCCTACACAGTGTGTCCACTCACAGGTGAGGTCTCCAAAGTTACTTCAAGATGGCCCAGTATTATAAAAATACTCTGTTACCAAATTCGGCATGTCAGGATGACTTGCATTTTTCTTTCTGTGGAAACATCTGGTGTCATCCTCTGTTGGATTTCCCCCAAAGCCTGGCAAGGACTGGGGGAGAAACCCAAGGGAGTTTGTGTTTTGTTGTTGGTTGTGTTTTTTTGTTTATGGTTTGTTTGTTTGTTTTGTTTTGTTTTTTAATCTGTTGTCTTTACGTATTTCTCAACAAGGTCCAGTCTTTCAACAGGCTGGATGTCTGGTTTCACCACCTATTTTAGCTCTAACCACATACCTCTTCATAAGCACTAATTGTTGCATCACAAAGTCTTAGCATTGGTTACAGAATATAACACTATGGAGTTCATCTCGAGGTCAGCCTTTGGTCTGGGCCTGTTATCCAGGCCTCAGCACATCATTTGCTAAATTGATCTTGTGCCTGTTCTTACCTGTTTATTCTGTTAGTTCAGTGTCGGACTCACAAATAGTAACCACCCCTCTTCAACACCACCACCCACCCACATGTTTTTCACAAGAAATCAGTGATTTTGAAGCCGTTTTCTCCTGTGGGAATGTGAAGGTAATCTTTTCATAGACACATAAGTAACTCCCAGTTATGCTTCACATAACCTTACATTTGATGCTCTTAAACAAAAATTAGAAGCACAATATGTAACAGGGTAATGTTCATGTAAGTGTTTTCTTAACTTTTCCTAACACAGTCATAGAATATTCCAGATATCATAGTTTTAGATACAATAAACAATTCTTACAGGAATACATGAGGAAAAAATGCTAAATTTAAACCTCATGAAGGGATTGATTAGACATTTCTTTGATAAGCTTCTTATCTGTTCTACGAGCCGGGCTGTGCAGGCATGGAAAGATACATTAACATTTCTGTTCTATCTGCTCTTATGTAGAGCTCTCTCCATGTAAAAGAATCTTTTGGAAACTGGTTTGTTGTTTTTTCTAAATACCACTTAATCTTGAAAATTCAACATTTTAGTTAATTAAAAAGTTCAGAGAATAATACCCCTTGAATTAAATTAAATCAACCTATAAGTATTTTCTTTATCTTGTGTGTTTTAATAGTTAAATAATACTGTTCTAAGGTGATGAGAGAAGTTCTTATTGAAGTAGTTTAGACCTAGTGTGGTATCCATTTAATCTATAATTTTGTCTTTACTATAAATTGCAATTATTATTAAAATGAAAATTTTAATATTAACTTGATACCTTAAACCAGTTTATTTTTGCAATAAAATATTAGATTAAATTGAAAAGGATGGAGATACTTCATTTTAAATTTTTTTTAGAGCATTTGTTTATCAAAATATTTTAATTTTTAAATTAACCAAACCAACAAATTCTGATTCATATGATCTGTAGGGTTTTGACACTTACTAACCCAGATGATAGAGAGTAGTGGGCTCTAGAGCACTTGAAAAAGTAGCATGAGTCTGCTTATTTCTAAAACATCTAAAAGAGACCAGACTTCTTCTGTCAAAAGGATTTCAAAGATAATCTGTTTAGGTGAACAAGAGCAGCTCCTCTGGAGACTGGTTTGTCAGGTACAGAAAAGTAGTAAGAGGCATCACTTACCAGTAGATGAAGGCTGTAAAATGCAAGGCCAAATGTACACAAAGTGTGATTGAACTGCCTGCATGAAATAACTGTGATCATTTGTGTGTGTGTGAGATTTTCTTTGTTTTGTTGTTTGTTTGTTTAATC
Source organism: Chloroceryle aenea (assembly GCA_013399075.1). Taxonomy (NCBI): domain Eukaryota; kingdom Metazoa; phylum Chordata; class Aves; order Coraciiformes; family Cerylidae; genus Chloroceryle; species Chloroceryle aenea. The sequence continues at coordinate 15,169 of VWZY01003049.1, forward strand.
ACATTGAGAATATGTAAAGTGTTCTCGTAAGCTGTTAAAATTCACCACATGACAGTCTCCCAGCTGCAGTGGCAGAGTGTGTTTACTTGGTGCATTTCTACTGCACTGGGCAAAGTGATGAGAAGTGACGAGTAGAGAGAACTGTAAAGGAATTCGAGTTGGATCATTTCTTTTATCCTTTCGGTGGTCCTGACAGAGAGAGCCCATTGCTCTCTAGTCTAGGAGCCATTTCAAGATTCTTCCAGGGTCAAATGGAAAATCATCCATATCTAAGAAAGTGACAGAACTCATGTTAGCAAATACTACTGATCTTGAGTTTGTCACATATTGACTGTAGTCAGGAGTATAAATTTTCTAAAATTAGTACACCAAACATCACCATGCTGTCTGAAGCACAGGGGAAAACAAAATGCAAGGTTATTGAAGTCATATTTTTTTAGTCAGGACAAAAGACTTTTTGGGTTGTGTATAAAGTCTGTTCTTCAATAAGGCGGTGAGTATTATTTTTATGACAATACAATGCACAGAACGAGATAAAAAACCTTTAAATGTATTTTGTATTTATTATGGTTTTAGTGTGGATGGGTTTGTCAGTGCTGCGAGTCACAAAAGGCCATGTAAGAAAATTGTATTAGAGGGCAGTAAATGTGTGTGATGCCCAGGAATTGAACCTGTGGCAGGGATTTGTGCACCAGTTCTGCACTCTGGCTAGTAAGTATGTTTCAGTAATTACAGTAGCTTTCATAATTGCTCTATAATTAAAGATAATAAAAAAAACTTTTAAATAAAGAAATAATTGGAGATCACTTGAAGATGTCACTGGTAATGATCAACTCTTCTCCAGTAATGTGCCTCACCACAATGGTGCCTTAGGCACAGACAAAGTTGAAAATATTGGTGTGATCTTGTGAATTCAGATTTTTATGGTTTGTTGGTTTTTGTTGGTGTGTGTTTGTTTTTAAGAAAAATATTGTTACATGGGCACTTATTGTGTTATATAATTCAGAGGAAAGGTTTGCACTATTACAGAGCAGTAGTACACAATGTGTCTTGATATGGTTTAAGTTTTATATGAATCTAGCAAAATCCTAAACTAGCACTGGCTTTCTTCTGTTTCTTAATTTTGTTGAAAGGAATGATCCTAGAGGAAGTAATGGTGGTTGTGAAAAAAACAGGAGGTGTAAGAAGCCAAATTACTTTTTCCATTTTTTCATACTAACTCTTTGACATACTGTCTTCATAAAGAAGTGGAAAATCACTACAAAAAGAGCAGTTAAAGGAAATAGAGCAGGGAGTCAGGAGGATGGCAGTTCTGTAGAGTCAATGAACATTTTCTAAACTTCTGGAAAGCCAAACACCACCACACACCTCCCCAAATAAAAATAATACTTTATAAAGATAACTGGCTAGCCTCTGTTTAGACTTCAGGGGGAAAAAAAAAAAGTGTGTGGAAAATTAAACATTTTTAGGAAATACTGAAGGGAAAACTAAAAATCAAATCAGGCATAACACCCTGCTATTAGAAAGGTGCATTGAGTTTATGTGGCAAGGATTTGTTAGCAGGGGAGGTAGTGGGGGTGGCTTATGTGAGAAGGTGCTAGAAGTTTCCCTCATGTCCAGTAGAGCCCAATAGCTCCAAGACGAACCCACCATTGGCCAAGGCCAAGCCCATCATCAACAACAGTAGTGCCCCAGTGATAACATATCGATGTACTTCCTTTAAGAAAACAATTTTTTAAAAGGAATTGTCAAAAAAACACCAACCAATTCTAACTTTTTTTCATCACTACATTGGCTAGCAGTAAATAAATAAATGGAGCAATTCTAAGTAAATGCTGTAAATAAATAGATGTGATAATACCACATAAGAGAAAAAGTGTGATGAAAATGTCTTATTTTAGACTGCATCTTATCTTGGTATCTCATATCAGAAATTTGCTGACAGTTATGCATTTTGTGTTTCCTGACACTTTTTTAACCTTGATTTCATTCCTAAGTACTAAAAATGAACAGGAGAGCTTAAAAACTTCAACAACAGTGCCAAAATTAGGATAGTCCACTGACAGAAACTTTTCAGTAAATGCCATCATGTTCCTGAGTGTTATTTTATGAAAAATGAGGATGCAAACCCACACCATACCAATTCCAGATCCTGGAATTGGTAGCTGAAGGTCTTCCATCGGTTTACACAGTTTCATTTTACAGCAGAGCAATCTGTTGAAGCAGATTGGCAGAGCTGTGACTGAGCTCTGAAACAATCATGGAATTGAAGAATCATAAAGTTTAGCAGAAAATTAGAACATGTTTAGAAGTTGTTAGCAGATGTTTAGCAAGTTCTTACAGAAAGGCTGCTCGAGGAAAGAGTAGCTATATCTTGCTCAGGAGTTAATCAGAAGCCTTAGGAGGCAATGCTATTGGCCAGAAAGGAAATACTAATTGTATACGAAAAGTTATGTTATTTTTATTTCTTCATTTTCAGAAGTGTTTTACTAAGCAGTTTTGTAATGATCCAAATTGCTTTTGCAGAAACTTATTCTGGTGTAAATAATAACTTCAGTTACCAAATTTCAAACCTATTTCAATAAAAAAAGAAATGGGTTTGGTTGTGTGTGCATGTGTGGTTTTTCTTCCCAAGTGTTGGTGATTATTTACAGTGGTAGCTGTATGTGGAATATGAATGTCTGAGTGAATCATGCTGTGCCTGCATAATCCCTACCTCATCCTTTCTCCTTAAATATAATGGCTAGGGAATCTTGTAAAAGAAGTGGGATATTTGATAAGCATAGTCTTCATCTTGAATTCTTGAAGGAAAGCCTTTACAGGAGAGCAGTGTGTTTCTCCTGTCTCACCATCCCAGTTGTTGACATTATTTTGAGGGGGGTATCTTTATCTTGTGCCATTAAGTCAAACATTTTTAAAGATTTTCCTGGCTGTGTTGATGTTACATGTGGTAAAAGACATAGTCCTCTTTCAGAGGTACTTGATTGCACAGGTCTAGTAGTGGCCTGAGCTTTTCTCTAGTGGGACGTTTGCCAATGTTTCATCTTCTTGGGACACATATCTTCCATACCTCCTTCGTAGTGAAACTCTTCAATTTCCTTTTTTCAATTACCTCCTGATAAGGACATGACTGTGTTGTAGTTTGCCAAGAGAGTGAGTGGATTCTGGCACATTCATAAAGCTAACATACATCTCTGGAGATTAAAATACTTTTTGCTTATTAGCGAATTCACAAGGAATAATTGGAGCCAAGTGCATTTCTGCTGTCTCTTCAAATGCTCACATGATCCCATAGCTGTATCTCTAGTCCTGCTGTGAGGCCACTGAAGATGCACCACACCTCACAGCAGTTCACCTAAGTTGAGCAAAACTGACTTTTTAAAACAAAGGGGCTTTCAGCCCCAAGTACTGTAGAGGTGGTGCTTTAATATCTTCTTATCTCACAGATATTGCATGTATAATGCTTTAAGAACACAAAATAGTTTCGAATATTGCAAAGCACTCTGCCAGAAGAAAAATTTTACAAAAATAAAACACAGGGTTCAGAGACTTATTTATCATACATCTGTTGTCCTTGATGGAGAAGTGGGAAGATGAGACTGTGCTCAAGTGGATTTGTGCACTGTCAGGTGATGTTGGTTCTTCGAGATAGGGACTGTATGGTTAAAATTCTGGTTTCTAAAATGAAGTCCTTAGCACCAGCTATGGGGGGCACTTCCTGTCTTCCTCTGTACTGGGAATTTGTATTCCATTTTACATCCTAGCTTTTACTTCATCATATTTATTCATCAGTGCTGTATGTTCCAATAATCAATGACATTGAAAGAGCAGCAGAGTTGGAGTGCTAATAACATTTTGCTGTGAAGTACTACAGCAGCCGTGCATAATGCTGAGTGTACAAAACAGATCACTGGAAAAACAGCTTGCATTACAAGTCTGTAATGAATTGTAGGTCTTGTTAATCATTCCTAATTGTGCTCAGAAAGGAAAAGGGCAGTGGTTAAAATGGAATTCTGCAAATGGCAGAATCCTGATTAAATATGAATATGCACAGAAATGAGTCTGCTGTGCAGTATCAGGCAAGAGATATTTTAAGTCTACTGCAACTTTTCTTCTTCCTGAAGTGAAAATAGCTCAAGAAGGACATGCATATATGAAGATGAGGGGAGAACAGTGAATAGCATAGATTAAGTGAATTTTGCAATCATTTATTTATAACTGCATATTCATAGGAAAGTTCATATAAGACATGATCATAATACAGAAAAAGATACCTATATAATATAAATAAACACAGTTCAGTAAATGCGATGCTGTGATACTAATGGTTTCCTAACAAGTGAATCTTGAACCATCTGAAACTTGTGCCCACTTAGTAAGGGATGAAAGAGGTGTAACTTTTGTTTTGGTTTTGTGTTTTGTTTTGTTTTTTAACAATAACTGTACTCAGATATCAGTGGATTTGTGCATGTTTCTAGAACTTTAACTGATAAGGAGGAATAAAATACCTTTCTATTATCTATTAAGATACAGCTTACAGCATCTTTAGCATTCTTGGTCGCTGCTCCTCCTGTAATGGAGCATACCTTTTTATATTGCTGCAGAGGTGTGTTTGTGTGCATGCAGGTTTTCTTTACAGTAGGTGAGCTGTGTGAAACAACTTAGGTCATCTTTTCCTCAGTTTTGTTTAATATCATCTCAAAACTGTTTACACAAAAGAGTAAAACCTGCTTTACAAGAAGAATCTTTTATATTATTAAACTTATTGTTGCATCACTACTGCATTTGTAGCTTTTTATTCCTGTCTTTTTTAGCTATTAACTTCATCTAAAATCATTTAGATCTAAGGACAAGTGGTTGTGCATTTGGTATCTGTAAAATGAAATCCTTTACCCAGAAATAGTCTTTCATTTCTGTTCTTTGATGTCTAGTATATTAGTACCATTTAAGGTTTCTCGTGCCATGTCAAAAGCTATACCACATACTATTAATTTTATTTATCATCTGCTAGCAAGCTCTTCAGGGTAGTTGGTCACACAGTCCTGAAAATATATCAAAAGTTCACACGAAAGAAAGGCTTTGTGTCTTTTCTGTGCTTGTATGCTTGAAGTGCTTCTGAATCTTCTTCATCTTACAGGTGTCTGGAGTTTTTCACTATGCAGCAGGTAGTTTCTACCACAATGATGAACACTGTTGTGTTATAGACAAATACCTCACTTGCCCACATACTGCTGTTTTATGCTAGTGTGCACAGGACTGGGGCTAATGGAAATGTGATTCCCCACATTAGACCTCAACTAAATATCCTCTGTCTGTTAGAGATGTGGAAACCTATGGTTTAGGTGTGGTGAGGAATTAATATCCACTGATAAAGAGATAGAAACATAAAATGAGGCAAAACATACATGAAAACTCTTTCATAATACAGTCTAGTATTCTTCTTAATTAGTTGCTTGTTACAAACCATAGGGTAAACTTTCTTTACAATTTTGTATTGAATTTATCTTGACATCTGCCTGTTTCCCAATTTTGGCACTAGTACACTGGGAAAAACTGCCTGAGTATGTAGGTATCGGTGTATTTGTTTTCTCCCTTGCTTTGGCAGAGAGAACTGGAAAAGCAGCGCTTCTGGCATGGTCCCAGTGCAACAAAAATGATTCATGTTTCTCCAACAGTTGACGTGTGAAATGGTGTGGCAGAAAGGATGTGTGCTTGTCATTTAACATTATTTTAGACTGTAGATACTACGATCCACTGGTTTTCAGATGTGGCTTAACCTTGGGAATTGAATTCCAAAAGAAGGTCATGGAGTGCTCTGTATGCATTGCTTCAGTGACTCCTTAACTAAATGAGCTCGAGTGCTCCATCCTTTGGGGGCAAACCACACCAAAACAAGAGCAAAGACCTTTTGGTCTTCCTACTGTGCCCAGGCTTTGCTTTTTTTCTCTCAAAAAGTTGCTTGACTGTTACGGCCAAAGATATTTGCGAGCGCGCCTCACTGGTATAACCTTCTGAGGCATAAAATTTACATCAGATTTGGAGTAATGTCACTATAAATGTAGAGTGACACACCACATAACTAACATGTTCATGCACAGGCGTTCTCTAATAGAATGACTGGGTATGACCTTCCTTTAGGCAAGCTGCTTTGTGAGTGCTGAAAAATACTATGTGGTTCTTATGACACATGACTGGCATTGCAGGAGCATGACACTGTCAGTAGCTTAACTGCAAAAAAGCCCGTGATTCAGATTTTGCTTCATAAGATGACAGCAATTAAAAATGAAGAAAGCAAGTCTGGATACTTTCAAAAAGAAAATAGCAAGAGTAACATATGCTATAAATATAGTGTAAAAGTCCATAATATATCAGTATAGACATGTTGTTTATATAATATTTTATAATACAGATAAATAGTAATAGCAGCACTACCTCAGTAGGGCAATATGAACTCAGTGGTGCATGTGTGTGGTGTCTGTTAGGCTTATTTTGTCTGACATACGCTTGCTTTTCTGCTTGTTTGCTTATGTTTGTGTGAAACGTTAAAGTGTGAGTAGACCCCTAAAAGATCACTTGGATATTTGCTGTATGGCCATATGGATGTGTTGCTGTACACACACAATATTTATATGCAGAAAGATGTCAGTTCTGTTCACCTTCTCATCCACTCACAAAAGTGCAATTTGAAGAGGGCAACGTGTTAGAACCAAGGAGATACTACTTTGCTCATTATGTTAATTTCATTTCACCTAAAATAGGGGGTAATAGGGTCTCCTGTGTTTTGGTCTACTAATCTGACTTTGTATATCAGCAGGAATGTGAATTCATTTACCAGAAAAAACACAGGTGAAACTTTAGTATTTAAATCACTTCCTACTTGTCTTAGAGTAGGCACTCTTTTGCAGTGAATTGAAAATTCACAGGCCAAAAAGTTCCACAGTTTGTACTTCACAAGGCACAGTTAATTTTAATGACCATTACAAAAACAACTTCATGTTTAGAACTAATCACAGTCATAGCCAAGTTTAGAACTACAAGAAAAAAAAAATTTTTTTGTCAAATGAAGATTAAGTACTATCCAAATTTATTTCTTCTCTAGCTCACTTAAGAGTTTTTTTTAGCTTTTGCTCCTTTGTAATGAGTAAATTAATATCATAATACAAATGTGGCATTGTGCCCAAGTAGTAGATGTTAATATGTAGGACAGCAGTATAATACCCTAGAATCTCTAAATGGTTACATTTTCTCAAATGTAACTCTTAAACATTTAACTAGGAAAAGGTCAAGAAATGTTAATCCCAAATACTTAACTTCTTTTTTTTTTTTTTTTTTTAAATTTGGTGCATTCAATTAGTTTGAAACATTTGGCTAGTACATACAGATATCTCAATGGTGTAATGTGAATCAATTTACTGGGCTACAGTGTTTTGACAATAAAGAACAAAAGCATATGAAATGAATATAAAATGTTTTACACGCTTTTTTCCTTTTAGTTCAATTAAAAAATAATAAATCTTTACCAGGGGAGAAAAGTGTTAATTCCTATTTTATCAAATCTATTAATTGAAGTTTGTTTGTAAGTTTTAAAGACAACTCAAAATCCTTCAGTGAATTCCCCTTAACAACTTTTCCCCATGCAAAGTTTTTCTAGAATAATGCTTTCCTAATAACTGACCTACATTTACAGTGATGCAGCCCACTTCTCTTCTGTATGAAAAAAAATAGCGCAAATACTCCTCCAGAATGCCTGTTATGTATTTGTAGGTATTTAATTTGTTGTTGTTTTTTTCTTCTTCATGTCTGACCATATCTTTTTCACTTAATTTTTCTTCACTATAGTTCCCGTTACTAAATGTGAAAGTTTCTTAATTTAGCAGTATGGTGATATGGTCATTAATTCATTGAAGAAGACAACCCAAACCAGACCAAAACCAACCGCAAAACCACCCATGTATTACGTTCCAAAAATGTCTTTAATGGCTGTGTCTGTTCAGTTTGCTTTGATTTACATTAATGAATCGACTAATTTTCTTTATTGTAACCTTCATGACTGCTTTTTAAATAGAGACTTCTCAAGCTCTATACTCGGAGCTGGGCAAAGCTACTTTTTGTTCTGGTATTTTTAGCTAGGAAAGGATTTCTGGATTTTAATGTAAGCTATGAAGGTCTTAGCTTACAGTTTTATGTTTTGTAAAACGTATGTAGGAAAAATAAAAATGTTGAGTGTTTCTAAATTCAATTTTTTTGCCTTATTTTTTGGTTGGTTTGTTTGGGGTTTCTTGGTGTCTTGGTTGTGGTTTTTTGGTGTGTGTATTTTTTGTTTGTTTCATTGTGTCTTTTTTTTTTTTTTTCCAAACTTATTCTACGTTGGTGGTGGTTTTTTTGGTTGTTGTTTTTTGTTTGTTTGTTTGTGGTTTGTGGNGGTTTTTGGGGTTTTTTTGTTTTTTTTTTTTTGTTTTTTTTTTTTTTGTTTGTTTGGTTGGTTGGTTTTTTTTGGTCTTCACACAGCTCTGGTAAGGTGCAAGCTTTGTCCAGGAGATACAAATTGAAACACACTTAAAGAACAAAATTAGTTCTGTGCACATACCTCATTAAAGATGCAGATATGTGTGATTGGCAGTATATAGAAAACCACCGTAGATTTATAGGACTGCAAATGAACTCTGGAAGCCATTCAAACCACATCATTGGCACAACTAGATTATTAATATCTGTAGCCTTCCTAATAGCTATTTAAACAGGCCATTCAGTGATGGATACAGAGACTAAGTCCCCATGCTTCCTTCATCTTCCTTACAAACTAAATGTCTTCCTTGTTCTGCTTGCTATAGATACGAAGTACAGGTCATCCCATAGTCAAAAGTGGCCTTTTGACACAGCTGAAAATTGTTAGCATGACCTCGACTTTCATTTCATGCAGATAAATAAGTTCAGGAAATTTCAGGTTTCTTTAATATATTTTTCTTCTAAATCTAATGCCTTTTCAGAACTGATTGGAAGGAAAAACTTTTTTTTATCCTTTTTTATTGTGTCCCGCTATTGATCCCAGATCATCTGATTGTATTCTGCAGACATTTTGCCTGCAGTTTACCACTTCTGTATTTAGGCAATTATTGTTTCTGTGTGAATCACAGAATATCTATAAATGGAAGGGACTTATAAGGAGCACCAAGTCCAACTTCCTGCTTTTTTCTGGACTCCCTAAAATTGAACCACATGATTAACAGCCTCATCCAGAATGTTAGACCTTGCTCTTCCTCTTTTTGTTTTACTTGTATATTTTAATTTAAAAAAAAAAAAAATCCTTTGAAAATTAATCTTGTCCTCATGTATTTATGAAGTCTTTCCCATTTTGCAGTCATTTGGAAGTTTAATAAGCATAGTTTATTCTCATCACAATTTTCTTTTGAGTGCAAAGAAGTGTTCCTAAACTGGTGTTAGCACTGGCCTTACCTGCTGGCAAATATCAGTATCCTAAAGTCTTAAGGGTTTTTCTCATAGATCTATAGTCACCTTAATTAAAATGTCATATCTAAGTAAGCTCTTTTGCACTTTTCAGGTTGCAATAATATGCAGTTCTTTTAGCATGAAATAGCCATCTGCATAATATCTTATGTGAACAAAACAATGTATGGAAAGCACACCTTGGGTAACATTCTTTCTAGTTTATTTCTTCCATTATTAACAAATAGGGTGCTAGAGAGGCTTATTACTATGCAGGTTTTAATAAAAAGAGAAACACAGAGTCCTAGGGTATGAATCTTGTAGTTTTCTTTCTATTCAATGTAAATGATATGATTTCAGTTTTATTTTAGTTAGCATGTTAAGCTGAGTGAATAATGTCATGATCTGCCTACGGCAGTTGGAGAATTACGTAAATGGTCTTTTTTTATTCTGAACCTTTTAAAGTAAATATTTCAGAAGCAAATAAATTCCTGGTCAGTTATTTTTCACCTGCACAAACACTCGAGCTATACAAACACCCCACCATTTTGTATACAAGATGAAACTTCACACACCTTCCCTTTTCTTTGTGGAGCTGTTTCTTAAAGGCTTTTTCTGGCCCCAGATATTGCCATAAGTCTTAATATCTTTATCGATAACCTGGATGAGAGGATTGAATGTGCCCTCAGTAAACTTTCAGATGACATGAAACTAAGTGGGAGTGTCGATCTGCCTGAGGGTAGGAAGGCTCTGCAGAGAGTTTTGGACAGGCTGGAGCGATGGGCTGAAGTCAATGGGATGAGGTGTAACATGGCCAAGTCTGGGGTCCTGCACTTCAGTCACAACAACCCCAGGCAATGCTACAGGTCTGGGGAGGAGTGGCTGGAAAGCTGCCTGGCAGAAAGGGACCTGGGTGTGCTGGTGGAGAGACAGCTGAACATGAGCCAGCAGTGTGCCCAGGTGGCCAAGAAGGCCAATGGCATCCTGGCCTGGATCAGAAATGGTGTGACCAGCAGGAGTAGGGAGGTGAACATGCCCCTGTACTCGGCACTGGTGAGATCGCACCTTGAGCACTGCATCCAGTTTTGGACACCACAGTCCAAGAAGGACATTGAGGTGCTGGAGCAGGTCCAGAAAAGGGCAGCAAAGCTGGTGAGGGGTCTGGAAAGCATGCCTGATGAGGAGAGGCTGAGGGACCTGGGGTTGTTAAGCCTAGAGAAGAGGCTGAGAGGAGACCTTATTGCTCTTTACAACTACCTAAGAGGAATTTGTAGCAAGGCTGGTGTTGGTCTCTTCTCCCAAATTACTAATAATAATAAAATGAGAGGAAATAGCCTCAAGTTGCATCAGGGGAGGTTTAGATGGGATATTAGGAAGAAATTCTTCACTGAGAGAGTCGTTGGGCGCTGGAACAGGTTGCCCGGGGAGGTAGTGGAGTCATCATCCCTGAAGGTGTTTAAAAAACAAGTGGATGTAGCACTTGAGGCTATGGTCTAATGGATAGAGAGATGTTAAGATGAAGGTTGGACTTGATGATCCTAGAGGTCCTTTCCAACCCTAATGATTCTGTGATAAACTTTTCAATCGTGTTTATCTGTAGTAAATAGGCCTTTTACATCAATTGTTTTTTTCCCTAATTGAAAAATGGGCACTATAATCACTCCTTGTAACAAATGTATGACAGAACTGTCAATTTCTGAACCAGAAGCTACTATGGATTGTGCATAAAGAAGGCTTGTTAAATGTATGCAACCTATGTGTAACAACCCCATACCCACTCAGCAGCACAATGTGATAAATTCCCGATCAACCATAAATGTCCTGTAGCCATCTCAAACAGGAGGGCTCTGACTGAAACTAACTTCTCCACATTTGAAGGGCAGCCCACAAAATGTATGTATACGATTCCATGAATACAGTGTCAGATAGTACTACTGATGATATCACGCTTAACTTTGCATTACTTCGATACAAGTGTAGGTCACAGAGTTAACACTGCTGTGACTATTTTTTTTTTTTTTCACCTTTCAACCTTTACAAGAATATTATAGGTGTTGGCTGTTACTTAAATCCAGGATTTACCTTTTTCCTGCCCTGCAGGGAGTGTTACATCTGCAACATGAAGTGGGATTAATAGCTTATTCTAATGTGTTGCCTGCAGAGATCATAGCGCTCATGGAAATGTGAGGCTAGGAGGGACCCTCAGAGATCATTTAATTCAGCTGGTGGCATTGATGCAGGGTGTACTGTACTTATACCAGCCTTGACAGAACTCCTGTCTAAGGTGTTTAAAAGTGTCACAAGCTTTCTGTTGCTGTTTTTCATCAGCATACGATTGGAAGAGCTTTGCCTGGTATTTACCTTGATTGTATTTGTCATAGCTTAAGCTGTTTGCCTTTTTTGTATATCATCATCTATTGGATACCATCCTCTTTATCATGATCAAGAAGGATGAGGTTTTTATCTCTTTTCTGTCCCTCTGTTTTTTGTGTCAAACAAAACTTGTTCCTTCAGTTTTCAATCTCCTCTCATTCCTCTTATCTCCTTCTGGGTATTTCTGCTTACTTCTAGAAATGTATATACATACTCTGAATTCTTTGGAATTTAGTCCAATCACCTATGTTTTATTCCAGTTACTGTACAGGCAAATGAAATTAAATTAATAATGTGAACTGAGTGTTGTCAATAAAAGCAGTACCCAACAGTAACATTCCAGAGAGAATTTCCCCCTTTTTTTTTTTTTTTTCCTTTAGGTGAACTGGGATTTCTAAGATACCCATGTACATGAGATACTAAACATATATTTAGTAACGGTTTGATTTATTTTGGACAGTGATGCAAGGATAAGATTTTGTTTGAAGGCACAGCCTAGTGTGACTTACATGTGTGACTATACACAGCCTAGTGTGACTATATGACTTAAAAAATTTTACATCTGGACTGTGTAAAAATATGTTTTGGCAAGCTAATGATATGTAATTGACTTTACTGTTCATTTTAAGCACTTCTGTGTTTACAGGTCATATATGTTTACGTATGTGCATGTCTGTAGAAACTTATTTAAATTCTATCCACCAGCTGCAGTCTAGAGTGAGTTGTGCATCCTCCTGAAGGAAGGTGTTAGAATCATAGAATCATCTAGGTTGGAAAAGACCCATGGGATCATTGTGTCCAACCTTTCACCCTACTCTACAAGTTCACCCCTAGACCATATCCCCCAGCACTGTGTTATACAGATTGCCTTAAATTAGGGGACTACAATCTTATTTTATTCATTTTGTCATTTGGAACTTTAGTCGAATGAAAAAGCTATAAACAAAAAATTTCAGATGCGTTAGTAGTGGTTTGACCAGAATTAAGTTTTTTGTCACTATACAGAAAAATCAGAATCTATTCCAATCAGCTCAAAATCAAATAACTGTAATTGGCCAGTTAGCCAACATGGTATTCTCTCAGCTCATCTCAGGTTACCAATCACAAGACTACATTTTGGAGATCTGAGACTTGAATGAATTCCAGTAAGATATTTCTCTCTCGCTTGCTCTTCTGTCTCTCTTCTCACGCAGTTATCCTCACAGGATCCCAGTTCCCCACAAGATTTATTCTATTGACCCATTACCTATAGGGCTTTTCTGAGAGGGGAGGCAGTGGGTGATATTATCCTGTGTTTGTGCCCTAATTATGCCAGTCAACCAGAATTCCTTTAGAAGCCTGGAAAGACTTGTGGCAGTAGAGGGCAGAAGTTCAATGTGATACATAGAAGAACTGACAGATAAAATCTTAATATGCCTTAAAATGCTTTTAAGTGCTGCAACCCCTTAAAAGCACAGGTCTATAAGTACTCTGTTAGAAATGGAGTATGTATTGTAAATCAGCCTGAAACAACCATGTGCTTAATGCTGCTGTAGTCATTAAAGGGGATGCATAGCTAATGGTTTGGCCTCAGAAGGTCTTTGTCAAGTGGTGAGTATTGAGAGTGACAAGTGTTGGAACTGGTATTTTTATGACACAAGCTTGTGAATAATGCTCCTGTTCAGTCAGTGCTTAAATAATGGATTTTCTTCACACAGAAGACCACTGGATCCCTAGTTGCCTCACTGGACAAGCAAATATTTACTCCATTCATGATTAATGATTTCTTTTAGAAAGACTTGACAAATTCATAATGCTGATAGTAAATACTTCATGAACTGGCCAGAAATGTCTTCTGTGGTAGGTATTAATCATGTTTATAATTGTGGGACCTATTGTCAAACCAAGATGGTGTCCTTATTTTACTGGGTGCCACACAAATGTGTGCAGGTTAATCCTTCATGCCCTGCAGAGCTTCTCATCTGAATACAGATGCAGGGTGGAAGAAAGGCTGTTTTAAAACTGTGTTTTAGAAGTGGTGTTCAGACAATGTCCTGTCTAAAAGTACCTTGGTAACAGTCAGTAGCAGTCAGCTCAGTTGAGAGATGTCTATTTATATTGCTAGGCAAGTTCTGCAATTCCATGCAGTCACTCCTGTGCCTGTTACCTGTTTATAAAGATTATGTACACTGGGTGATTACAGGAATGACTTCTCTTCTTATATCTGCCTTTCCATTGATGTAGTCATTTTAAGGACAACAGTTGAAATGTATTTATCCGGATCATTTTTAATTTATTCTTTCCAACCCAGTTGTGTGTATCTAAATCAAGTCAGTCCACTGTTACTGTGTGAATCTGTCAGGATTGCCGTCCTTTCTGATGACATCGTTTGAGAAGGGACTCGATGTGAATTTTGAGTATATTATTAGTTGAATTTGGAGAACTTGTAACTGACAAGTACATCATTTGGTTTGCCTGTTGTCCACATTTTGTTCTGGTCAGTTGTTAGGTAAGGAAAACCAAATGTTAGTATCTTTTTTAGAGTAGAATCACTTTCAATAGCCTAGTATTTTATTAAGAAAAGAGGAATTTGCTCAAAAAGTGGGAGAGAGGTATGTTCCCATGAACAGGTCTGGAGAAACCATCACTGAGGCAGCTTCAAACTGTACCTCTATCCAGTGTATAAGAGGTCTCTAGAGCATCAGAGCCACCAGCTCTGAGCACTTTGAACCACACTCATTTGCTCACATGGTCTCTTTATGAGGCACTCAGCTGATGGTACACTTTCATAGATCCAGAAAGGTAATAATCGTTTGGGTTTGGGTTTGTAGCAAACAGCAAGGTTCTATAAATGCAAAATGTGTTTTCCTATTGTATATGTACAAACAGTCCAACTGAATTCTCACAAGATACTGGCGTGCTGAAGTAATTTAATGTTGTAGTCAATCAGTAATAAAGTGTGTTCAAAAGTTTGTTTACTCACTTTGATCCTACCATCCATTTTAATTGTGTTTAAACATCTTTATGGTTTAACAGATATTAAATAACTCATTAAAGTTATATGGCAGTCATCTTTTGTTCATGGTCCCGTAAGTATACATATTAAAATAAGTTACTTGAGTCTTTTGATAAAAAGTCCAAACCATAATGTTTTGACAATTATGACACCTCTGGTGGTACTTATTCTACTTGGATGACAATAGTGCCCATTAAAATGAGAGCACAGCACATATGAAAAGAAGATAATCTGTAGCATTTACTATTTTGGATGAAAACAGAGTAATAAAAATTACACTGAAATTTGGTCTGGTTTTAATTGCTGTGCAGTGCATAGCAATTGATAGCTAAAGTGCTAATTATTTATAATGTAATTACATTTAATTATCATAATTGCTACTCGTATCTCCTGTCCTAATAGAGACATGTTAAGGGCCTTGTTCACAGAACTTTTATGTTCCCATCATGCAGGGAAAAAGTGAACAGGGAATGGACCACAGTTTTTGAGACAAACTGTTCTAAGTGACAGCATCTTTTGGGGACTACAATTTGCAACAGTTTTCCACTGCAGTGTGAACTGAGAGTCAGCTTTTCAGAACTCTGCCCACAGCTTTTCCTCTTGGCTTGTGTAAATAGAAATCCTGAAACAGACACGAGATATTCCTGTTTCTGGCCTTAAATTTTATCAAAATAAGGATCCCCCAGAGTCAGCCATGTCACTTGTGATTGCAGTTACAGCAGTGATTAAATACAAACTGTGCTGATTGATTTGTTACATTAATAAAGATTTTTGTTAAATCAGTATCCCAGAGATTGTAGTTAAGATACCTGCTCTAACACCAGAACACTGAACAATATATGCTTTATCAAAAACCTATCCAAGTGGGATGTATATCAACGATACTTGCATTCTGCATTGCAAATAATGTATAAGAAAATTCAGTTTCTTTTAAAAAGCACTAACAACTGTGCAGTAGTCATCACTGGATTTTTGCTTGCCTTACTTGAGATATAACTGATTGTTTCTCCTCATATACTTAAAACTAATAGAAGTTCATGGGAAAAAAAAAAAAGACAATAAATCCAATGACAAAGTCACATGCATAGATGAATGACAGAAGGAAATAATGTTATGCTAAAGCAAGCCAGCCTATATACAGCTGCCTTTTTTGTGTGGACAGAAGTGGTGCTTGTTCTTCATTGTGCTTCTGACGTATTTGAAACATAAGAAATTATTGCATGGCTAGTTGGTTTATTTTCATTCAAGAACACCATGACTGAAAATCTCTACAAAATGTTTTCTATATATTTGATAATCTTTTTTTCTTTTTTTTTTTTCCTTTTTTTTTAGTTGCATTAAATATTGTAACTTCTTCCTTGTGGAAATTCATCTATTGGCATGAACATGACATCTCTTAAATCTCCTTCCTAGCCTATTTTTCACCAACAATACCATGAATATTTGGTTGGCAGGATTTGGATACTACATTCAGAATAATTGAATTATGATTTGGAATCTAAAGTGCCTTTTTTTTTTCCCCCTTCCTCTTCAACAGCTAGCTCTGAAGTAGAGAAGATGGAGTTTTAAGTTTCTTTTTCTAGTGCTGTAGGGTACACTGGCCATTAGGACAGAGCTCAAGATGGAAAGGGGCGAAACACACTGAATTCCACCTCCTATTCAGTGCAAGGATTAGTCTACATTTATCAGGATGCTTTCTAAAGTTACTTGGAGTTATGAAACAATGTTTTAAAAACCCTGTCTAGACAGTACTGGCAACAAAAATTGCTGATTAATCCATTTCTGTTGATCCCTACTTACTGATTTTTCAGATGTAGAATAGAGATGACGTTATATTAAAAGCTAAAAGCAAAACATTACTCAAGTATAGCCATTCTAATTGGTTTTGAATCAGAGGAAAAGATGGCAGTTCTTCACACAGTCACAGGTCGAGCTTTGTTTGAAGAAGTATGACTAGGTGATGTTTTCATATACATCTTATGTTCATATACATCTTACGTTCATCCCAATTCCCTAAGTCAAACTTCCTTTCATGCCTTTTAGGCATTATTGGGAAAATGCTGACAATTACACAGAATTCTAACATGAAGAGCTGTTCTGTAGTGAACTTGCTTGCTTGTTCATTAAAAATCATCATTTTTTCCTCTTCTTTGTTTTGTTTTTTTGTTTTATTCCAGTTACAAACACTTTTGCCCCTTTAAAAAGGGAAGGAGATGTTTCTGTAATGGTTGCAAGTTTACTCTTATTTCTGATCTTCAGTTTAGTGGGAGAAATGAAACAAAATGAGTTAGTCTAGAAACAGTCTTGGTATAGTACAAGTCATTAATTGTGTTTCAAAGAGATGTTTGCAATTAAGAGTTTATATAAGGAACAAGACTTTTCACTGAGTACCATGAAGCAGAAGCCAAGAAATTTCATCCTGAAACATCTGGTTTTGCAGGTGGGTCCTCAAAACCATTTCCAGAATTCCCAGCACTTCCAGGTTGCTGCCTAGAAACAGTGCTCTTGCAAAATGAAAGGTAACAGCAAATTCAGCCTGTCTGCAAGTGGCATGGTTTTTACACCATCAGCCAAAAACTCAGCTCCTCAGTTCATCCAAAGTTTTGGTCCCCTGAGCACCCACTATACAAATTTTCCCCTAAACTGTTTCATTAAGTGCACCAGCTAACTCCCTATGAAAGAAAACTTCATTGCAGTTCCGGTGGTGGTTTGCTGTTAGGACTTCACCAGTAACTAGAAAGGGTGAGATTCACTTGCTCAGCCCTCACATTAACTAAGCTTCGTGAACTGAGGAAACATCAAAACCCAATGGTGGTTAAAAAGCATAGGACCAAGTGTTCTGACAGGGTACCACGACCAGTTAGCAGTGATGGAAATAGCGATGACCGATATGGGAAGTGTCATTTTGTATTTGTTCACTTGGAGATTATATGCTTAGTAGTGTGAAGCTGGATGACATTTCTGGATTTATAATTATGTTTACAATATTTTAGTTAACTTCAAAACTGTTCAAACTGAATTTGTGTGCAGTATCAAAACCTAATTTATGTTTGCATGCATAAAATTGCATGTAACAATAATAACTTGCTTCAGTATGAGCTCTGTGAGATCATGCTCCTTTTCAAAGGAGTAATTGCTACATATTGGATACCTGTAGCTATAATTGCTCTCTATTGCTTTATATTTAGCTGTCATGGTAATATGAGTGTAATTCCTGAAGTCTTCAAACCAGGGTATTTGTAGGAAGCTGGTTTCATTTTCGTACAATGCATCTTTGTAATAAAATGCTTATAGGCTGACAATATATTTCTTGGATTGTCTTGAGATCACGAAAGGGAAAGAATGGAGGAAAAGGGAGAAAAAAACCCCAAAACAACACAACATAATGAATGAGAATGGGAGCAGGATATAATAGAAAAATGGATGTGAATAAAAGGAGGATTGTAGGAAATACTGTTCTTTCAAGGAAAGGAATTTGGAGATGCAAGACACCCAAATAGTAGTACACTAGATGCAGATTGCTGATGAAGGTTTTAATGTCTCTTTCCTTAGGTGTTATACCAATATTATCAAAGTTGGTATTTAATGCCATCTCAGTGTCCTCATAATTGATCAAGGGTTGGACTCGATGATCTCTGAGGTCCCTTCCAACCCAGCCTATTCTATGATTCTATGATTCTATAATTAAAAAATAGAAGATACACAAGCTATCAGTTTCTGATGATGGCATTGCGGTGAATTCTCTCCTCAGTAAGTTGTATAAACACAGATATCAAAATACATTTTGCCAAATGTTTTAATTGGCAAAGTATAAAACTATTTTCACTGTTGTATTATTTTTCCTTCTTTTTCCAGTATGCAGCCTTTGACTAGGCAAAGAAACAATTCAGTCCTGGATTGTCGAGTTTTCTCTCACTAAATTAACTTACATCTGACTGGAAGAGACCTGCAGATACTTGAGAGTTTTAGAGTACCTTTTCCTGTGCAGCAGTGTCTCTTCCAGCTCAAATCACTAGCAATTCAGTAATAAATAGATTTTGCCTGATTATACAAGAAGCATGGGAGTTGTTTATTACCCTTTTGAAACAGCTGTGGATTTTTGCTATTTTTCTACCCATTTCTTGCCCTTTTTCTAACCTTTTGAGCAAAAGTGTCTGCACTTCCATGTCCAAGAATCACCTGCACTAGTCTATAATTGTCACCTGCACAGTGTATTCTCTTGTCTGACTGATCTTTCAATGTGCGTCCAGTGCATCTTCCAAACCCTCCTACCTCCATTACTGGGCTTCTAGGCAGGGCAAAATCTGCTCTGTTGTCTAGGATTTGCAGTCCTCCAAGACAAGAAGTTACTGGGACTTGTATTTCAGCAGTTACAGATGTTTCATCTCACAAAACTGAAGTATAGGGTTCTTTGTAGGTGATATTTTGGCTGTGATACTGCAAAGCTGTTTCTGCCAAAGGAAAATGTCTAACAGGAAGGAGAAGAAATAATAGGAACCTGAGGACTGGGAAATAAAATTAGGAACCTGAGAAGGTTGGTAACAGGCTTCTAGACACTGCAGGTTTTATTTTCTGAACATTTGGTAGTTACTGGAGATGAATTAGAATCTATTTGAAAGATCTTTCCTGTTCTGAAGACCTAATTCTGAACAGGTCTTGGGCTGAAATTGGAAATACTGTTTCTTTTTGTTTGGTTGTGTTTTGTTTGGGTTTTTTTTTTTTGTGTTTTTTTTTTGTTTGTTTGTTTGTTTGTTTTTGTTTTTGTTTTAAATCAGAGTTCAAATTAACCTCCCTGCGTGTTTTCCTGCACAAATACAGATCAAAAGCAAGAGGGCAGTAGACCAGCTGAGAGAGGTCAGTATTTAGTAGGCAGGGCTGAAATACACGGAGCAGGGTGGGTGCCAGGGCCACCTTGACATAAAAGCTGCATCTGCGTTAGCACAGGACTCTGCTGGGCATCTGCGTCCCCTCTGCCTGCAGGGCTGCACTGCAAAATAGAGGTGTGGTAAAAATGTCTTGCTACAAGACGGGAGGCTGTGCCAGCACCTCCAGCAACGTCTGCCCTGTGCTTTTCTGGCATACTCTGATGGGTCAGGTGGGTCCTGCTGGGGCTTGGGATTGCTTGTGGCCTAGAGGAATGGCATGGTCAAACTGCTCTGGAGGAGAAAAATGAGAACTCTGGGAAATGATTTGTTTGTATG
The DNA here is from genome assembly GCA_013399075.1 of Chloroceryle aenea. Classification (NCBI taxonomy): domain Eukaryota; kingdom Metazoa; phylum Chordata; class Aves; order Coraciiformes; family Cerylidae; genus Chloroceryle; species Chloroceryle aenea. Next base: position 35,182 of record VWZY01003049.1, read on the forward strand.
CAGTACAGGGACAGAATGGTCATGTACTGATATGTATGCAGATGCATGAGCCATACTCATGTATCTGTGCAGTACAATAGGATGTCGTCCTTCAGTATTGCCCCAAGCTTTACTGCAGTGTGAAAAATACCAACATGAAATGTATTACACCTAAAATAAGACAGCATAGTACCTCTCTTTAGTTTTCCTTTTATAGCTTGCTGCACCATGATGTTTCTATTTTACTTTATTTTAATTAAACTTATCACTTAAATGAGTTTTCCAGCTTCTGATGAGCACTCTCTAATTCACAGGTTTGTGTGGTTTTTTGGGTTTTGTGGGTTTTTTTTGGTTGGTTGCTTGGTTTCAAATGACATTTAACGTTTGGTCAAAAAATCCCTAGTAAATAAAAAGGTAAAAGGCTGAAGTTTTAATAGAAGATTAGGCTTCTCTAAGTCCCTGGGAATAATTAGAGCTTTAGTTGACCTATGAATATTTATAAATGTGTTAATTAAGTGATGTGTGAGTGAATCCACCTTGCTGTGTCACGTACTCATTAACCCTCCTAACTCCCAGATGTTCTTCATATCTGTGTTAAGAACAACCTACAATTCAACTATATCTTACCAGTTTGAGGAGGTCTTCCTAAGGTGGTGTTTAAATCTGTGTATTACCAAAGAAAGAAGCACAGGCTCGAGAAACGCTCCATGCCAAAGGACCATGTCTGTGGCTTCGGTGTTTTTGCCAGTGTAGCTGTAGGAGTGATGTTGTAATGCTGACTGTTCCTGGGAAAGACAAAGGACATTTCAAAGTTGTATTTGATTCAGTAACTTTGTAGCTATTAAAAAAAAAAAAAACAAAACCAAAAAACTAACTAGTGATAAATGAGTGGTACTAAGGGAGAGGTTTATTGTGTGTGCTTACTAATTTTTATTTTTTTTAATACTGAGATTTTGTATGGTATTTTTCTGAAATTGACATATTATGTAGTATTTAAGCATGCTAGTAAATTAGGACATATTTCAGTAACGTAGTTCTTAATTCCAGTAGGCTAAGGAATTGTCTTCAGACTTGGAAGATCAGTGCCTAGATGAAGATGCGTGAGCAAGAACCATTTCAGACTGCATTGTCAGTGTTTATAAGCCCACATTCAGCTGGACTGAGGATGTCAAAGCATTTAGGCTGAACTATTTATAAGGCAGATTGGACTGTAGTATTGTTACCTACTGGTATGCTTACAAAGGGTCACGTTAGCCAAGAAATGTGAGTGAAATTATTTCAAAAAATAAAATAGTGTTTCTTACACTAAATCAATTTTTGAAAGAGTTTTTTCCTCTTTCTGGAAGATGGTTATTAGCTGCTGTTTATTCTCAAGTAAGCCAGAGCTAAAGGCATTCTTTGCAATCGTTGACCAGTTGCACTCTCGTGATTTCCAGGACGTGGTATGGTACATAGGACTGTCCCAGAGCCAAGTCATGGATGTTTAATTAAAGTATACATTGTGTTTACTAACACAGTCTCCTTCAATTGCATCCTGTCTGTACCTGGAGATACTGGGGTATAACAAACTTTCTGGTTTGTCTTAGTGGTTAATTTGCTCTTAAAATGCACTGCTTTAATCTGGCCTGGATCTATCCGGCTTTTCTTTCCAGTTGATGGAAGTTGGATATGTTCTCCAGACTTAAAATAGGTTTTCTGTTTGTTTTGGGTTTTTTTTTCCTGTACTCTTACTAGTTTTTCGGTCAACTTCCAACATGTCAAAATGTGGTCCTCAGGTCAGGATAGGGAATAGCAGTAAGAGTCACCGACCAAGGTCTGCATTAGACTTTTCTGATGCCAGTTTCTCAGTAGAAGCTCCCATTAAGTATGACCCTTATACCCGTTTTAGGGTGAGTGATTTCCAGGATGTATTCTGCCCCTCTGCATGTGTCTCCCACTCTTCTGTCAAAGGACACTTTGTGGAATAGTTGCAGAGGCAGAGGGGGCAAAAGAGAAGGAGAATGGGGGAAGGAATTTTCAGAAAATGGCACTGAAATTACTTTTATGTATCAATTACTCTTCTGTACCACATTGATTGTGTTAGTTTTTAACATTAGTTGTAGGTTTAATCTGATCTGGGAAAACATCAGTGACGTTATCTGAATGGTGGCAACTTTTCTGTATTATTGAATGAAAGTTAATAAAGCTTGAATGAAAGTTAGTAAAGCGTGTGTACATCCTTTTTGCTGAACAACCATTCTGAATTAAAAGAAAATGTTATGAGCTTGCGTTCCCTTCCCCCCCCAGGTACACATTACATACAGTTAAAGACATTTCTTAAAATGGAAGAGTATGCAGGACCTCAGGACAGCAGTAATCTAGGAAATAATATGGAAATAATGGAAGTCAGAGATTTAAAAAGCTCTATTATTAATAGGGCAGTGGAAACCCTTTTTCCTCTCTGTATGAAAAATCTGGAGTAAGAATGGCTTAGACAGCACACAGTTGATTTCTGAGTTGCCAGTAGAAAAAGATAACATTGAATGTTACTTCTCAAGAACTGGGAACTTGGCTCCAATGTAATGACAGCTGTGCTGACTCCAAATGAGTCAGCTGCTCAGCTGCTGCAGGTCAGGTTAAAGAACCTACATCCCTGCCAGATGCTTGACAGGTCCTAGAGGGTTGCCATGGGCTGCTTTCAGAAATACCTGCAAGTACCTGTGGCCTTCATAGACCAGCTGGACAGGGCTGATGAAGAGACAGCATTTATTTTAATCAACCTTCTTTCTGTTTTGCCAGCTTTATGGGATGCCTGTGAGGTTAACAAATGATGGAGAGTGGTGGGAGTCAAAAAGGGTTGAGGCATGCAGAAGGTATTTGCTTTTAATTGTTAGTCATTACAAGTAAATTATGTTTTCTTCCCCGAATGCAGTGTTGTTTCTCCCCTCTTTCCAGCCTCTCCAAGGAGAAAGGCTGTTGCCTGTTGTCCACGGTCTTCCAACAGGAGGAGGTGGTGCAGGAAAGCTGGGTGGTGGTGTGGATCCTCCCGCCACTCTGTCCTTGGTGGAGTGGAGGGTGGGGGGAATGCTTGTTGTTCAAGTTAGAGGCCCTCTAGATAACTGTTTGCCGAGAAGGGAGCAGGCAGTGGTTTGTGTGTCTTTATGTGAAAGAACAGACAACACAACCATTCTAATAAAGTATCAAAATAACTTCCCCCCCTGCAGTATTTTAATTAACATATTTCTCATTTTTTGACATTTTTTTACTTTACATGTGGCATTCCACAACTTGTGCCAAAAAACCCTGCATATCACAGAACTTAAATTGAGGATCCTGTCGTGGTGAAAAATCCAGTAACTGAAGTTATTAAGCAGGCATTCTTTATTGTGGTGCCAGGCAAGTGGGGGATCTCTCCTCCTAACAAACATGCCAAGGCTCAGAAATAATCCATTCTTATAGAAAGATTACATACATATGCATTACATGTCCTGTAAACCTACTACATATTCAACAGAATTCCGAGAAGCCATTATCATAACTCTCTGCCCATTATCACATCCATGTGGTAGTGGGTTCTTGTTATCCTCTGGTGGTCTCCGGGAGGAAGGTCAAAGTCTTCCTCATCTTTGCACTTTTCACCTTCTTGTTCTTTGGCTTGCCTTGCAGTCTTAGCTGTTCAGGTTTGTTTTGTGGTTTCCTGGACTATGGACCATGTTACTAAAGACTCTGTTTTTGTAGCTTCAAGCATGTTATTTTGCACAACTGTTGCTAAGCATTTCCTTGCTGTTTATTCCTCTTATCAATCCTTATTTAAAGTTGTTTTAGTAAACTACCCTTCGTGTAGTGTTCATTGACATTGTGTGTCCTACTAGCCACTACAAGAAGATATAGCTGAAGATAGACTTGAAGCAATGATCACTTGCTTTATCAAAGGAAAAAAGGTCTTATACTTCATTAGGTTTTATCAAAATTAAGCATAGTTGTATCTGCTTTGAATTATCTGCATATTGGCAACATAGGACTCTCTAGACTGATGAAAAATATTGAACTTCATAGTCAGCTGTTTTGCTTGGAGGGCACAAACAATTTAAAAACATAGAAACGTTTAAATGTCAGACTAATTAGCTAACTGTGGTCATTCTCTCAAAGGAAAATGATTCTCTGCTATGCAAAAGACCCAGCTTTTATTTCCATACTTGCATTTCTTTCTATAAACCTTATCTTTCAGTGAGCGTTAGTGTTAACAGAAATTCTAGCATCAGTACTCCAAAAGTAGATATTTCCAGCACATTTTTTATTTTATCCACCTGTCTGTTTCCTTCTCTCATTTAAATTCTAGGCTTTTAAGTGTATTAGGGTTTGTTTTCTAAGCTTTTATAACTGTATTAAGGTTTGGTCTTTTTTAACTTATAGTTCTGTAACAGGGTAAGTATGATGTGAAAAATACTTTAAAAATAGTGGGGGTTTTTTAAGGTAAAACTCTCTTTGTTTAAAAAACAAAAGAACCAAATAATTAACACTCCTAACTGGGGTAAATAGCATACATAATAATTGTGGAACCCTGATAACTGCTGCTTTTATTTGCATGCATATATGTATTTTCTACACCCTAAAGTACACTAGTTTTACCTTCTGAAAATAGATTTCAAAGTGTTAAGTACCGTGGATGATATGCTTACTGCCAATGGAAACAATTTAAACCAGTTTCAGGAAAAGTACATAGTAGGGCCTTTATCTTTTCTCTGATGATCTGGTAGAGAATAAACATCTCAAACTGAGAGAAAGAGATTAACAAAAGGCAGATTAGCAGATAATAATGCTTAGTGCCGGTCAAATACCTTCCTTGCTTTTTAAATGTCGGGTTTTTTGTTCTGTCACTATCATTAGTACTGAAGACATTTTAACAAAATAGTCTCCTTGTGGAAATGGAAGTATTTGTCTGTTTATTTTAAAGGTATTGTTGGATGAACAGATGGCAGCATGGCAAACTAGAACGGGATTTTTATGTAGTAATAACATTAGAAAATAAGGTAAAAATATGAGCTGTGCTGCTTGTCAAGATGTAAGTAATTTTTTAGTTGCTTCAGTAGGTGGGTTTACAGAGGCATTCAGCAGCACACCAGTGTCCGAGCCTCCAGGCTGGTCTTGATTCTACAGGAGTGTTCTATTATCAATCCTTAAATTAATATAACAAAAGCTCTGCTCTGCCCACTCCCAAAGCCCATTCAGTTTTTAAAGCAAGTGATCTAGAGGCATCTCTTGGAGAAAAAAAGCCTTATTTCATTCTTTCATCTCCTCTTTCCTAGGTTTATGCAGGTGCTTCATTATCTGTACCCATTTTGAGACAGACAAGCTCCCATGTTTGTCCAGAGGGATGTTTATGGGAAGTACAAGTCTACATATTGATGATAAGTGGTGTTAGGTTCAGCAACTTATTTTACATGGCAAATTAAAATTGAGCAAACTCTTGCTTCTAGTAGCCTGGAGAATATGAGCTCTGTCTGTCATAGTCTGGAGAATATGAGCTGCTTAGTGATGTTTCCTGAACCAATACCCTGTCTTCATCCTTTCCTGGTCTTTACCAAAAAGTCAATTCAGAGCAGAGAATGCAACAGAATTTAAGCAATGACAAAAATCAGCAGAAGTAAAATAGAGGGGCTTTGTAAAGCAAAACAATTTTCAAAACTGTGCAGCACCATGCCTTGTCATCTGCTCTTACTGGTTACACTGATGATCGACTGCCATTGCTCACCAGGTTCATGGTGATGCTGTTTTAAATGTTACCCCTAGCACAACTTCTTGTTTGTGCCATTAATACACTTAGAACTTGATATATGAAAAGTGTTGTTTCTTGGCTGCTGGAATATTTTATAGTTAACAATATTATAAGAAGATTAACAGTTTTACAAGAAGATCTTGTATGGTAGGAAGGGGTGAAGTGGGCGACAGTTTCCAGGTGGTAGTCAGTGACTTGAGACTCAGATCTCTGATTGCTGAATTGTTGATATGTTTATGTAGAGTAATTATTCCAATGAACTGGAGCTGTGAAAGCCAACATGTACATTAATTCATTTAGAATAAGCTTCCTCGTTAATCTTGGCTGGGGTACCTGTTTCCTACATCCTTCCCATTTCTCTTTGCCAAAACAAAAGATATGTTTTTGAGAATGCTTCTTAGTGTGCACGCAACACAGCTTATTCTAATTTTTGGACTCCCAGCTGAAGGCATTTTTCTTAAGTAATAATTTATTTAATGCATTTTGTACTGGCTGTAAGGATAGTTGCATTAAAGGCATTTCTGTAAAAAATTGCGTTTCTGTTCCAGTGAATGTAATGGACAATGAGGATAGGTTACAGTATTTTGAAGTTACTGTAACCTTACAATATATGTATTCTTGTTTATAAACTACTTTCCTCTGTACTTCTATGCATAGCAAGAGTTGCACAACTAATGAAATAATGTATTTCCCTCCATGAATGTCCTTTATATTTGTTTATGCCAAGTTTTAGCTTAGCTTCTTTGTTAATGAATTGAGGAATCCAAAGTCAAGGCTGTGCCTTTAGATCAGGCAGAATTCAGATGTGTTTGTGAGAAATGGAACAAATGTGTTTTCTGATTAGAATTAAGCTATTTATGTTACAGGTATACAAACTGAATTGTTGCTTACACTTACTAATAAAATTGCACATTACTAATCCATTTAATGATCCTAGGCAGTTTAGAAGCTGAAATATTAAAGTGACCTCTGCAATTCAGTGTCTACCTAAAAGGTTGTCTGATTCTCTTCAATTTGACAGGAGATGAGATACGGATTTTATTTCTCTAGATTAAGTCAGGTCCAATGGCCAGTGCTGTTCTACAGTTTAAAAAAAATGTACAGTACTTTTATGCGTAAGATGGTAAATTTCCTCTAAACTCTGAATTTACTCTTCCTTAGTCTACCATAGCTTTTAGATTTATTTCTTTTAAATCTGATACTGGGGTAAGAAGAGCTAGGTGGGTAGAATGAGGGACAACACCCACTTTCAGCCTTCCCCATCACCTTGGTAATGACATGGATTTCTCTTCTGACTGCAGGCTGAGTTCCACCTTGATTTAATAAAGAGAGAAATGAAACCACCACAATTACTAGCATGAATAAAGTCACTTTGGTGACACACGGTTAGTGTGTAGCCAGCCTAATGAATCTGGAAGTTCATTTCCAGCCTCATCTAGTACCACCTGCTCCAAGCCTTGCCCTCCACAAGGAGGAACTTTTTCACAGTGAGGGGGACAGAGCACTGGAACAGGCTGCCCAGGGTGGTCATGGAGTCTCCCTCTCTGGAGATATTCAGAACCCATCTGGATGCATTCCTGTGTGATCTGGTCTAGGTGATCCTGCTCTGGCAGGGGGGTTGGACTGGATGATCTTTTGAGGTTCCTTCCAGCCCCTGACATTCTGTGATTCTGCAACCTTAAATCAAATACCTGAACTATTTCTTCTTTCAAGAGAAAGGTGTTTTAAAACTCAGTGTTTGGTTGGTGGTTCTTTTTTTTCCCCGAGGACTGTGTCTTTAGTGAGAAGTAAAGTTACATTCTGTCTGGTTAACTAATGTTACCTTAATTATAAAAAAAAAAACAGTAGCCAACTTGTTTAAGTTATAAAGTTATACAAGTCTTGTTTTTTTTTGTGGTTTAGCATTTTATTTTAAAGGGTAGGATTTTTTATTTTTTTTTTCATTTATCAAAAAATGAACTTTCAGGAAAGTTACCCTTTTCTGTTAGCAAGATTTGCAAAAGATTTATCTCTCAGTGGCAACTGTATTAGACAAACGTTTTATTGAAGAAATAAATGAATAATGTGGCAGTTAAAATAAAAGTGGAGCTACAGGTTCTTCAGCAAGTAAAGAAATAAGAGCCAAAGTTTAGTTTAATATCTTCTTTAGATTGTTTCTGAGGATATTAATGGTCTACAGTTTTTCTCAGTTATTATTTTTAATTTTTAGGTGGTCTGCTTAGATACAAATAGGTTGCAAAACAATATTCTGCTCCACTGGTTGCATAACATTACCGACTTATACATCCTTACCATTCAGGTACATAGCTTGGAAGCATTTAGTGTAGGCCTCACCATTTTTCTTGGTGTAACCTGTTTTATTCCTGGGAAAAAGGAAAATGTTGGGGAGTGGAGGAAAGATTTCTGCATCCTGGAATTCCCAGAGAAGAGGTTTTCATCTGTTTTGTGCATCTGACTGTCTGCTGGGCTAAAAAGAGATGGAGAGAACATCCTGCACATTTGTGCGCATAAAATCAACCTGCTGTACTATTTTCTGTTTCTGTTGCCTTTTAAATGGGAGCTAAATGTGTTAGGAGATCATCTCTTAGGAAAGAAGAGATTAGAAAATCTGGAGGTTTCTTTATTCAAGGAGTTGGAACTCTTGAGGCCCAGCTTCTTCTGTCCCCTGGTGACTGCCTTTGGGATGGGACTTCCCAGGGAGTAAGGCGCCTGTTGCATGTCAATGTACGCAGGCCACTTCACGGCTCTGTACGCCTGTATGTTGACCTCTGCTTACTGCAACAGCTGTATCACTACCACGTATTTTAAGATAACTCCGTTTTTAAAAGAACTCTGTAGAATAATATTCTATATAACTACATCCCTCTACCGTTACCTCTCTTAGGTAGGGTTTGTATGATGTTCAATGTCAGTAACTTTCTAACTTTTCTCACGCCACTTCTATTCTGGGAATGTTGAGGTGAGAGTTTGTTTCTTAAAAGAAAATAGTGAACTGATTGCTGAGGTGAGCTTCAATTCAAAATCAGAGACAACAGATTGCATATCAGTGTTTTCTCTGTCAGTGGAAAAAAGTAACAGAAGGATTTCAGTTGGAGAAAATCATATGACTAATATAAGTAGGGTCTAAAATTACCTGCTATTTAAAATGGAAAGAAAATTGCAAATGCTGCTGGCAGAGCCTCTTACTAAGAAGGCCCAAACAGGCAGTTAATGGTATAGATCAGCTACAAAACAGATCTTTTTTAAATCTTAGTATCTCTACTTCTAAATTTCAGAAAACCTTTATCTTTTAAAAACAAATCCAGTTATATTCAGCAATGGGTCAGCATCCCCAATCTAAATAGTTTGCTCATTAACAAAAGGTTTAGCTTTGCAGTTCTCATGATGACAAGTATTAACATGATTAATAGCTTCGCTCATTCTAACTACTCCTTTTGAAAGACAGCTTCCTACTTATTTTTTTGAGTGACCGATTTAGGGATTATTTTGCATTTACTTCTACAATTTACTTCTACAAAAGAGTAGCAACTTTACTATGTAAAGACTATTTTACTAGGAGAATGTCTCGAGCTGCTCTATCAATCAGCTGTGTTTGGCAAACTTCTCATACACAGGCAGTGACCTAAAAAGTCCGTTTTGCATTGCTACCTTTCTGAATTACAGCTGAAAATTTGCCAGCACTAATATTGTATGTACAAACTGATACAAACAAAACAAGATGGGACTCATACTGAAATAAGGCTGTTTCTGAGACAGTTTCCAGATGTTTGATCTGTTCTTGCAAACATCTGAAGTTAACAGCTTCTTGCTGCAAATGTACAATCCAGGAGAACCTGTGGTTGCTGTCAATGGCTACCACAGTATCTCTAGTATTAAATGATCTTTAGAGTAAGAAACCATGCTGACAGCATACATTATCTATTCCTGAAGACAGTCTCATTCAAGAAAATCTAATACTGCTAGCTGCTTCTCCTGTAGGTACTCCTGCTGTTACAGAGTGCAGGCTGTTTTACTAAGCTTAGTGAAGTGTGGAACAAACATGATGTTGTTACAGGTCTACCTTGCAGACATTAAACCAGCTCAAAGCTAGAAGACATCCAGAGTTGACAATGATGTGAATTGGCATGCCCAGCAAAATGAAAATAAAAGATCTTGATGTGCCAGCTTGAGTCAGCATTTAAAGCAGGAGGAGGCTACTGCTGACCATTTCCATCAGTTCAGGAATGACCTGGGGAGTTGACCCATCCAGTGCTGCTACAGCTGCCATTCATGCCCTAAAAGAGAAACTACCACTATCCCCGGCACTGTGGTGTCAATGTTGAGTGTCACTGCTGGTTGTGATGTGGATGCGCAACATTACATTATTGTGTCCTTGGGTGGAGCCTTAGGTGTGCCCTCCACATGAGGGAGTGATTTTTGTATATGAACATACTGAAGGAGCATCAAGGGAATGTAATTGTTAGAGACTGAGGACCCTCAGTTCTCAGCCTCTGATTCGCAGAAGGTTGGAAAATGAGGACTCAAAATACTCTCAGATTCCATTGGTTTAATAGGACTGAGGTTCTGAGTCTAAATGCCATCCCTCCAATTTCTGAAGCTAAACAAAAATTCAGTCTCTGTGTGGTTTGCCATGTATGGGCAACTGAACTGTTAAATTATAAGGATAGCTATTAAAAATCAAGGGTATTTACTATTACTTCAGCTTTTAGTCTAATATACATTATAGTCATATATACATTATAGAATATATATACATATATACATTATAGAATACCAATTTTTATGCCAAGTAGATGGTGACAGGAAGGAGGCAACAACATACCAGGTATGTGATAAATCTACTGATAAATTGCAAGGTGGAAAGATGGTCAGGCAGCTTTTGAGGATCTGCGTCACTGTAATTTAAATTAGGCTTTTAAAATACTTTGTGCAGGCAGAAAAAGAAATAAGTGTTGTTTATTTTTTTCTTATATGACTTTTACATTTAAAGCTATTTCTGTATAATACGATATAATACGATAACATTTTCATCATAGAGCTTTATTTAATAGTCATTGTCAAAATACTGTCAAAAAAGTGAAGCATCATATTGGAAGAAAATTGGTATGTGTGTTAAAAAAGATGAAAGAAAGAGTAACCTCTTGGAAATCTGCAAACCATTCTGTCCAAACCCACTATGCCTTAAAATATCTCCAACTCATTTTGTTTTATTAGCTGAGGAGATGTTAACAGAGCACGTTTTCATGCAAGGACAGAAATTCAGCTGAAGTTCCCTTCCTCTCGCTGTTTTTCTGTACATTTTATCTGTTTATATTGCTTGTTATAATAGGTCTCTTACTGTAATAACCCTTCAGTCCATGAGTTTATGAGGAAATGAAAGTAAATACAGCAAATTTAATAGTTATATGTGTATATTTAGTGAAATGTGATAAAGCACTCCTGAAATTTAATTCTTGTCTGGGAACATATATCACTTTAAATTATGTCCTACTTTTTAAATATTAACAAAGACAGACTGACAGTGTTACCAATAATATTTTGAAAAATTTACTAAGTAACCCCGAGATGTGGAGATCTCCCAGAGCCTCAGGCTGAGCTAACGTATCTTATATGTTCAGATCTTGTCACAGATAGTGCTGGTGACAATTGCAACCAGCTTTCCAGCTCACTGAGAAAAGGTCTGTCATTTTACAACCTTGCCAGCTGAAAAAAATTCTTCTACTCTTTCCTTGACAGGTGTCTTGTCCCACACTGCAGTTTCAGATCATTGAGATCCTCCTCCACTCACTAGGTTCAGCTGGGCTCTGGCAGCAGTCACACATTCATCTTTTGTTAAACACATGGGTCTAAGCAGCAAAGTGACAGTCATCAGGTGTCTGGGAACAGGCAGCACAGCAAGCCTTAGCTTGGGGCTGGAGTGATTTTTCACTCCTACTAGTAAAATTCTGCCCATTAGGAATCAAACTTTGATTAATGGAGCAAAAAAATGTACAAAAATGAAGCTACTAATTTAGTTTTATCTCTGACTATGAAGCAACTTTCTTATGACTGGCTGAAACTGGTTTTGTTTTTGTGGGTTTTTTGGGGGGGGGTATTTATTTGTTTTGATTTGGTATTTCTGTGGTTTTTTTGGTGTTTGTGTTTGATTTTTATTTGTATTTTTTGTTTGTGTGCGTGGTTTTTTGTTCTTTTTTTGATTGTTTGGTTTTATATTAGGCAATGCTCGTATTTTCCATTACCATTAAGGGCAGCCATTTAAGACTGATTGTCATCAACAAAACCACTTTTTTTCATTGTGGCAAAGGGAGAATTGTTATTTAGACTTAGTATGCATGTATCTCCATGCATTGCTGTTCAGAGCAGAAAGCCCTGTTACCAGATGCTTCCCTACCATGTTGTCCTGTGGTCCTTCCTCCGCGCCACCACCAGTTCTTCCCACTTCTGCAGAAGATACTTGTTGCTTCTCCAAAGCCCTCAGAGGCTCAAGCTGAGGAGCAGGAGAGGATGGGCGAGAGAGTCCTGGGAGGAAAGAAAGTAGTTAGTCTTCTCCCTGTCAGCTCCTAGACCGTTTACATCCCTCTGAAACCCCACCTCTCAGCTAAGAGGGCTGATTAATTTACAGCAGTTGTATGGGTAAGGCAATGTGGAACAACTGTTACTGACAGTTTTGTGAGTGGATGGAAAGGTGGAGAATGGGAGAAAGAAGCTGCAGAGAGGAATTGTAACTGAATGTTGAGGTGGATATAAATAACACTACTAGCTAATTGTCTGTAAGATTTCATCCTTAAATATTATGTCAGTGTTTTGTTTAAACATGTATATGAAATTTTAAATATGCACACATAGACAGAAGCAATAACTATAAAGGAAAAAATGAATTATATTTTTTCTCATATGCCAAATTTCATCACTGAGAGGATTTTACTATCAAAAATATAAATCATTGGTGCATTACTATTATAAAATAAATGTGACTCATAATTTGAACTGTAATTCCTGAAGGAATTGGATGATCTTGGATTATTAAAATATTTTTATAGTCAAAAACAGAACAAGTAGAACAATCTGTTGTGATACTGGCCAATTAATTTTTCAAGACTTATCTTTTCCTGGTTGTTTTACCAGTAGCTGTAATGCACACAGTTTGGCTTTCATCTCCAAAAGAGAGTGTTGTTTGAGTATATGTTATTCTGCTGGGTTTTGAATACCTCTGTTTTCAAGACTGGATTTTCAGAACAGTGTTTTGGTTTTTTTCTGTGGTATCCCTTGAGTGGAGGAACTGTGTGTGAAGCTTTCATATAGATTCAGGATGCTATGACATCTTCCAAGTAAAAAAGAACTTCTGCCCTTTAATGTCAGTGACCAAAATACAGTCATCAAATTGACGAATTAGCCAACTTGGCGATTTAAAACATCCTTAGTGTATGTGGAAAGGGTGGTCAAAGCCTGTCATGCTCCATGCCCCAATAGCTTTCCAGTAATGAGTGTGTAAGACTGTTAGCAGAGATCTAAGCCCGTGGCCTTATTTTTTATTTTATGTAATACCCAGAAGTTGCCTTTGAAAAGCTGTTGGCTGTTATGCATCTTTGAAAGCCAGGCTCTCAGCTTCAACAATTCTAGAAACTAAATTGTGTTTGAAGGTGACATCCACAACAGCAAAACTTTTTATCAGTGCTGACAGGTGACTCTGAAAGAACTGATCCTCAAGCACTAGAATGGCTAGCAGCCTGTTTTTCTGAAGACAGAGATGGAGAAGCTTTGCAGCCAGGTAGGAAACAGAGAAGGACCATCTGTATCTCTAGTTACCAGACGATGTTCCACTCCTGTAGTCCAGTGTGAGCCTCTGTCAGGGCTCATGCCTGCAGCAAACTTTCCAATGGAAGCAGGTGATCAGCAGTTCATGCACTGCTGAACTGGATTAGCCAGTGTGCCAGTCAGAGAAGGTACCTTTTCTTCATCATTCAAAAATACAATAGTCTGACTGGCAGCACAGGTTCTCAAATTAAGATATATTGGTTGTCATGATTACCCACTGTAAAATCCTCTACTCCTAACAAAACCAGCCAGTGAAGAACTAGTGCATTGGATTGAAGTCAACTGAAGTTTCAATTGTTAGCTGATAAAATGAGAAGTCAGGGCACTGCACCTCAATGACACTGGACACATTGCATAATTTGATGCAAAAGGCCTTTAAAGCGTGGTGCTCCCTCAGAGAGAGAGAGACATCCCTGCACTTCTGCCGTGGAGGCGGTTCACAGAATCATCATTTCTATAATGTTGGGGACCATCCTCCTCTCATTGCCATTACTGGGGGCCTTTGTTAAGCACTCTTGAAAACCAACCTAACAATGCAGAAGCCTGACTTGAAAGAGCTATTTTTTAAGGGTGTGGAAAATTTTATTTTTAATCTAAATTTGTCATTTAACATAGGTAAACATAAGTAAAATCATTTATAAATAGAAATTTGTTTACATATATTTCTAACAAATCTGAATTAGTTTCTTTTTTCCTATTTCCATGGGGGTTAACTCTTTTTATGCTAAATATGTCCATACTTTCTTACAGTATATGCATACTACACAAAACTGCTGTAACACATTTTGAATTTACAGATGGATTGCAACGAATTCTTGCAAATACTAAACATTAAGAGAATATATAATTATAAGAATACTTTGCTAGACTATGAGAAAATCCATGTCATATGAAAAATAGGTATTTTTTTGGTACCCTGATGCAATTTCTATTTTTGTTTAGGGTATTATTTAAAAAAGGAACAGGCTATGACATTCAGGTTCTTATCCCGTGTAGTAAGATGACTTTATGAAAAGACATGCAGAACTAAAATGGGATTATTTGTTAAGGCAGGGCACTCCAGTCCTGATGATTGTTCTGATTCAGTCAGGCCAGTGAGTGAGTTTGCTGATAGAGCAAAATTAGTGGACTGGTCTGATACACAAGAATGCTTCTCAAAAGTGTGGAAGTCAACATATATCAATACAGTCACAGAAATCTGCTCAAGAAGGAAGATATGAGACTAAATATGTCTACATAAAAATGACAACAAAAACCATCTCATGTCAGTAACTACTGCACTGTAACTTTTTCCTCTTGCTTCTCTCTCTCCCTTTGGACTGTCTGGGTTTTATTTTTTATACAAAGGAGATGCAGTTAACAGGCTTTAGAATCACTCCTGAATAACGGATCATACAAGATTATTATATGAACTGCTGAAAACATTTACAGAAATTTAGTTAGTGCTAGCAATATATCCTAATTGAAGCATGTAAGCAAGTGTAGTGTAAGGTGGGTTTTCTTCTGTAGTTGCAAGAGGGTGCTAAACGACAGCATCAGGTAAAAAAAAATTAAAATGTCCCTCTACAGTAGCAGCCTACAGTATTTGCAGGTTACCCTTTGCTGTCTGGCCAAGACAAAAGTGTAACCTCTTTCCATGCCTAACATGTAAAAGCTGAACACTGAAGGATAGTGAAATAATTACCAAGTAAAAATACAAGGCATTTTTAGATGATCAGCTGCTTATAATTAATTTCACTGCTGATTTTATACACTTATGGTTAGTGAACTATCAAAAATATCTTTATACTTCTAGTATAAGCTCTATAGGAGTTGCTGCTAGTGGTATTAGGAATTAGGCAAGGTACTATGCAGAAGACTTCCAGCATTCCTTCAGTTTTGGGCCAGCTACCACAGTAATCAGCGGTTCAAAAAATCCACTTAACCACTCTGTTTGTATCTAGAAAAAATATAGTGTATTTATTTGTTATATAAAGAAATTAATAATAAAGAGATTATGTATGGGGACATTATGAATACACCATAGCAGTTTGTGTCTTATGCCAGTAGGGCTTCCATGAGGGTTTTCTAGATGCTCTTTTTTCTGCTGCTTCCCCCTCCTGTGTGCTCTCCAGGATGGTTATTCTAAAACCTTTTAAATCCACGTCAGAAACAAATACTGAGTTATTTCTTTGGCAGAGAGGATCAGCTACGTTATAGGTTTGGCCAGCCAAGGGGAGGGTAGCCATCAGTACTAATGGCCAGTGTGAGTGGGTTGGGTTAGCATAAAGCAGGGTGAATATTAAAACTGGACAGAAATTGTATTAGAGCAGCCACAGTTAATAGGAAGTGATCTGAGTCAAGAAAATACGGAGTCTGAAACAGAAGTTTTGATTTGGGAGCATGAAACACCTGAGCAGCCAGGTCTACAAGGAGAAAGCAGTTGTAGGATGAGAAACTATGAAGACCTATGGGGTGGAAAGCCTTTGTGAAATGCAGAAGTCTGCAGAGGTAGTGAAGAAATACCAGGAAACTCAATGACAGAAATTGCTGTAGGATTTCAGCTGTGAAGTAAGGGATGTGGGGAGGGACCGGGGTGTTAGTGGGGACAGTCCAACCCTGGCACATCTCTCTTGGTTCTGAGGGAAGAATACCATCAATACCAGATCCTGGCACCCTTAAAAA
>VWZY01003049.1:51443-92241 GCA_013399075.1 Chloroceryle aenea
AAAAAAAAAGATAAGAAAACCACAACAAAACTAGAAGTGAAAATTAATCTCTATTTGAATGGACATTTTATATTACTCTGTTCATCAGAATACAGAAATAAAATTGATCTGAGCTTAAGAATAAAGTAAATAACCTTCATGAGATCTATTTATACTTTTTAGATTAGGACATGACAGCTACATTGGATTATGAAGCTGGATCCACTGGAGCAGTACAGCCTTAACCTACTTGGTGTACTTTATTTCATTGCCTTTATTTTCTCATTTTTGTTGCATTTTCTTCTATGTTAATACTTAGATGAAAAATAATGTTCATGGCCCTCAGCATGTCTTTTGTAAAGTGGTGTTGACTAAGTGCCAGTTCCAGGTAATGATTTCGTCATTCTGATTCTGGACAGTGTCACTTAATGACTAATCATCACCTCTGCAGTATCAGTTCATCCTTGAATTGCTCTTGAATTGATTATTAATTATATTTAAGTAAGAAGAACAAGGAGCTAATTTAGGTGTGCATCTATCTATTAGATTACATCTTGACTTTCTCTGAAGTTTTGAATGAATAACCCCTGACCCTTAGCACTTTGTCCCCCCCTTATTTTTAGTCATTTTGTTATAAACTTAATTCTTGTCTTTATATGAAGCATAAAAACTAAATTTGAACGTAAAGTGTTTTACAGGTATGTAGTACAACATTCCAGAGACTTTCCTTTAAGATCAGAAAGGCAGTGCACTTGCAACTAGATCATGAACTTGATTATGATAATTATTTAGATCCAGGTCTTCACTTAGCATAAATCAGTATCCCTTCTAAGTGTAGAAAAATGTTCAAATTCCTTACATTTTCATATCTGTCCCTGATAATTTAACTTTGTCGTGGACATACTCAGTCCTTCTGGTAAGAAATGAATAATATATTGCAATATTGTAACTGACAGTTCAGTAGAATAGAGTTTGAACATTTATTCCCAATGTTTATACTGGTTTTTGAATCCAAAGCTAAATTAATTAATAAAAATGTATGAATAAGAAAGCACCTGTATCTGTTAACTGCTCAATGCTTTGTTCATTTGGAGATTGATTGCTACTGCAGTAAAATAATCTCTTTTTTTTTTTTCTTCTCAGTGTGTTATGTGACATGAGGCTAAATTTAGCACATGACATTGTCTGTATTTCCTTTTTTCCCCTTTTATCGTTTTGCACAACTGAAACCCACTACAGAACATCTGTAGATGCCCACCACAAGAATGTAAGCTTTTCTTCTAGTGGTCCCTTCCCCAGTTATTGTGGCCCAACATGTGCAGTGGTTTTTGAATAGCACCCACTGCTTTGGGGGTACTCATCTGCACTTTGTCGGTTTTGCCTTTCTCTGCTCTGAGCTTCTGCTCACTGAACTCTGCTGCCCTCCCCTATGCCTCTAACTTCCACTGTCCCTGTAGGACTATTCAAGCTTAGTCATGTGAAGGTTGTATAGACTTCTGTTAAGTAGTATAAAAACACAGCTGTTTCACCTGCCTGAGCATGTCTCTTGAAAACTTCTGGTTTATTTCTGAACCCTGCCATCTCAGAGACAAAGACTTAAGTCACTTCAGATGATGGAATATGTCATAGGTGAGTGAAGCATTGAGAATGGATTCATGCATTTGATGTATAATTGCTATTTTTATTTTCTTGCTTTTTTTGTTTATCACTTATTTGAAGATTTCATTCATCTTCTTTGGATTCCCTTCTATTTACTACGCTCCTGTATCTTCATGACTGAACAAAAGGAAGGGTAGAGTAACAGTTTCTGTAGTTTGGAATGATACTGGTCCTCAAGGCAGCCTTATTTTGAATTAACACTGGGTTATCTGGAGAAGTAGACCATTCCTCAGACACTTAATTGTACCGAAATAGAAAGAGAACCCTAAATGATGGTGGAAATGAGAACAAGTGAACTGCTTGTGAGAAGGAAAACTGAGCTTTCTCAGCAGTCAAATACTGCTGCAGTTGCACAACCATCAGCCAAAATAAACTAACAACAAACAAGAAACTTCCCATGTACTTGTGCTCGTGAAAACAATGACTCTTCTCCAGCAGTTGAAAGAAGCTAAGATAGTGTTGCTATAATGAAAGGCAGCAGGAAATAATGTGGAAAGACATTTACTGGTAAACAGTACCTCCCGGGCTCTTACATCTGAATACTGAACTCATGCGCCCCATTCTAACATGGCAGCAAATCTTACATTAGTTTTAGGTAACAGCTTTTGAACTCCTGCAGATGAACATATTACTTGAGAACTATGGAATTTTTCTAAAGGACAGGATGTTTTCCTAATTTTGGTATGAAGTATGAAATCAGCTGTCCCCTCTATTAGCTGAGATACGCAGGAAATCATATGCAAGATTTTTTTCAGGAGGATGTAGGAAACTTCTAAAAATTTGCTGGTAACTCTGAAGGAAAAGACAAAAACCCATTAATCTTTTGCATAGAAAAACAATCATGTGAAAGTATGTCTTGCTGAATTACAAATACTTTGAATTGTTTCTAATCAGGTTATATAGAGCTGATGAATTCAGACTTTTCAGCAAAGTTTTCATATCACTAAAAAATGTTGTCTGGACTCTTTATGGCATTGACCAGTATTCTGGGATTGACATTCAGAGATTCAAATCGCTC
This sequence comes from Chloroceryle aenea, assembly GCA_013399075.1. NCBI lineage: Eukaryota > Metazoa > Chordata > Aves > Coraciiformes > Cerylidae > Chloroceryle > Chloroceryle aenea. The sequence continues at coordinate 54,100 of VWZY01003049.1, forward strand.
TGGGAATCAAACTTTCCTCTTTCATATATTACCTAAGTCCATGGCCTGTGTAGATACACACTGATCAATTGCCCTAAAACTACAAGCATAAAAATCCACACATCATTTTGCACGCTTTAAGTTTTTTTCTTCATAAATCTTAATATAAATACTTGCACTGTATTATTATAGTTCTCAAGTTATTACATGTTACTGATTAATATTAAGCATTCAAATGTTTAAAATTCACATTTTGAAGCACAAGGCCTCAAAAATGCAGTTTCTATAACATGTGTGATGGAAATATTATGATTGTTGAGATTACCAGTATACCAAGCTCCCCTTTCTTGCAGGCCTTATAGATTCTCTGATGACTTGATTTTTATCTGCCATTCTGTCCTTTCAAATGTAGGTGGAAACTGGGAGTCAGAGTCAAGGTCCAGTGCTGAATGGAAGTGGTACAACTCATCTGACTGTACAAATACTGTAACAAGCAGCCTTTCTGTAAAGAAATATAATGCACTCATGAAACAAACAAATATAGTAAACAGTATCTGAAATAATTCCACCTTCATAGCCACCAGTGCTTCTTTCTTACTACATCAGTATTCAACAATGTTTTGGTTTACTTTTCATAATCAGGAAATTGAAGTTTAATTTCTAACATCTGCATTGTGATACTGTTAGAATAACATTGACAATTCTATATTCTTTTGCATGTATTCTTTCCCCCACGGGTTTCCTTTCAGTTGTATCAATTTGCATCAGTTTAAAATGTGCAGTGTTATTTAAATTTCGTCATATCTTAAAATAAAAAGCCTCTCGGTCAATAAGGGAGCAAGGGAAAATCCCAAACCTCACTTATAAACTACAGCCTAAGAATAGGGCTTTTTTTTTTTTTTTTTATTTAAGGTTAATCTTGTAGTCAGATTCTAAGACATTTTACACTTTTTTGTAATTGATGTGACGGAAGCATTCTGTATTAGAAGCAGCATATTATTACTGTGCTGAAGTTTTCTGGGGGTTTCTTAGTGCTCTACTGCTGCTTGTGTTAAGCTGATTAGATCTGTTATATTCATTGCCCCTTTTCTAGTTGCATAGCAAGGAATAAATTTCTCTTTTTATGTGCAGCTAATAATAAATTACCTGACTTCTGAGTGTTCAGACTTCCTCCTTGCTCCTACTGAAGTAAATATGTGCTTATTTATAATATTTTTTCTCTTCTGATGGGCTAGCAAACTGACATTCAGCTAAAATGCTTGAACAGTCAGACACAATGCAATAAAAATATCCATCTGCATTTTGAAGGATGTTACTGAACAAAATTTTTATTAAAGAAAAATCAGGTACAATACTGATTCTTAGTATACTCTTGGAAGCTGTTCTCCACAGCATATGGAATATAAAGACTGAAGGCAAGGAAGTACATCTTCATAGTATTATAGAATGGTTTAGGTTGGAAGGGACCTTTAAATGTCACCTAGTCCCAAGATGCTGTTCACTGAGCAGGGTCATCTTTAACTACATCAGGTCGCTCAGACCACTGTCCAACCTGATCTTGAGTTTACATGTTGAGAAGCAAATATGTATTTTGATTATTCATGGTCCTGCTTAACTTAACAGACTCCTTTGGTATCAAGAAATAATTACATCTGGTAATCAATAAACAATCACTGTGTTTTGCAAAGAGATTAATTCTCACGAGTGTAGAGGTCAGTGGCACATTTTACCACAGCTGAAGGATCGATTTAGACCCCACAGATTTTCAGAATGGGTGCAAATTTCTTACCTTTCCCAAGGCCTCCAACAAGTGGTTCCCCTGCTGATGTTCAGCTGACAGCTTGAGGGAGGCTTCACTTTTATGTAAACTGCAACATTTTCTAAACAGTCTCCTGAAAAAATAACATTTTGGTAGTCTTTTGAAAATCTGAAGAGTTGTGTGTCTGCTTGTAGTATGTTCAGTGCCTGCTCTTAAGGTAGGCAAAAAGGTTTTTAGAAAGCTGCTTATTTTTAAAAAATAGTGAGATCGAACAAAGAATAACTTTAATTGTTGAGCCTCATCAAACTAAATGCTGAAGCTGTGAAATGTGAGAACTGCATTGTGCTTTCAGCACTGCAGTCTCCTTAATAGACTCCAGTAAATTACACTCATTCCATCTCCACGAGCCCTGATGCCGTTCACGTTCACTGCTCCAGGCAGCTCATGATGGGATGCCAAAACCAAAATGCTGACAGGACTCCAGCCTGTCTTTCAGCTTGCCCTTTGTCCCAATTTTTGGACATTATACAAGACCATCTGGTTTTGTATGGGGGGCATATTTATTCTTCGTAATCTGTTACTGAACAATATATTTACTGTTATTTTAGTTTGAAGGGGAGTAGACTAAATATACAGATAAGTCAAACATGAAGTTCTTTTTAATAAATTAAAAGAATAAGTAAGAGGAGTTATTTTTTCACCTCAAACTACTCTGCAAGGAACTGGGATGAGGAAACTTTTATGAAGGGAAAATACCATCTTGAGTCATGTGGATTGTGAAAATAAATGCTGCAAAGTTTTAAGAGCGTGAGGGAGAGTTATTTATACAGTAAATGCTACAATTAGCGTTTCTTCAGGCTACAAGTGACTAATGAAAAGATGTCATGAACTGGAAAAAATCAAATACTTGGGAGGGTCTCTTTGGGGCCTGGGGAGGAGAAAAAATGTTTGCAGGAAGAAATCTGAGCCTTAAATTGACTCATTTTTTTTTCTGTCGGATGATCATGTAGCTAGCATGCAAATGTGCCAGTGATGGTTCCTAGCTGTTTTTGTGAGAAACTGAAATCTTTACTTCACATTCACTGATTTATTTTTTTTAACACCTGTGTATTTTAGTGGAAAACTGTCTTTAGCTATAATAAGATTTTACTTATATGATTTCTATATTACAATGCAAGTCTTTTTTTTAGTATCTGGGTCATAACATTTCATCCAGTACGAAAATAGAAGTTACCCTTCTGACTCAGACAACATCCAGCTACTTCAGCTTCCTTTCTTTACTAAAGCCAAGATTAAACACTTTGGAGGGAAGTTTAAATCTCCACAGATGTGATATTATCAGGCACATGTTAGCTGTACATGTTAAATATCTAATAAATTGTTTTAAACTTTAAGGGCATGAAATGGTATACATTTTTGTTAACAGCTATTCTGAAAATTTTTTATCATTTTTTTTTCTCTGAAATATAACTATTTCAAATCTTACAGTAGGAAGCATCATCTACATTCTACATGCTGTTTGGAAACAATACATCTCAACTTCTGTATTCACGTCTGAAATTTGTGGACCATATCAGGTTTCAAAATAGGAAGAAATTAAATTTCCGAGATCTCTTGCCCTTTAGTGTTCATTACCTCATTCATTTTTTATCATATCTTTATTATTATGCAAATCACTGGGGTGTATATTAAATAGATTGAATATTGTCTGACCAGCGGATATCAAGAAGCAGGTGTTTGGGGAATCAAAATTGATATGGCATGGTTCTGTTGAAGTTTTACGAAGAACAGTTCTTGTCAGGACAGAAATACTAGGAAGCAGAGTTTCCAAGCCACTCAGTAACTTGTCATACTTGGTAAATGTTGGGCTACAGCAAACAGGGTGTATTTGAGCAACAGCCAGACATAAGGTTATGCATCCCCTGGAGGGGACTGCAGTTTCTGAAGAAATTTACAGAATCTCTCAGGGAACAATAACTGACTTAGGTAAGTTTATGCTGTGATATTAATGAGGAATTATTTTGATTCCAGTTTGGGTCCAAATACAGTATATCATTTCACAGTATATAATATTTGCAATTCTTCTAAGTTACAAAGCATTCAATCTTTACACCTTTGACACACCTTGTATGTTTTGATAAAGAATAAAGCTATTTCCTATTGTTATTTTATACATACTTGTGTATATATATCTTCTTTAGTGCATTGTGGATGTAAAACCTTCCACGGCAAAGGTTGATTGTGGGTATGTTGCGTACAGATTAGCAGATAGTTACATTACAGAGGGTTACGAGTTACTTTGAGTTCAAGATCCTTTAGCATTTGGAATTTAAATTGTCAAAATAATTTATGAAGATGTTATTGATGTTTTTGCAACTGCATAGCACATAATTTCAAAAATTTACTGTGTATCGTGCAGAAAGAAAAATAGCAAATCTCTATTAACTAGGCAGTTGACATAGGAAGCAAATTAAGGAATTTCTGGGGTGTAAAAACTGCGATAAAAAGCACATCTGTCTAATTTTGAAAAGTCATTTTGATTTTGTACATATATCTTTCTCGAGGTCTTCAGGAAGTACTTATCAAGTAGCCAGATTTTTAGAGGTGGCAACTGATACTTAATGCCATTTTCAGAAACACCAGGAGGAGCCAGGCTTTCACTGAAATCTGTATGTTGCTGCTGGTGTATTTTCCATGCTCAGAATTTTCAAGGCTAATTATTACACCAGCCTGTTGTTTCTTCCCATCTGTGTGTTTACCTCTGAGAAGCTGAAAAGATCAGGACTGTGCAGGCACACTCCTGGGCGGGTTGTTTACCAAAAAAACATGTATCTGTTACAGCTAGCAAATCCCATTATTGACATAATTACAAGATGTTTATGAAACTCTTTGGTGGTGTTGTAGTTGAGATGACAAGGTCATTTGGCTAAAGCCACCTGCAGAAAAGAGACTCTGAAGCCAGTGTGGCCCCTGAGCTCAGAGGTGGACATAATGGCCAGAGCACATTTTCCAGTATTCTGTAGCAAGAGGCATGTTACAGGGAAGTATTTTTCCTCATAACGTTCTTTAAGAATACATACATACAAATTAAGATTTGCCCACTTAATAAATTATTATGAATAAGCATAACATGTACCTGGTAATTTTTAATAAGGACTTGAATGCTTCTTATGTTCTGAATTCAGAAAATGCTGCTCTTAATGTATTTGTAATGTAATCAGGCTTGACCAGTGGTATCCCCCAGGGATCAGTACTGGGTCCAGTTCTATTCAACATCTTTATTGCTGACCTGGATGAGGGAAACGAGTGTACTGTTGGTAAATTTGCAGATGACACTAAGTTGGGGGAGAGTGTTGATCTGCTGGAGGGTTGGGAGATGCTGCAGAGGGACCTGGACAGGCTGAGTTGATGGGCTGATGCCAATAATATGAGTTTTAAGAAGACCAAGTGTAGGGTCCTACACTTTGGCCACAGTAACCCCTGCAGCACTACCCCCTGAGGGTTGGGCTCTTCTCCCAGGCAGATAGTGACAGGACGAGAGAGCAGGGCCTGAAGCTGCCAGGGAAGGTTTAGGTTGGATATTAGGAGGCACTTCCTCACAGAAGGGATGATAGAACACTGGAATGGACTGCCCAGGGAGGTGGTGGAGTCACCATCCCTGGATGCGTTTAAGGAAAGGTTGGATGTGGCGCGTAGTGACATGGTCTAGCTGATGTCATGGTGCTGGGTCATAGGCTGGACTTGATGATCTGGGAGGTCTATTCCAGCCTCAGAAATTCTGTGATTCTGGATTTTTGTAGACCATGGATCACGATGGTAAAATCTCTAGCTGTATAAAAGGGTCAACACAGCCTAGAGCATGAACTTTAAAATAAGTCATGGTTTTAGACCCCTCTCAGCCTTGTGGACTTTGGAATAAATGTTTCTAAAAAAAATCTCAGATGTAAATACTTTTTCTTACTGCTTGCTTTTCTACAGTATTTACTACATTAACTTCTACAAACAACTAAACAAGTATAGGTCTTATTATATCTACACTATCATCACAACTAAACTTTGAAATTAGTATAAGTGAGAGAATTGTTTTCAAAAAAAAAAAAAAATAAATAAAAATCTCTGTCTTAAACATTCTGTTGCATCCAGAACCTATACTAAACCCGAAATCTTCTATTTCAAGTCTATGTCTAACACCTTTTCATGTTCCCAGACTCTCTTGTGTGGCTAATCTAGCCCATAAGGTAACTTGGAGGACTGAGACAAAGATAATATAAAATCAATTGAAGGGCTCCCTTTGATTTCAGTAGGCTTTAGATCAGTCTGAGATGCACTGTGTTATAAACCTGCTGCTTATAGCCCCAGAGGACTAATTCTGCAGAAGTTTTATAGCTGGAAAGAGGTCATACATCCAATGCACACATCTGACGGTGGGTAATCCTGCTGCTCAGTGGCCTGTGCCAGAGATGGCTCCAGGGGACATGCAGAGCTTTCCCACAGAGCAAATATTCCTGTGGTTTACTGGATTCTTTGGGTATCTGGAGATGTTGCTGGACTGAAATGGTTCAAAGAACTGACAAAGGCCCGGTAATCCTTTCCTGTTCCTTTCGTGTTTGTGTGAACGTGGGTATATGCATATATGAATGAGTCTGGGTTTGCACATTACATTACTTGGTAGTCACAACTCTCATTGACAGCTTTCTGGAGAGTGAGTCTGTGGGGTGCAGCAAATTTTTCCCCTTCATACATACAGAGGAGACTAATAATAGAGCATGCCATTAGGTTTGTGTAACTAGAAATATTACGTGTACAAACTGGTCTGGATAATTAGGTTAATTACTTCGGCAGCCACAGGTGGTTTGATGTTTTTTCAGGAAGCATGTAAAAATAAATGAAAGTTCTTCCATTTATCTTGGCTCCCTTACTAATGACCGCAAGTTGCTAAAAATATTTCTTTTGTGTCTGGCTGTGGGATTTGACTCCTATCAGAATGAGAGAAAATTTGGCTGTATTTTATACAAGATTGTCTGTTTTTTCTTGTGTTTACCGAGTTTGTAATCTTGATTTATATGCATATTTATCAGAATGCAGGCTCCTATTAATAGATATTGCATTAAGTATTTTTATTATTCAGTGTAAATTTTTATCAGTATAAGAAGAAAAATCTTTTATATTTTAAAATAAAAGTTTAGTTAATTGAAGTTTAATTTATATCAGTCAAAAAATCACTGTGAAGATCATTGTCTACCCATACATGTACACAGAATGCACACTTAGAGGTTAATTCTTAGTGGTCTCTGACTGATTGTCTCACTAATAATAGTCAATTATTCCTGTTGTAATTAGGAATATAAGCAGAATAAATAATTTTGTTGTTTCTTTTACTGATTCATTCCCAGTGAGTTTTACCAGTTTGTAGTGCTGTTGCTATTTTAAGTCTTTTCCTTACTGATTTCCATATACATGGTGGAGAAGGATAATTCTAGTTGAAAGCAAAATTCAGGAGAACAAAATGTCCATTTGGCTGTTAGGCTTGCTGATGTCATAAAGATATGATCTTACCTCCTTTCTTAGCTCTCCTCCATTCTTCTCACTCTTTCCCTTTACATGGAACAAGATTACCTTTCTTTTGTGGTTATTCTGCTGAAATGAAAATGAGCAACATAATGGTTTCCACCAGTTTGATGAAACTAAAGTAAGAGGCTTTGGATTTCTGGATTACATTGTAAAGTTTGTGGGCAAGTAAATGTACATTCCTTTTTCCCTCTCCTCCTTCTCTTCTGCTTTGAGCTTTTCAGCATTCTCCAGTCTGCCTCCATCCTGCTCTTTCAGCTGAGACCTTGCTGCTGTCCTTGCCTCCCTTTATTTGCAAACGCATTCAATGTCTATCTCCCATCCCAGGTTGCATTGTTTGGGTCCAGGTTGATCATCATACATGGTATCAGTTCTCTTCTGTCCTTCTTCAGGGTCCCTTTCCTTACACATAAACCCTACATGTGTTGTTTCTGCATTTCTTTTTCACGGGCTTCCAGCCACAGGCACTTTTTCCTGAAACTGTCATTCAGTCACCTTCTCCTCCACTTCCCTGATTTTTTGCCTTCTCCCTTTGAGTCTTAACTGTTCCCTCTCTAGTTCAGCTGCTTATTGGATCTGAGTCCTCCCAATTCCCCAAATATCCATGGCGGGATTTTCCTACCTCTTGCTCTTATTGCAAGTGTTTGTCACAAATCTAGACAGGTGCAGCCCATACAAGGAGGATCTAGCTTCATTACTGCACCCCTGGCCTTAAACATGTTGATAGGCTCTCTGGGGATGATAACTGTGATGACTCATGCATAGGAACTGTGTAGTTCAAATATAAGTTGCACGCTGCCCTTATTCCAGCCCAGCTGTGTGTGCCTGTTGAAAGCCATGGCCTCTCATCAGAGCTCCTGTCCCAGCTCACAGTCATGTGTATTAATAATTTGGCAATTGCACAGCAAGCAAGATCAACTCTGTCATTTACTGATGCAAACTGTCAAAAAAAAATTTAAAAACCCCAATTTTCTTTAAGTCTTCAGGCCGATCCAATTCACTGTATACTCTTAAGATCAGTTAAATCTTATGCAAGCTAGGGGTCTGCTAAAAGTGGCCGAGTTGAGAGAGGAAAGGAAAGTAATAACTGATGTGCAAGCATTTGGACTGGCTGCAACTGCCATCAGCCCCTGTATATGTGATTGTGCTAACCCAACACGTAAGATTCTTCTGTCTTCCAGAAAATCCAGACTTTTCTAGCATTTTGCTTGCGCCATTAGGATCACTCAGAAAACAAAACAGTTTGCTTTCTCAAGCCAATTTTTTTCTGCTTTCCATTGTTTTTAAAAGGGATTATTTGGTTTCTCCTCAAACTGGGCCATCCATTCTCTCTATTGTTCTTCCTAGGAAGAACCAAGCTACTTTGTTCAAAACCTCTTAGAACACATGTTTAACTCTTTCTGTCTCTTCTCCACTTTCCCAGTTTGTTTGTTTGGGTTTTTTTCTTCATAATAAATTAAGTCAGCAACGGGGGTTCTTGCAATTTTTCATTCTATGAACTTTTGCCCTCATTTATTAGTTCAGTATCTTCTGCATGGAGATTGTACTCAAAAGAAAACAAATGATCTTTTCCATAATTGCTTTGCATACACGCAAAGTGCTGAGTATCTTAAGGGAAGGATTTTTATCTAGGTAATCATAACCTGAAATTGAAGCCATGACATGGAAAAGAGACAGATAAGTAGGAATGAAATTAGTGCTTATTCAGGGTAGCTCATCCTTATCATCATTCTGCACACTTCATCATGAACTAGAGATCTGAAAAATGCCTCTCAAACTACAATTTCTAATGTTCTAAAATATACTTTATCATCAGTTCCTCTTCTGACTTGTATACAGCACTAAATGAATCAAGTACTTTTGTCACATTTTTTCTCTCAGAAGTGAGAAAAATTATGTATTTCATAAGCCAAACTGAATTTAGTAGAGTTCTCTCAGCTATAGTTTTCCACCTATGTAAAGGATAGGGGCTGGGATAGTTTTCCAGCTATATAATGTCCAAGAGGGAACCATGGGGCTCTACCTGCTGCTACTATCAGGGAACAAGCAGAATCAAAATGGGGAAAGCTTTTATTACTTGTGATGCACGTACTGATACACAGCTCTTTATTAATGATGATGACCATATGAAAAAGTGCAATTCTGTTGGTCTGAATAGGAAAGACATCATGTGTACAATCTGCACTCCCTCTCTTGAGTCTGGCAGTAATTCTAAGTGTAGTGTTAAGGATAGCACAACATAAAAGACTTAATTTCCCTTTTTGGTGATACTGTCTTTGGCTTTTCCCCACTAGATTGTAACACCCTGTCCTTGCAGTTTGGGAAAGGTAACAAGGTGTGCTTCCTTCTGTCAGCAGTCACCAAAATACTTTCTCGGGCACTTTGTGCCAAGTGCTGACAACAGCTGGCAAAGGCGGCTTGTGCCCACCTGGAGCTGCCACATCCCAGTTACCAAAGTCCTATTAAAATTAGCTTTTCTGCTAACAGACAAAAATGTTGTTCCTTTTCCAGTACTGTCAAGGTGTCTATGGCTAAGTGACTTTTCCGCCCCAGTTGCATTGCCTAACTTTGTATGTTGGCAGTTGTACTTTGAGAGTGTTTTTATGGCACAACTGGAAGACACAGGCCTGAGAAGAAGGTGCTTTCACACAGACTGAAGCCATCCAAGCATTTTATGTAATGCGTTGCTGCTGGTTTTAAATTCTACACACTAGAAATGGAAGTGGTCTGTCTTACAAAGCAGCAAAAGCAGACTTGTCCTGTGAGCTACACCTTAGAATTTCCTTCTGAAATAGTATGTAGAGAGAGGAAAACAAGTGATCTCCTGGCTTTTTATGCAGAAGTAATATTTAAAATGTGAAATTGTGCTTGCAAAGGTTTTGAAATGTTGAAGTCCTTGCTAAGATTTAACCTAGAAGGAAAGTTGTGCTGTTTGATGTGTGTCTGTGTCAAGGTTTAGGGTCAGGGCACTCTGCTAGACCTATAACAGACTCTCTTTTAACCTTTCTCCCTTTTTAATCTTTCTCCCTCCCAAAAGGGGAAGAGAAAGGGAATAAGGGAAAGAGACTGAGTAATTAGAAAACTAGAACAGCTTTTATGAAAATTAAAATAATAACAAGAAAATGGAATATATACAAACACAGTATTGAACCCCCACTCCCCCCGATGGCATATATGTCACCACTGATGCTGTGGAGCAGGTAGTGGGGAAGTCTCAGAGTGGGCCCAGTGGCACGTGGGAACCTTTTTCAGGAGCTGGTTTCTGGTACTTGATTCAGAAAGACCATACAGAGTGCTTCTTAGATGCCAGCTATTGAAGAAGAGAGGAAGAGCCAACTTGACACTCATGATCCCTCAGCTTTATACCAAATATGGTGTCTATGGAATGGAATACTGCAGTGGTCAGTTAGGGGTCACCTGTTCTGGCCACTTCTCCCACAGGTGCAGCTTTTTACTTTCTGCACCCCCAACATGGTACACAGGATTTAGCAGTGGTGTTGGTCTGCACAGGGGCAAGTATAAGCAAAAGCCTTTCTGCACACCAGTCCTGGGTAGTAACTCTAATCACGGGGTGTTATCACTGCCAGCAGCAGACACTGTCTGCAGAAAGAGTCTGCTGACTTCAGACAGTGTGGTCAGTTAGAAGAACTGAGCTGAAAAGTAAAATCATTGAACAGAATTAGTTCTGTTCTCAGTCAAACCAGGACTGTCTGATCTGTTCTGTTAGCTGTGAAGGCTCAAAAGAAAGGAAATCATCATGATAATATCCGTTAAATGATTTCATTATTCATCAAATTGCTAATCTCCTTTTTAAAAAACACAAAGCACAACATAAAAATTGTATTCATTATGTCCTTAGGCATGGAAATGTTGGATGTCACTGATTTTCAAAATCTCTCAGCTTTCCTATTTTCCGTGTTACTTGGTAGCTGAGCTTAGTTGCTACATGCTAAGCAGAGCAGATATTTTTCTGTGGCTTTCTTTGTTTTTCTAATTCTTTCATCAGGACTAAAGTCATTAGTGGTATTAGAAAACACGGGAGAAAGTACCAGCATCAAAAAGCAGTTTGTAAACATTGGAGGTAAATGCATTCTTTCACATAAACATTTTCAATTTTAAGTAAATCCTATTGTGAACTGAAATAGCACTCCAGTTTCGCAGGTGGTTCTTCTACATTCTTCTCTCTAAATAAAATATAATGGAGCTAAATAAAAACTCTGTAAATGTAAAGATCATAGTGATTTAGCCATTTAGCTATATGGTTATTTTGCACTAGTATAATCTCCTTTTAGTGACCCTCACAGTTGTCCCTTGATAGGACTTCTGTATCCGGGCCGCTTACAGCTTCAGCCATACAAGCTCTGCAGTTTAACTGTGTTCTCTCACTTGCTGAGAACAGAATTTAACCTTTTGTGGGTATCCTCAGGTATCAAGTCAGTCTTGGTAAGCCTTCATTCAGTTTACTGAAAATTATTCCCAGTTTCTTTGACAAACCAACAAAGATTAAAAAGCAAATACAAAGAAAATAAAGATATTCTTGTGTACTTCCTTCCTCCCATCCTTCCTTTTTCCCCAGTAAGTTTCATCCTTGCTGAGAAATTTAGATAGGGGGGGTTGCTGTAGTTTTGGAGGCTCTTAGGTTTCTGCATTATCTTGCTAACACTGACATTTTTCATTTAGAAGTTTGGGCTGTGGAGATATTTTGAGAGGAGAAAGAGATTTTCAGAGTTAGAATTTGCTGCCTTTCATTTTCCAAGTCAGATACTGCTAACTAGTTTTTCAGTTGTACTTACTTTTTAAAGCTGAGAATACTTTATCCTTTGTGCTCCGGATTTAGTTGTTCCATTAAGACAGAATACAGGAATGGTTTTCCATACCTTGCATAGTGATATTTAACACGGTTATATGTAGCTAAAAGTAATTTTATTTTCCCTCTTCAAAAGGCCTGTTTGTGTCTTCACCTGCCACTTGATGTTGTGCACAATAGTGATGGTGGCCTTTGAACTTAAACAGGGATTCGGTAGGATGACTTTTACTAATTCCAGGAGAAAGTATGTAGTTTCTTGGTAGGGAAATTGGGCCTACATAGACTGCAGTTGTTCATGATTGCATTGATTGCCCTAGGTGATTTAGTAAAGATTATGTCTGGGTTTCTCTGCAGCACTTCATCTCATGTACAGACCTCTCTGTAAATTCTTGGTCTGCTTGTAGATGGCCCCCAGCCTGTTTGTACTCTAATGACCTGAGACGTGTTCTTGCTGTGATTCTGCACTTTTCTTTCCATTGAGATATTCCAGCTTGTCCACTGTGTATACATTGTTTCTTAGAAAATCTGACAGCTAATGTATCTCTAAGTTTCTTCTGTAAGATCTTAACAGAACTGAGGATGCACCATACCCAACAAAGATGAATAAAGGTAGAATTTCAGTTGTAGAGAGTAGTTTGACCTTGATTTTCTTTCTGAAGCAGAACAAAAGTAACTCGTGCTCAGCTATCCTGTGACATAACTCCCTTCAGCAATAACTTAATTTATTAGAATGATAAAAATAAAACTTTTTTTAAAAATTACTTTATGCTTATATACTCCAGACCAGCAGGTAATGCTCGTACATTCTTCTCCCCAAATACAACATAACAAAGCTACATAAAACTGCTTCTATGGTAAGACCCTAATACAATAAAAAGTAGAAGGAGAAAAGAATGGCAGGCTGTAGTAAACCTTTGTACTTTATCAGCTTTAACATACAGTGCCAACATGAGTTGGTTTTCCTCAGTAGGATTAATATAGCAAATGAACTTTTCTCTTGGCAATAAATATTCAGGATTTCATTTAATAATGATAAGAAATTACGTATGCATACTTTTAGACTAGAAGTACAAAGTAGGTATGAGGAGAGAAGTTGATACAACCCAAAGCCATGCAGAGGCAATGAAAAATTGTATCAGCTGAAATGATGCTAGGGCAACATTGCTAAAGGTTCCTCTTCTATCTGTAAATTCAGGAGTGCCTGTAGAGTATCAGAGTGGTAGCAAAGGTGCTGAAAATATTTCCTGTCAGGAGATCTACTGGAGACAGCAATGATTATGCATTGCAGCAACAAAACATAATGTGTACTGACAGTCATTCTAAATCCTTCATGGAGAGGAAATCCTTTTTGTCATATGCGATTCATTTTCTTATGTTTTAGGATTTCAAGATTGATATTTGGCAAAGATTTACTGTCATGTTTGATCTGAGATGGGACCAAGAGCATGCCTTTGCTGCCGTGTGTTTCCTGTTCTTATCAACAAAAAAGAACACGGTACTTAATTGTGCCTCCTTCAAAATTCATAGGCATGGTCTCTGTACTGTTTATGGAACTTGGAATGAACTGTAAAGAAAAGAATGCTATAGTGACAGAAAGTGATCAAGACCACCTAAATCTATTTGCTTTCTTAGGGTCTCAACTTAAACCTGTAGACTTCAGTGAACTACAAATTAGTTTTAGTCCTACTTTCCATCAAAATATGTATATGGATAAATATTGCATACAACAGACCCTAGCATTTATTTCTCTAAGCACTTACCTAAAGTGAAATCCTGAAATACCAAGGGGAAAAAAAGAGAACTTGCTGTAGTAGAAATGCTGTGCCAGAATGAACTCCACCTCTTTTGGATTATCTGAAAAACCTGTATGATGCCACTTTGAGAGGCACGAGCGCCTAATTTCGTGGACAAAATCTAGCCTTTATATTACCATTTACTATTTTAACAACCTTCTGTAGTGATGCATGCTTAAAAGCTAGTGAGCAAACTTTAGGGGCATAAAAAACCCTTCCATTTCCCAAGATCAAAGTTTTCTTTTTTCCCCTCTTGGGAGAGGAAAGCATAAGGCTGTTTCCTCCATTATTAACATTTTGCCTCAGGGCAAGTGGTAACATAATCCCTATCATTTTTACCTCCTGCTGCTCCTCTGGGAAAACACAATCCAGCTGCCTGTGTTTGTGGCTCTTCCTTTCATTCGCATTTCCTACTGTGCCTGTGCTACGACAGGGCAGCAGCAGGTGGCATAAATAAAGGAGAAACCTGGCAGAAAACTATAGACAGCTTCTGAGATTTTGAATTTGACAGTGTTTTGGAGCATCATCATTTCTAGGAGAAAAGAACAGATTTTTTGTATAAACTGTCTGCTTTCAGTGCAGCAAGGATAAACTCCCCACCCTTTGGCAGGAAGCAAAGAAAAAACAAACTCATGCTTTCACTGCTCCTGAGAGCACAATTTTATTATTAAATGGTGTTTAAGAGTGTGTTTTCCACTGGTACCAGGCTTTGAAACTAGTTTAAAATTAAATTCTAACTCACTGTGAATGAATGGCAAAGGAAGGACTTCTCCATTATCCCTGTATATGAAATGCAGTTCTACTTGTTACGCGTGGGAAGGCTTTAGTGGTTCCTGCAAAACAAAAGAATCATCTTAGCTTCAGGTCTTTTGGTAGTTGATTAAAATAGATTCCTATTAAGGAAGTTCCTCATTCTTTTCCAAGGCAGAATGACTCTGGCTGCCTCTTTTGCGAAGACCCCCTCGAGGTATTATAGCAATTTCAGAAATGCATGGGATGAAAAGGGCAGACTCTGCCCTGATCAGGATAGTGACCATTTTCTTGTCTTCCAAGTCACCAGTGTGAGCTTCCTTTTATCATCAGACCAGAGCTGAGGATGCATCATGCCAAAAAAAAAAGATGAAATGTAGCTTTTCTGTTGCAGAGAATAGTTTGACATCGCTTTTCTTTCAGGATCAGGAGAACAACATATATCGTCCAGCTGTCGTAGGACAGCTGCAAAACCTTAATTTAATTGAACAATAAAAATACAAGGGTTTTTTTTCTTTTATGGATGCATATTAAATCTGTGAAATTTCTTTTAAATCCATATATCTTATTTTAACTTCATACTTGTATTTCATACTTAGTTGATTTTCTGCAACAAAGTTTTTCTTATGTTGTACAATAAGAGTTAGAGGCTTCCATATGTTGTTTAAAACATCACATATCATAACAAATATCAAACAGAAATAAAATATTTCAGTTTATAGATTAGCATTTTATTTTGACACAACATTGCTATTTGTTATGAAAAATGTGGGTTAAATTATAATATTCCTATAGTTTTCATTGCCAGCAGTATTACTTCACATGATTCTTTTTGGAACAAGTAACAACAAAAGATACTAAAATAAAATTTAACTGTCTCCCAGAATTTGTTTTACAGTATAAATAAGAGTAGGTGGGTAATCTGGATGTAATTTCTTGATGGAATACAGAACTTCATATTCATGACAGTGAATCTGTCTTTGGTTGGCAGCTAGTTACCTGTTCTTTACTAGTGGTAATAATTTGACTGGAAATATACAGGAGTAAGTGTAAAATTTCCTAATAGAAGTGGATCCAGTAAAATTAAATCTAAATATGTGACACACACACAGAGAGAAAAAATTTAAATCACAAATACACCTACATGAATCTGAAGTGTATTGAGTACTTTGGTTACTTCAGTAAGGTATTAAGAGAAGACTACTTATCACTTATGTGTTGAGCTGAAGCTACTACTATTACTCTCACAAAATATGGCCATGAATAATTGAAGTGAAGAATAAAGCTGTTGCAGTTTCTTGAAACAGCATGGTACTACATGGACATTAAAAAAATAGGGTAATAAATTTTTGTTTGCATTGCATCCTAAAAAAGATTGCCCACATTCAATGAACAGAGAAGTAATCACATGAATGTGGAGCATTAACAGAACAAGGCTGATGATTTTCAGTGTGACTATACAAGGAAACTCAAACAGAAAATCATACTGAACATACAGAGTAGAAAATTAACAGATTGAATAAGGGGATTGCTCTGGCATCTCTTTTGTATTGAGTGAAACAAATTTTTAATATATCTAGATGTGAGATTCTTAAACTTCACACGTGGCATATCTCAAATTGCTATTGAAAGCACGTATCAAGAAGTTTCTTCCTGATCATACAAATAAATGTGAAGAGAGGTTATAGCTGGTTCTGTTGCTTCTGCAGATGGTAGAATGTAACCAAAATATTTATAGTCAAAACTGTCTTGAAAAAAAAAAAAAAATAAAGAAAACAAGCAGGCTAATTCCTAATATTAATATATATTTTTCAGTTTTATTAGATGATAAAAGGATGAAAGGAATGTGTAACAAGATGGGTTTCAGTTTCTTCTCCTAAATAACAAGTGGTAGAACAAGATCGAATGGCCTCATGTTGTGTCAGGGGAGGTTTAGATTAGATATTAGGAAAAATTCCTTCAATGAAAGGGTTGTCAAGCATTGGAACAGGCTGCCCAGGGAAGTGGTGGAGTCACCATTTCTGGAGATATTTAAAAAATATGTAGGTGTGGTGCTCAGGGACATGGTTTAATGGTGACCTGGCAGTGCTGGATTAGCAGTTGGACTCGATTACTTTAAAGGTCTTTTCCAACCTAAGGAATTCTATGAGGATATGTTATTAGAAAGTATAAGACACTGTTCTCAAGTGCAGACTATACTATTTGTTGTGGGCATAAACACTTTCATAGAAGACTCATTAGGATGCAGGATTAATAATTTTATATAATAGGAAGGAATGACTTATTTTTCCCATTCAGAGTGGATGGGGAATGAGTGAAAAACATGCAGCAGTGCTAACCTATTTAAAGTAACTGGGAAGTGTTAGTAGAAGTCAGAGGGACATCTGGAAGTCAAATGTGAGACAAAGTTTAAAATATCTCTATTACATAAACAACAATAATGCTAGGGTTTTATTAACTGGCAAGATCTGCTCTTGAGCCTTCCAGGTCCCTTAGCACCAGTAGGAATGAAGCATCTCCCATGGTATTGGAAAATGGAGCTATGAACCACTTAAACTGACTAGAGATAGATTAGTCCGTGGGACCAAAGAGGGTGCATTCAAGGGTGCTGAGGGAGCTGGACGATGCTCTTGCAAGACTGCTGTCTCTCACCTTTGAAGAGGTCGTGGTGATTAATGGAGGTTCCTGGTGACTGGTACCTGGCAGGTTAAAGAGGAGCTAGCACTGTGCCCTTGCAAGCAAGCCAGCCACATCCTGGGTGGTGCTAGTGAGGCCTCAGCCAGCAGGCTGAAGGCAGTGATCCTTCCGCACTGACACTTGTGAAACTGTACGTGGAGCACTGTACCCACTTTGGGGTTGCCCAATAGAAGAGAGAGGCTGAGTCAATGGACCAAGACCAGTGGTTGGCCATCATACTGGTAAGGGTCCAGAGCACAAGATGCATGAGGAGCGGCTGTGAGATCTGGGCTTATTCATCCTGGAGAAGGGAAGGCTGACAGGCATCTCATCAGCCAAATAATGGTGGTCATTATTGAGGAGACAAAGCCAGACTCTAAAGATCACATGGCCAGAAGAAAAGATGCAATGAGCTCAAGTTGCAACATGGGAAATTTATTCAGAAATAAGAGAAACTTCTTCCCTGATTGTTTTGAGAGTGGTGGAGCACTGCAGGAGGTGCTTGGAAGGGTTAAAGAATCTGCATGACCGAAGATATATAAAACTTGACCGGATTAATCCCTGGGTAAATATATGAGACTTGTTCAGTTGGGGCTGGGACAGATGTCTCCACAGATCCCTATCAACTTGAATTATTTTGTGATTCTAGGAATTAAGAGTATTTTCTGATTAGTTTGATGGTTTGTTTTGTTTTGTTTTTGTTTTTGTTGCATGTTTGAGGCGTTTGTTTGTTTTGGTCGGTTGGGTTGGTTTTTTTTAAATTATTGTCAGGTAGTAGTAAATTAAACCATCTTCCTTAAACAAAAAAATATTACTAAAGATGAGTACACTTACACTCTTCATGAAAACATAAAAGGACAGAGAGGAAGAGAGGCTTCTATGCTTCCTTTGACTCTTCTGAAATATCTAATGTTATTTCAGATAACGAGCTTCTGGAGAATACAGAACTAATGAAGTTTTAACAGGATTCAACCCCAGGGTTGTGTTGTCTTACCTCAAGTTCTTCCTTGCTCCTGTCCATATAACTAATCAGTTTTGAGAGCTGGAGTGCATATGCTCCTTTTCAAAGAACAGTATAGCAGCCGCTCTTTCCTCTGGCCTTATGTTCAGACTTTTATTACAGTTGATGTTTATATTGGAAAACTGTAATCTCCAGCAGGTGACTGAAAAACAAGGTGGATATAATGAACAACAGTGCTTCCTGCTATTCAGAAACAGAATTAGGAATGATCTCTGCTGTGGTTTCTGCCATCTCAGAAGTCATTATATTGACTTAGTATTTGGGCTTTTAATTCTCATTAGAAAGTTTGCAGGGCATGGTAGAAAAAAAGTAAAATTCATGGACTTTTCTCAGTAACTAACACAGTTACATTTTAGTATGGGAAAGATAGGCATTGTCTAGTTCAGATTTGTTATTAAGAACAATTATGATCATCACTTATGTGGAACATTCAGAACCAGATTCAAAGATGGTTATGTTGATGTTCCTTTGAGATCTGATTCTCTAACAGCATTTGGTCCTATTTGATATTAATGGTGGGATTCCTAAGGTATCCTCACTGGTCTCCAGCTACTTCTCCCCAAGGGCATAGGTGTCTCACAAGTCCTATGTTGTATTTGCACGCCCTGTGCACACCTCCACATAGGAAAACAAGTCCACGCGGGAGGAGTACTAAGTAGATTTATGTCATCAGTTAATGTGACTGTAGTCTTTGGCTTAATTTAAAGCCATGCAGGCAGTTGTGCTGTACAGCTGCTATAAGACAGTGGGGTTTTTTTCTTAATTGTGGCCTTTTCCGGTTTCTGATACTGCCCCTCCTTCAAGCCAGGATATGTGGAGAAAGCCATAAGGAAAACCACTGTGTATAGATCCAAAAGCCTTGCTTGTCTTTCTCAAAAGTTAGTTCTTTTTTATTGCTGCCTCTTGCTAGTTGTCATTGCTAGGAGTCCACCAGACCCTTATTTCATTTCTGATCCTAAATCATCCAACTGTGCGTGAACCCACCAAGAGGACCGCTTGTCTTCTATGTGCCACCCAGGAAGTGTCACTTTCCTTAATGCCATTATGTAGCAGTGGCATTTTTTAATTTTTTTTTTTTTTTTTTTGTATATATGATGCAATGTGAGTGTTGTGTGAAAAGGGGAAAGTAATTTGTCAGAAAATAAACCTCCTTGCATTATACAGCTGGTCCTCAGATACCAGAGGGGCTGGGGGGCGGCTAGGTTTAGATTCTGAATGCTGTCCAATTTGGTACTGTGAGTCTGGTCATGTTAAGTCTCTCTGAACTCTCACAGCTCTGGATTCACTAACAGTGCACTGTACTCCCTGGTTCTGGTCGCACTCTACAGTCTCACACAGCCAGGAAGGAGCTGACAGCTCAGTCCTGGAAAATGAAGGAGTACTATGTGAGTCAGGGCAAATAATGTTCTTTCTACCTGATTTATTTCTCAGAAATCTTATTTTGTTTTTATCAGACATGTGCTTTTCTTTTGCATCTGTACACTTCATTATTATGTCCTTTTTTTTTGAGGTAGAAACTCATTTATTATTTAACGTATAATTGTGTCCAGCAAGAAGTTTCTTCTTTTCTGTATTTCTTGATCACAGTAAATGTGGAGTCTCCTTCTCTGGAGACTTTCAGGACCTGTCTGGATGCATTTTTGAGGGATCTGACGTAGTTTTGTCCTGCTGTGGCGGGGGGAGTTGGTCTCAGTGATACTTGGAGATCCCTTCCAAACCCTAATATTCTGTGATTCTGTAAATATTTTTCTCTGCTACTAAACAGTAAACTATAACTCTCAGCTTTAAAACTCTCTTTGCTGTCCTTTCATAAAAGGTATTAATTTGGATAAGGATTCCCAAGTATTGCCTCATTTTTATTCTAGAACCTTACTATACCATATACATTAATTATATAGTTCTACATTACATAGCAGTCATAATTTTTATTATGCAAAATGATTTGTTATCTTTAATGTGCTAGCTTCTCTGGAAAGTGACATTTTCACTCCACTATCTGGGGCAGAATTCCATGAATTAGTCAGGGTTTCTGTGAGAAGCTGGAAAGCTATCAGAGGATTTTCTGCATATCACAGAGACAGATTGTACAAAGTAATTTGTTTCTTTGGCATACTCCATTATGTATCCCTGCATTGAAGAGATTGAGCTTTTTCCTAGGTTCTTCAGGATGGGACTGATCATTGGATTTGGAGGAGGAATATTATCCAGTCCATCATGTTTTGCTTTATATTCTCTTTTAGTCTTGCTTTCTATAAGAAACTTTTTTGAACTTCATCAACAGCCTATCTTCATCAGTTAAGTAGGTCTAAATAGAAAGCCTTAAAAAATGCAGTGTATTTTTCTGTGTAGGTCAAATTCGGGGCTAGACATGAGATGACAGTGAGCAGACAGCTACTTGTGATAGCACTTGAGAGTGTGAAGTATCTGCCTACTTAGTTTTAAGAATTTAGTCATGCTGAAGTGGATGAAAATCAGTTTAAAAGTATGGGTTGAAAATGAGGAATGTTCATCCAGTATTTTCATGATAAGTAGGGAATAATTCAATTCAGCACAATTGCAGACAGATTGATTCTGAAAAATTTATATTGAAGTTACTAATTTCTATTAGAATAAAAATGGTTAACCACTTCTACTGCAAACTGTATATTAAATTTTAACATCTGAAGTTTTAATTCTTCATTATGCTTCAGGTTTCATTTCTAGATTTCTTTTCTCCTGATACTGGAGAATATAACAGGTACAGGAACCATGCTAGCCCAGTCATCGAGGATGATACTGGGACTCAGTTTTCACATTGGCATGAAATGTTAAAAGATAGATGATTTGAGTCACCATTCTTTAGAAGGTAAGATATTGTGATATCTCTGCCGAAGACAAAAGGTAGCAGAGCAATTGGTGGCCTTTCTGAAAGCATGGGGGATGTATTGGTGTAGTCTCATGTTAGTAACCCATCCTAGGTAAGGTTTAAAGTTCAAAGTGGGGTAGAAGTTTGTATTACGTGTGTAACATCTGCTATTTCATTGCCCACGGGCAGTGTTTACTTTCTTGTTGATGGCTCTGCGGTGCATCAAGTTTGAACATGACTAAGTAAAACACAATTTCTGCCTGATATAATTGCATCAGTGAAATTTACTGAATGTTTCATGGTTGCTCATTGTTTAAGTGCTGATATAATTTTAAGTTGCTATGGCAGATGTGCCACATCAAGTGTATGTCATTCCAGATCCCTTAAAAATACCCAGAAAGAACAGTCCCTGCACTGCAGGGCTGGAAATGTAAACCCTTATGTCATGGAAATATTTAGAATTTGACACAACTGTCAGTTTTAACCACCTTCGTGTGAAGGTAAATTTCCACTCAAAAAGGCGATATATTTTAAATTGAATCAGGACTAGGAAGGGAAATTGACTTTAAGCCCAGTTGAAAGCTGTTTGATTATGTCACATTTCCAACCTGTAGATGTTCCAGTGCAAAATAACCAATACATGGAGATAGAAAAATGTCAGAGAGCGTGTAAATATTTGTTCATGAGTTCAAAATTCAGGTGTTTTGTCAACCCTCTCATCACTACTGATGCCTATGAATAAGCTATCTACTTGTAGTTTTATTTTTTGTTTTACTTGATCCATACAGATTTATTTGCATGTGTGTGTGGAGTCTTCACATATAGAAGAAATATCATAACAGCCAGAGTTGTACTTTCCATAGTTCTGTTTATCAATATATAAGCTGGCTGTCTATGAAGAATAGGCTCATCACTCTCTCTCTCTTGCTGTGCTGATGACTAGGTGCATAGTGTAACTAAACACTCTTATAGTTCCATAGAATTAAAGATATTTACATTTCTATTGCACAGGTTGCATCCTGTTTGTAGTTTTGACCTTGAGTTACTTCTGTTCAGACTGGAAACTCATGGCCAGTATATGGATTTGCTCAAGACTCACATTAATACTTACCTAGATTTCCTGTTCTTTGTCTTTTTCACATTACTTCATATGTGATGTCGCTCTACAAACACATATATGTTTTTCTTGAATTTGACTTTTCTAGTGTGCTCTTTACCTATGTTTATGTTTTCACTAATAGAATGAATGTGTATTGAACAGAAAATGTGAAAAGTTTCTTTCAGACTTACCAAGGTGCTTATCTCTATAGTGACATTAATTTTTTGTTGCTGTGCCATTTAACTCAGTAGTATTCTTGGCTGCTGGGATAGCATGGAAAAGTTTTATTTCAAACTGTTTACTCGGCCAGCCAAGAGACTGCTCTTTGAATTCTGGCACTGTTAGCATGTTTTAGAATGATAGGATGTTAATCCCATATATATATCATACATATTATGTATCAATACTGCATAGGTATTATATGGAGAGTATAAACATTAGTTATAAGAATGAGCCAGATCCCAAAGTAATAGACTATGAGTAAAGCAAACAACTTTTTGTGGGTGGAAGTTGTGTAGGGTCTGTTTCCTCTATATTTAAATTTTCATACCTTTGGAGGAGAAAATGTATATCCATGCCAATATCCCCTACAGCTCTCTTTGCATCTCCATCCGTCCTCTTTGTTACAATGGAAAAAACTTTAAAGACTGAAATGGATTCATGAATCCCACTCAAACAGAAACTCGTATTTCTGGTCTCGTGCATTGGGACTCTTAGCAGAATTAAAAAACATAGAAACTGGGTGTGCATGTATACATTTGTATGTATAAAGTTCTCTGCTTATATGGCTAGAAGGATATGTGTTTGGAATTTGCTTTTCAGCTATTGCAACTACAGGGTTTTTGAGAATATTTTGGGCAGCCAAATCCTGGAAATGTCAAGGCTTCTGTTCTCCTTTTCCTCAGGAAGCTGATGGTTAGGCTGGAGTCAGTCATGTGTTGCCAGATTTTCCTGCATTTCTTACTCTGTTTTGTCAGATTTTAGTTAACACCACTGTACTCTTGTTATTAAGCAAGCGTTGATGCAGCTTACAGTGCTCATCTGTGAGTGGTATGACAGGCTGAAGAGAGCAATTACTAATCTTGCAGCTACTTCTTGTTCAAGAAAATTGTCCAAATGGGACAGTACTTTAACAGTCATACTTTTTCCCATATGCTTTGCTCATTTCAGTTTTATGCTGGGAATAGAGAACTTCAATCCATTTAACATTGAAAATCTTTTAATTCCTTCCACTGATGCAGTCCACACAGCAAATTCACCTCTGAACTGCTAGAAGTTGTTATGAAGTACCTCTGTGCTCAGTCAGCCTTTTGCAGCTCAAGGTGTTCCCAGTCTGGGACCCACAGCAGTTCTTCAGGACAGCTGGTGGAAACAGGCAGGTTGTTACAGATACATTGTGAACTACTTTTTTTCCAAAACATCCATTTTCTGCAATGAGCATTTTCCAGGGAAAAACTATTTTGCTGGTAAATTGCCGATCAGCTCTAAACACCACCAGCAGGAGAGGTCACTCTGTCAGTTTGGCAGACACAGCACTTATAACTATGGCCCTCTAAGTCACAAGCATTCATTTATCTGAACTGAATTCGTGAGAAAACGTGTACATCCTAATGGGTATAATGCCTCAAGTAGGGAACAAGACAGCAGAATCTGAGTGCCAGAGATACAGATTGGGTATCTACTAAGAGCGTGGCATGTTTAGATTGCAAAGTCTCTAGCTCTTTGGAAACACACTCCTGATTATCAACAAAAACCGGGAGCTGCACAGGGAAGACTGCAGTGGCATCGAGCTATCTCAGGGAGAACATGGTCCATAGGTAGGACTAGTGCTAATAAGAATAGAATTTATTATTTTCTCCTAAAGGTAATTTGGCTCTTCAAAGCAAATAAGAGCATGAAGTATGTCAGAATTGCTTTAATCACTAATATTAGTAGATAGAAAACAAAGATAGCAGATCTATTGTTTTAGTTTAACCTATTTAATTGTGAGAATCATTTTTCAAGTAACCTGCTACACTGAAAATCTTTACTATTTTTAGAATCGTGTGATTTTTGTCATTTGACAGTGTTAGCAGCTTAGTCTGGCAGCAGAGTTTATTAAGATTCCGTCTTCCCAGTATTGTAAAATTTGTTCGCATTCTAAAACTTTGGGTTTTATTAAATTAACAAATCAATAGCTAAAAGGATCAATAGATTTGGTAGCAGCTGGTTTAATCTCAGCAGAAATGGATTGCTGCCAAATTCCATGTTGCTGTTTAAACTGATTCAGCCAGACATTTTTGGTTGAAAAAGTCAATCGTGGTGAAAGTATTTTGTTTAAAAATTGTCTATAAAATTGGTGGTCCTTTGTGCACTTGTGTGCGTGGACAGACACTCATGTGCACATGCACGCACTACCACCTGGTTTTTAAGAGGCCCTAGGAAACAGAAATTGCTTTACTCAAGACACATCTACATCTACTACATCTCAGCATTTTCTTACGGGTCTTTTTTTCCAAAGCTGGCACTGCTGTTTATAAAAATGAAAAATGATTTTTGTTTTCTGTTTGTGGTGTTTGTTTTCTGCTCGAAGCAGTTCATACTGCTTTCTATTTTCTGTCATTCAGTGTATGCATACAATACAGATAATTTTCTTTTTTTATCACTGAATGCCAAATGAAAGATAGCTAAGTACATAGTAGGCATTTTACAGTCCTTATCACACACCATTAGACACTAATGCACTATAATAATGGCCTCGATAATTGTGGTCTCACCTCACAGCACACCTGCCACTCGGATAATACATTTTCAGTCCTTTTTCTTGTCTATAAATTAAGTCTCCTTATCGGTATTACATAATGAAAATTCTGCCATTAATGTTGAATGGTGAACATGCCAAATACCATATGTAGAGCTGTGATTTAGACTGGCATGAAACAATAGAAACTCCCCTGTTTGATGAGGCTGGTCTTTGCAGAAATGGGTAATAGAAATGCTCATTGAATTTTGAACATTTAAGATAGTGGAGTGGACCAGGTTACTTTGTCCAGAGCCTTTGCTTTTCAAAAAAAAAAATTTTTTTTTCATGTTAGCAAATTATTTATTGGGGATTTAAAATGTCATAGGTTATAGAACCTCTTTATCCTCTGGGAGGCTATTTCACAGTTGAATAGATACTGCTGTCTAAAAACTTTTTCTTATCATCTGGACTACACTTTTTCCTTTGTTTTTTTTTTTTTTTTTTTTTAAACTTAACCTTACCATCACTGATTCCCTCTTCTGTGTGTTTATAAGCTCTGTGTATTTGTACGCTGTTTCCTCTTCTGCATTTTACTACTTAGCCAAGCTCCTCATATTTAGCTGTTTCAATCATTAGTTTCTGCAGCACAATACACCTTCCTTAGTGCTTTTCTTTTAAAGAATTCCAACTGCTTAAGCTCTTTCTGGGAACAGGGTTCTCAGAAAAACAGACATTGCAGGTAAAGTATCATCAGAACTGTCCATCAAAGTTCCTTGCTCAAGTTCACAACTGTGCACTTATCCAACAATCTCGTCAAAACCTTTAGTTATAAACTGAATCTTATTTTTCTGTGATTTCTCACACTCAAATTCAGTGTCATTGTTTCTTACCACTTACAGCAATCATTTTCAGAATGTTTGTTTCCTTGTTGGTTTTGTTGGGTGCATTAGGTTGGATTGACGTACTCATGTTTGGCATCATGAGATGCTCACCCGAACTGCTTGGCTTTTATTAAAACCTGGAGATAAATGATTTATTATATTGTTCAGCCAGGGGAATCTCTAAGAGCATCAGTATGTCTAAGTGAGAAGGAAAGCAGAGATCTTAAAAATGCTTGGAAAGTGTTTTTTTCCTCCAGGTATGTGTACTGTCTATTCATTCTAAAGAGCACTTCTGAATATTCAGTAGTATTTATTGTAATGGCAAAAACAACATGATAGAGTAACCGGTCAGTCAAGGAGCTGATTAAATGTGAGAAGTGAATGTTTAATAAACACATTTAATAAACATTTTTAGATAAAGAAGAGGATGTCACATAAGAGGCAGATTAAAAATAAAAAAAACACCCAAAACCCAATAAACACTAGTCTTAAAGTTGTGTTTGGCTCTATCAAATATGAAAGGACAAATTCTTTTTTTCTATCATTGCATGACATGTAGAGGAGGCTTTCTAATTCTGATGCTGGTTCTTAAGTGGCATCCTTCACCCTCTGCATCCTTCCAGCATGCTGTGTCCAAGTAGTATGAGAGGGACAAGAGTATCTCCCATCCTTTCTTCTCCTCTTAGCATCCAGATAGAGTTGGTGTCCTGTTTACTCACTGACATGTGGCATTTATTTAATAAGATTCAAGTTTGTTAACCTTTTTTCCTTATGTACCTAATTTTACTTGAACTGTTTCTACTTTGGACATACCATTTGGACATGTTGCATACTTTTTCCCTCCCAACAGAGGAAAATGGCACACAAGATGCCTCACACCCTATCTATTCTAAGATTTAGGAGGAATCTTTTTCTTCAGGATGTGACACACCCGTCACATGGTGGCCAGTTTTCATTCCAGCCTCTCCTCATCTCTCCCTTAACCATATCTGTTGGATCTGAAATGCCAGACAGAAAAAAACATGAAGTTTTTTCTTTTTTTTATTAGCATGTCATATCTGCACAATCTGAGTCCTTACAAGACTCAAAGTATTTCTGCCTGCTTCCTGTTGAGACTCCTTAGATTTGAGATCTTCCTGTCAGAACTTCTATTTTCTCAATTCTGGGTCCTTTCTAAAATCATTTTTTCCTTGATCTCTTATCCCTATTTTTACTGAGTCTTGGGGCTTAGTCTATTTCTGAGATCACAGAAATCTGCATGAGTCATCACTTCTGCCATGGTACGCCCCAGACATTTCTCTTTCAGAGGGAGTGCTGTGCTACGTAGTTTAGGTCATCAAAAACCTCAGGACAGAAAATTAAGTCATTCTCTATCCATATGACTTTTCCTAAGGTCTCAAATGGTCTTCTTATGAAGAGTCAAGCTGCATTAAAAGGACTTAATTTTGAGTTTTATGCTGACATTTTGAACCTCATTTCAAACCACTTTTGCTTGAAAATACATCTCATAGCTCAGCTTGAGCAGAATGGGTACAGAAGACCTCTGTTCCACCTAGTGACAAGCCAGCAGGTGTCAGAGACCTACTGTTGAACAAGTCAGTTGATGGAGTGAATGCACACTCCTAAAGAGTATGAAAGCATCCTGAAAACCCTGGAAATCTCCCAGGCTTCCCAGGGAGAAAAAAATGCTACCTTTCCAAGACAGTCCTAGGACCTTCTGTGATAGATCTCAGAGGTCTCGGAACCATCAGTAAGAGCTCCATTGCTTTGGGGAATTTTGACCCACTTCTAACCATCTCCCTTCATGACAGTGTGCTGAAAACCAAAGATTCTCTTCTCTTTTCTCTTTCCCTCTACTTATTTTTTCTCATAAGTTATCATGGTAACATACAACCTGAGGCCAGGCCGGATCCTGGCTACTGATACTATAGAGAAGCCATGATTCAGTTTACATTTATGCTACCTACCTAGCCCAGTCTTTCCATCCCTTTTCAACTACCACTTTCTTTTGGCAGAAAACTCTCTTCTTCTGACTCTAGATGTTTTCAAGAAGGTTTGTTTGGTTATTTTTGGTTGTTTATTGTTATTATTTGTTTGCTTGTTTGTTCGTGCTTTTTTGGTGTTGTGTTGGTTGGGTTTTGTGCCAAATTAAAGAGACCTTACTATGATTATTTCCTAATGCTATTTGGAATGCAGGCTTGACACTTCTCTTCAGAAAACCAAACCCCTATACATGCAGGTTCAGGAAGATGATAGTAATTGCAACACCATCATTTCAGAAGTGGTCTGGCTTGCACATACTTGCATTGTGATTACAGCTTTTTCATAGAAAAAGCTCAAATATATTTTATATTTTAAACATTTTCAGAACATATTCCCACCCCTTTCACCAATACTTTGGTAAATTAAATGTGCTAAATCTCTTTCCATGCTTTGACACATAACTGTTGTCTGGCTTGCAGCTCTGCGGAAAGCATGTAGAACTCCATTTAATCTTCTTCATTTTTAATAGTTTGATCTCAGAATACAGACCTTTAAATTGACCAGAATTTAAGGTCAGGGATCATTACAGTGTGAAGTGCATTTGAACAACATATCTGAGGTGCCTCCACTGACTGAAATGAGTCATACTCCCTTCCTTGATTCCCTCCACAATAAGCTAACCATGTTTGGGGGAGAGGCAGAGCATGGTGTGTTTCCTTCACCTTGGTGTTCGAGTTGTCATTACTAGCATCTAGCAATTCTCTTCACTCGCCCCAATCCATCACAATATTTCAGCGGGATGGAGAGTGGCAGGCAATAAAATGTCTCCTGGAATATAAATCAGCTCCTAATTTGTTTTTCTCTAAGCCATTATTTCCTGTGCAGCGGTCTTCTCCCGGGTGTTTTAGAACTGTCAGTCAGTTGTTGCAGGCACTTGTTTTCCTTTTTGAGGTGGTTGTATCTCTGGACCTGGCAGTGACAAAATGAAACACCCAGCAGCTCTAATGTCATGTTAAACCCAAGCAAAATGCAAAGCTTGTCACAAACAAAATCTAAAACACAAACTGCATTACCAGAAGGGCAAAGTGTTCAGCACCAGGATCTAGTTCAGTTCCCTGGATGTTAATTAAAGGGTATGCTGAGCTTCCTGATCGCTAGTGGAAAGTTACTCCATGTGAGACATTGACTGATAGAATTAGGGATGTTTGTGCTCTCCTTGTCACAGCAGAGTATTTGGGGACAGTAAGAAGAACTTCTGTGCTGCTTGTCTGTGCGTTACAGATATTTGCCTCGTAGGTCTGCTTTCTGTGCTACTTCTGCTGGAAGTTACTCATATCCAAACAGACTGTTGCATTAAGAGGATCAAGAGGAGTGTGGCCAGCAGTTCAAGAGAAGTGATTCTTCCCCTTTACTCTGCTCTCATGAGACCCCACCTCAAATACCGTGTCCAGTTCTTGTGCCTTTACCAAAGAGGGACATAGATTTGTTGGAACGAGTCCAAAGGAGGGCCACAAAGATGATCTAGGGGATGGATCACCTCTGCTATGAGAATAGGCTGAGGGAGCTGGGATTGTTCAGCCTGGAAAGGAGGACACTGTGGGGGGACCCAATAACTGCCTTCCAATACCTGAAGGAATCCTACAGGAAGGCTGGAGAGGGATTTTTCACAAGTGTCCAGTGATAGGATGAGGGGAAATGGTTTTAAACTGGAGGAGAATAGGTTTAGACTGGATCTCAGGAAGGAGTTCTTCAGTATGAGAGTGGCAAGACTCTGGAATAGATTGCCAGAGAAGTGGATTCCCCAACCCTGAGGTGTTCAAGTCCAGGTTGGATGAGGCCTTGAGCAACCTAGTCTAGTTGGGAGGTGTCCCTGCCCATGGCAGAGAGGTTGGATTAGATAATCTCTGAGGTCCCTTCCAACCATTCTATGATTTTATGGTTAATGGTGCAAGTGAGATCTTTGCCTACCAGAACCCAAGGACTTGCACTGGGAAGTTTTGCAAAGTCCCACAGAGCCCAGCTAAAGTGCTCACATGGAGATAGTAGTTACCTGTTTGAGAACCCAGTTAAGGACTTATGCTGAGACAGTTTAAAAGTTAAAATGAATAGGTTTGATTTATTAAAGCAACAAATAGGTTCAGAATTGCTGTTGATAAATGCACTAACTGCAGAAAGGAAAATTGAGCTCCAGTTAGTAATTCCCGAGTAACACCAACACAGTCAGAGGTGCTGGCTTGTATAATAGGGCAAACAGACAAAGAAATAAACGTTATACTGTATACTGAAAGCACAGTTCTTAACAAGAAGGCATCCCTGTCTTGGTTGAAGGAAGAGGAGTAGAGTCCATCGACTGTCTCTGCTAGAATTTTCAGTCTTCTCCCTGCCAAAAAGGGGCATTCCCGTTATGATTTTTATATCCTAATTCAGTCTGTCTCTGCCATCTAGGCGACATTTAGCATGATTTGGGTGGAGAGTTGAGTAACATAGTCATGTATGTTTAACGTGTACTCTGTTTGGCTCATTACCATACTTAGGAGTATAAACTGTAGTACTAATTTTGTTGTTGATAAGGCAAAGGTCTTCAGTTGGACACTTGGGCCTTCAAGATTTATGTAAGAGTTCTTCGCTTCTGTTGCTGTAGCCAAAACAGTACTGTCTTACCTTCACAACACTCTCTCCTTTAGCCATTTGGCATACCAGCTTAGCAGATCTCTACCCCCAGAGAGAACACACAAATCTCATGGTCGCAAACATCTGAACCTTTCTCCTGAAGCATACTAAATTAGCTTTTATTCCTGTCTCACAGCAAACTAGGCTGCAGACAAACTTACTGTTTGATTGCTTTCCATGTAATCAGTTTGTCCAAGGATTGTTAGTCCTGCTTCATTTGTGAGCAACTCTCAGAAGAAACTTCTCTACTACATGAGAGCACTCGGCAAGCCACCAGTGCTCATGCACTGAATTCAGTCATAGGGCATTTTGTGATATGAATGGCGATCTAATTATCAAATTGACATGGACAAAAGTGGACTGAGTGCTAAAAAATAAATAAAAATACTAGGTTATATAATAGTAAAAATAAAATGAGCTGATAGGTATCTGGCACACAGTAAAATAGGCTACTGGCTAATTTACCATAGTATATTTAAATCGTCTGCTTTCTTAGCAGACCCCAGTTAATATTCTGTGCTGGTGTTTACATGAAGTGTGCAGGTATCTGCCAGTACTAACTACACCAAATCATCTCTCTCTCTCTTTCCACTGTTTCTACTGTCCTTTGGTACCGAAGACTCCATCAGCTGGACCCTTCTTCCTGACCATGAATGCCGTAACCACGCAATGCTTATTCTGGAAGTTCACATTAAATTCACAGTAATTTACTAGATTAGTGAAAACAGTTCTTACTCACAGGTTTCAAAATGATTGCAAACCTAAGAATTGGGGTTAGAAAAGGGCTAGGGTTAGCTAAAACTAGGGTTTATGTATTATTGTATTTTTATGTTTATTGATATTTTTTATTTGATATATGCTACTGCATCACCATCTGACCCATCTTCTCTACAGTTTGACAGCTGGGCACGCTCCTGTGCATGTGAGTGTGCCCATGAGTTGTCTCATGCAAAGGAAATGCTGGCAGTTGCCAGGTGTGTCTCTCCAGTTAGAAATACTAACAAATTCTGTTTCTTTCTATTCTGTCCATTCTATTCTGGGTAAAGTCTACAGTAAGTAAAAGGCTATATTTTTTCTGTAACACCTCTTTACCCTTGAAGCCCAAGAGAAACCATCAGTCATTTGTTCAGGTCACTTATTTCTGTGTGCTTTGCTTGAACTTAACGTCGCAAAGAAGCAGAGAAAAAAGTAACTCCATGTCCATTGAATTATTTTCATGGACTAAGATGAGCAAAAGCAAAACAGAAGCCATGGCACATGGCATCTGAAATAATATTCAGTTTGTTATAGCATGCTAAATTGTGGCCACTGCAATATTTAACATAGAAGCTGTTGGTACTCTTGACGATTTGCCCTGCCGTGGAGAGACTGCTCTTACCTGCTAGCAGTATCAGTGTCATTGTCATGTTTCTGGTTAGTACATAAAAAGCCTGCCCAGTAGAATGCCAAATCAGTTTAGCTAAAATCACTCACTTCATCAGTGAGTTATTGGTATTAAGTAATAGAGGATGTATTTCATAAAATGTAATATTTAATAAAACCCAGCACTAACTTCTCAAAAAGTGAGTCCAAATAATAATTAGGAAGCAACAGCCTACTCCTATGAAACTTATCATTAACTCTCCATCATTGCTCTGAATGTGTGTGCACTGTATTTTTTATTTAAACAATGTGTCAACTGTAGGCTGTTCTAAAATGCATAACCATCCACTGCAGCAGCTTGGCTGGCTGTCTGACTATGCATAAATTGCAGTAATTCCATCTTCTTTCTCACTCCACTGCATATCATACACCTCACCTCTGCTTCTCTATGTTTTATACTAAAGATGATACTGTTTGTGGTCATTGCAATGTTTTTGTAAGCAGACATGCACACCTGCCTTGGGGATTATCTTGGGGATTTCAGAATCTTCCCTTATCTATGCAGAGAATAAGGTCAAAAAAAAAAAAAATCACACTATCTTTTTATGGTTTAGGGGTGGCTTTTGAAATCTGGGCAAACTTGCATATGTAAACTCAAGGAGCTGTTAAGGGATTACTGTTATTTATGGTGGGAGGAGAGATCCTAATTTTTATCTATTTTTGAAAGTCAAGCTACTTTTTCAGTTCTAGCACTTTGCTACTGGTTATGAGAATGGATAATCCAAGAATCTTAATAGTTCCTCACATTTACCTCAGCATTGGTGCTGTGTCTCCACAGCCTGTCTCCCAGGATTCTTGACATTTATTGAAGAGAGCGGGAAAAAAACCCACCATTTACATCCTTCACCTCTCTCAGGCTCACTAGCTGGCTAAGTCCCATTGTCCTGAACAGTATCCTCATCTTCATGGCTACAGTACTGTGCTGTGTCAAAGCAAGCTCTTAGAAATTCAAATGAGGTCGCTTCTGCTTGCTGGAGGCGAGTTATGACTGCTGCTCTCGGGACTCAGGACAATATGTCTGTCTTCCCCCCGTGTCCCAAAGTGCTGGTGCACCTGATGAGCATAAGCATCAAGGATAGGAAGGTGGTTGCAACTGTGATGCAATATTGGCACAGCCTGACACTCCAGATTTTCACAAACACCACCGGTGTTCTTTCCCCTGCCTTGCTGCACCAGTGATAGCTGGTAGAGACTCTGCTCTAAAAGCTCTTGCAGAAATCTTTTCTTTCTGAACTGAAGAATTGCAGTTTGAAGTTCCTCCTGACTTTGACCCGATGAGTTGAAAGTGATTCTGGTTTCTGAGTTCTTGTGGGCTACTCATGAAAAAAATGCAACTCGACTTCTCAATGAACCCTTTGGGAAACCTTTCAAAATACAGCGTCAGCCTGTTTGGGTGAGGTGCTGAAAGCAGTGCCAGCAACACAAGTGAGAAAGTACTAGAGGGAACACAAATGTTGCTGAAGTGGCTTACCTAGCGTGACCAGTATGAACTTGTGACTTTTACATTAATGTTTGCAATTAATTTTTTCCTAACCTCCTGCTCAGCCCTTCAGTGGAAAGGCTGACGTGGAGATCTAGGAGCTGACCCAGCTTGGTTTGATTACATTATAGGGAAACAAGATTTTTCATCTTCTCACACCTCTTGCAAATTAAGATTAAGAGTTTCCTAGTTGATTCAAATCTCATTATTCCACAAACATTGCTAAAATTCTATATACTTCAGTTTTGCATTAAAAACAAACAAACAAAAAACCCCACAATAAACCAAAACTATAAAGAAGGAGCTGTAATATTATGGATGAAATTTAAAATCATGAAGGAGATATTAGAGACATTATGTATGATTCATATACCACTGAACAGAGGGTGCTTCCAGTTTTAGATTTCAGCATTATTAAGGCATAGTAACTCATACACATCCCCTTTATGTTGGCTTTTTTTCTGTTCTTATGCTTCTTGATCGATGTGTTCAGTCCTTTTTCTGTCTATATTAGAAGAGGGTCTGAGATCATTGTTTTCTTACAAAAATTATCTAAAGTGACTGGGAGTCTAACTGACAGTCCTCTTTGTGTGGTGGTTGTATGTCTTTAAAGTTTGACCATGTTGTGTCAAAGAGACTGATTAAGAGCCATCCCAGAAATGCAGTATTTATAATATATGATGGAAGAAAGAGGGGAGGAGGATGGAGAGAGCATATAATTAACTCGAATTTATTATAAGGATTATAGATTATAGATTTGTAGCATGAGCTGATAGCAAGCATAATGTCAGAGATGTTGTATGTGTTTCCAGACCAATACAACCTGTAAATGAAATTACCTGTAACTCCAGTCTTGTGCCTCTCTTAATCAGCCTGCCAGTCAAGATCCTCTCTGTGATAGATTTGAAATGTGGACATGCAAGTTTATAACTGAGATGAGACTACTCACATTAATTTGCATTTTTGACCTAAGATATTGCTTCCTTTGGCCCCTAAAACATTTCACATTTTAAGAATTACATATCTAATATGAAGAGGTGGATTGTTACTTACTATCCTTAGGTAATATAAGAAGATCTCATTTTAATCAGTGTTTACATGTCATAACAAAAAAAGTTCTTGTATCACATAAGTGGCATTATGCATTATTCATCATCAAATTGAAAGATCTCCATTTTGGTTTTGTGTTTTTATGAGTCTTCAGATGGGCTTTGTTTCAGAAAACTTAGTCTAATTGTGAGGAGCAGAAACAATCCCTGCCTGTAGTATGTGCAGCATGATGAAACCCCCCGTCTCACCCAGAGCTTCAGACACTGTAAGATGCAGCTATAACCTGTGATGCAGTGGGATCAGTGTCTGCTCTGGTGTATATTTCTCAGGGAACAAAGCACTTCTCTTCTGACTGCCATAGCACCTGACCAAGATGTACGCCTGCTTTCACTGTGGAATGATATAACTACATTTTTTGTATAAAAATACAGAGAACAGCTGCTCTCTTATGAGACCTTTTAATTGGGGAACTCAGTGTCCTAGCCTTAAGCAGCACTGATAATAATTAATACCAACATAGAATAAAGCTAGAAGTTAAAAAGGAAGGCAGAAAAAGCATAAGATATTTTGAAACAAAGCAATAGAAAACTTTTTTTTTTAAATTCCCAAGTAAAATAAGTTCATTTTCTTGTGGGTATTAATGAAAAAAAAAAAATTAATAGAGAACATATATGGGGTATTATACCCCCGTGCTCATAAAACCAGAATGAGTGGGGGAGGAAAGCAGATTCAGGAATAATTGTGGAAGGAAAGGCTGGGAAAAGCAGCTTGGGAGGCAAGTAAGATCATCATAGTAGGCAATGGTAAATCACTGTGTACTCTATGCTGGGTTCAAAACTGGCTAGATGGTCATGCCCAGAGTGTTGTGATAAACAGAGTTAAATCCATTGCCAACAGTCTCAAATGGTGTTTCCCAGGGCTCAGTGTCTGACATATTTATCAATGGTTTGATGAGGGGATTGAATGCACCCTCAGTAAGTTTGCAGATGACACAAAATTAATCAGGAGTGTTGATCTGCTCAAGGGTAGGAAGTTTCTACAGAGAGATCTGAACAGATTGGATCAATGGGCCAAGGTCAGTTGCATGAGGTACAAAGTACCAGGTCCTGCACTTCAGTCACAACAACCCCAGGCAATGCCACAGGCCTGGGGAGGAGTGGCTGGAAAGCTTCCTGTCGGAAAAGGACCTGAGGGTGCTGGTGGAGAGACAGCTGAACATGAGCCAGCAGTGAGCCCAGGTGGCCAAGAAGGCCAATGGCATCCTGGCCTGGATCAGAAACAGTGTGGCCAGCAGGAGCAGAGAAGTGATCATGCCCCTGTACTGGTGAGACCGCATCTTGAATACTGTATTCAATTCTGGGCACCATAATATAAAAAGACATTGAGGTGCTGGTGCAGGTACAGAGGAGGGCAACAAAGCTGGTGAGGGGTCTGGAAAATATGTCTTACAAAGAGTGGCTGAGAGAGTGGGAATTGTTTAACCTGAAGTAGAGGAGGCTGAGGGGAGGCCTTATTGTCTCTACAGCTATCTGAAAGGAGGTTGTAATGACACCGGTGTTTGTCTCTTTTCCCTAGTAACTAATGACAGGACAAGAGAAAATGGCCACAAATTGTGCCATGGGAAATTCAGATTAGATATTAGGAAGAATTTCTTTAGTGAATGAGTAGTTAAGCACTGGAACAGGCTGCCAGGGGAAGTGGGGGAGTCACCATCCTTGGAGGTATTAAAAAAAATGGGTTGATGTGACGCTTTGGGACATGGTCTAGTGGTCGTGGAGGTGTTGAGTAGAAGGTTGGACTTGATGTTCTCAGAGGTCTCTTCCAACCTTAACGATTCTATGATTCTAAGGAAATTTTCAGATTTTTAGAATGAAAGCGGTAAGGAGAGAATATGGTAAGTGATCCATGGTGTCACTCTAAAATACGTGCTATTTGAAATAGATTTGGCAATTGCTAAAATTGTATTTGTTAACGCAGGAATACAGAGTAGATAATCATAGTGATAGTTATCAATGACCATACAGTGCAATTAAAATAACTAAGTTACAACTAAAATGCTTTCTAAATGCTGTGCCAAAAGGGTGATAAATACTGAGATATTTTTATAAAACTAAACATTGCATGTGCATATTTGTGAGTTTATGTTTTAATTGCAAACGTAGATGGTAAATGTAAGTTACAGTATTGTGGCTGAGTTTGTTAACAGAGCTGGCTGTTTGTCCCTCTTCGGTTTTCTATCCAAAAAATGAGTCTATTAAATAAAACCAGTATGATATCCAAGAAGTATGTCAAATAGTACAGCCCATTGTTATTCTTTTGATAAATACAGATCACTGAGTTTTACAGTTCGAAATACTGAACGATAGCAGTAGCATCTCATTTACTATGAGAATTACAGTCCCTGACCTTTGTGTCCCAGTCATTTTGTTCACAGTATGATAAATGGGAATATAAGTGGTAAAAAAAGGTGAAAATTGACCATACACAAGCAATCTGTCATCTTCAATTGCAAAATAAATGTAATGTTAACTGCTATAAGGCTAAGACACAACCAGAGTCCACAGTTCAGTGAGTGAGTGCTAGCAATCTTGCTTCCTGTCATGTGTCTACATCCCCGTCTGAGAAACAGATATTTACAAAATCCAAAACTAACTGTCTTGCACACTTCTTAATGTGCATTTAAAAGCTGAAATTGAGTTAAATTTCACTAAAATTAAATTCAGGATCTAATGAGAAATGGGGGTGCATCGGTAGCTCTGTGTTGTAGCCTAAGTCAGTTTTCTTTATATTTAAAATTCTACATATAAAATTTGTTGCCAATTTTTTTTTTTTTGACTGTATGATTGCTCCAAAATGTTACCAGCAACGCATATGCAGATTACAAGATTTAAACATTTTGTTTTCAGGATTAAAACTGTCATGAATTTACATATTTAAAAATAGTAAGATACCATAGTGACACAATCATACTTGATTGATGCCAGTAACTTAAAAAGGAATCTTTAAGCTGAACAGTCTGCCGTTAAAAGTTCTATTTTATGCCAAATATCTGTCTGATTGTATATTACCAGCTGTGGAGAAGTGTCAAACTGAAAAAAAAAAAAAAAGTAAATTCAGTTGTAGGCTGACTTGTCATTGCTGGCTACTGTTCTGTGATGTTTGGCTTCTCACTTAATAAGCCACAGCTCTACCTGGCCTGTGACAGGTGATGACCTTGCGCCTGTAGTCAGGATAATTAGCTGGGTGACCTTATCTCTGCTACAAGTTTGCTAGAGGACCTTGAATAAGTCACAGAATTGCTCAGGTTGGAAAAGACCTTGAAGATATGAGAGTCCAACCTCAACCCTAACTCTTAACAACCCCCTGCTAAACCATGTCCCCAAGCACCATGTCCAAAAGATTTTTAAACACATTCAGGGATGGTGACTGAACCACTTCCCTAGGCAGCCTGTTCCAGTGCTTAACAACCTTTTCTGTAAAAAAAATTTTTCTGATAGCCAACCTAAACTTGTCCTGGCACAACTTCAGGCCATTTCTCCCTGTCCTGTCACCAGTGAGAAGAGACCAACCCCACTCTTGATAGAACCTCCTTTGAGGTACTGGTAGAGAGCAATAAGGTCTCCCCTCAGCTTCCTCT
>VWZY01003049.1:92346-172375 GCA_013399075.1 Chloroceryle aenea
TTGATGAATATGGTAAACAGGATGGCTCCAGTACTGAACCCTGGTGGGGACAGCACTTGTGACTGGCCACCGACTGGATTTAGTTCCACTGACCACAACCTTTTGGGCCCAGCCAGCCAGCCAGTGTTTCACCCCGCAGAATTTATGCTCGTCCAAGCCATGGACAGACAGATTATCCATGAGGATGTTGTGGGGGACAGTAAAGGCTTTACTGAAGTCCAGGTAGACTACATTGACAGCCCTTCTGTCATCCACTACCCAGGACACTTTGTCATAGAACGAGATCAGGTTTGTCAAACAGGATCTGTCTTTCAAGAACCCGTGCTGACTGGGCCTGATCTCCTAGTTGACCTTTAATTGCTCTATGATGGCTCTCGAGATTATGTGTTCCATAACCTTCCTTGGCACCGAGGTGAGACTAGCAGGTCTGTAGCTACTGGGATCCTCATTCCAGCCCTTCTTGAAGATGGGCATCACGTTAGCCAGCCTACAGTCCACTGGGACATCCCCAGATAGCCAGGACTGCTAAAAGGTGATGGAGGGTGGCTTGGCAACCACATCCACCAACTCCCTCAGCACTCTAGGGTGTAATCCATCAGGCCCCATAGACTTGTGAGTGTCCAGCTTATGAAGTAGGTCCATAACCAGTTTCTCATGGATTATGTAGGGCCTGTTCTTTTCCCCATCCCTATCTTCCAGCTCAAGGGGCTGTGTGACCAGGGAACAACTAGTCCTACTATTGAGGGCTGAGGCAAAGACGGCATTAAGTACCTCAGCCTTTTCCCGATCCTTGGTCACATTGACCTCTCTGCACTTAAGGCTTTGATTGGGGATAATAATTTTTACTTCATTTGGAAAGCACTTAACACTTTTGTGTGCAACTAATATAGTTGAAAACTGGAAATAAGCTACTCTAGTACTTCCTCAGCAAACCTGGGAAACAGATTTTGTACAGAATGGATGTTTTTACAGTTCTACGTACCTTTGTTCTTATGCTCAAATTTCTCTATCCATATCAGAAGTCTTACTGAAGGGAGCGTTTTTCACATCGACCTAGTTATTTGAGAATTAATATTAAGTTCATTTTTCATCTCTGTGATATTCCTGTGAAATATTTTAGTATGTTCAGTAGAAATACTTAACTCTGATACTTGTCATCAATCAGGTGAAATATTCTAGACACAAGGATTGAAGATATACCCCATAGTACTACTTTGGCGAAACACAAATTAGAAACCCTGTCCTGCAAAAGGGCACCTTCATGATTTCTGTTTTATTAAAATGGGGTTGGATTTGCATCACCAAAGTATTTAGTTATTCCTGTCTTACAAGACCAATAGAAGAATATTTGAGACAATATTCAGAGCTTTCCCTTGGGTTAACAAGGCATTGGCTATATATTGAAATTCAAATAAATCCAAATGCAGCAGTGAGCAATGGATTTGGAGAGGTTGGAAATGTTTGATTATAGAATAAGAAAAAATACAAGAATGTAGATATCAACTGTTGGGCAATTTGTTTGTGCTGGCTTCATTTCATTTGATATATATATATAATGGCAATAACAAAGCAGAAATGCACACATCTACTGTACAGATCATTCACATACCTGACTGAGCTGACAAAGACATTGAACAAAAGTTCGTATTTTAGTTCTTCTATTGTTACTATTTCTCTGACTACTCTATCTACAATATTCTTTGCCAACGCATACAATACTAATAATAATTTGCAAGTTTTAGTCTATGCTTTATGCAAACATAAAACTTTAAAGTGTGGGTGGCTGGTTTGTTGGTTTTTTTTTGTTGGTTTGGTTTGTTTTTTTAACTGATTGTTTGTAACAGAACTGGTATTGTTTGCTTACCTGTCCTTCATTAGTAGGACAAGGTTGCAGTTCTTGCATAAATCCAATGCTTCACTTAAACATTGCTTTTCACTATTCTGTAGTCAGTATTCCTGCTGTAGCAAAAGCAATATGCACAATCTTCAGTAGAGATCATCAGAAATGGGTCTGTGCACATGTAAGTGCGATTCAGAAATTATTATAATTTGAGGCTAAGTACCCTGAGTCCTTATATACACTACAGGTATGCTGGGGAAACGGAAAGTTTGAATGGACTGTGAAGAATTGTGCGTGTTGCTTCTATGGCAAAATTATCTGGAACTAAGACACAGCAAAGCTAATTGTTACTGAGGCGAGCAATAGATGAATGTAATTGCCCTTCCCCTGATCGTTAGCTGTAACTAGACTAGAGAACAGTTTTCTGAAAGTTTGATGGCAATATTTGAAAAGATAAAAATAAAGACCTTTCGTGTTAAAATCAATAGCAGTATGACCAGTGGAGTTTCTGGGAGCAGAGTCTATCAGTAAATATCTGTAGTAAATAAAAATAACACTAGAAAGAAAACACAACCTACAGATCTATTAGTCTAAAATATCATGTTGCTTGCACTAGATATGGACATAAAATGGACATTTAAATGGATGGAGAAATGCCAGAGTATAATGTTATGGGCTTCAAGTTGGTGAGCTTTATTAAAATCATTTTATATGGTACATTAGCAGCCATAGTGGTGATAAGGATTTGAATATTGTGTAACTTGCTGATGTGAAATGTGATTTTATTCAAAAGTACCACATTGTGTTACTCCATGTCCTACAATAGCGATAGAACATAAGAAAAATTATACAATATTTAGTACAGTAATACAGAAGATACAAAGATGTATTTGAAATAATTTTTAATAACTGAGAAAGTTAGTTTCCTGTGAGCTAGAAGGCACTTGGAGGTAATACAAAAGAAAATCATATTTGGTTCCCACAGAAGCATGAGAATTTCATTTTCAGTGTTACGGAATATGGTAAATCAGAGCTGAAGTAGTCTGGGAGTAGCTGATCAGGTCTGGTGTGTTTGAAAATCAAGCTTGTGAGTTTTTCTATGAACACATCAAAAAGGATTCTATTTTAAAGACAAAATTTGACATTTTATAAGAACATTTCAGCATTTTTTGCATCTGAAATTGCAGGCCTATACAGTTACTTACCTGTTTCTGAGAATTTGTATGTTCCCCATGATTACAGTAATTTTGCTTGTGTGCACAAATCCCTGACTTGTACATACAAATAAAGGAGTTCAAGTAAATTGCACATACAATCCCATACTTGAATGTGCAATCTTGATAACCATGGTTAAAAATGCAAATATATTTTTAAGCCCCCACTTTCATGATACAAAGTATTTCCTGTAGTGGGTTAGATGGTATTTTGCTGTGATTTCTTCCTAATTGTAACAGCATGAAAGAGACAGTTACACCAAGGGGGAAAAAAAAAAAAAAAAGAATTTCATAGCTTTAGCTGATCTATTATAAAAGCAATTGGTCTTGTGAAAGTTGTGAACCCAAAAAATGAGCATAGAGATCTTAAATCATTAAAAACTACAGTCTTATAATAAGGCCATAAGAAGAAACAGTATCCTTGTAAATAGTGACTTCACTATTCTTCATATTTTTATTGTTAATAACTGCCTGTAAGACTATTCTATTCCTTCAAGGTATGCCTTATCTAGAAAGCTGTTCTACAGTTTTGTAATAAAGTAATAAGTCATGTCAGGGAGAACTTTAGTAGGCTTTCAGTGTACACCTTGAGTGTGTTCGGAGGCATGAAGCCAAGTGCCATTAATTATTTGAGATGTCTGCTGGTAACTTTCTATTCTTACACAGAAAATCGGTCTGACACAGTGCCAGACAACAAATGTCATTGCAACAGCTAGCGAGCTGGAAGTTTTTGGTACTTGTGAAAAGTTGAAACCTTACAGCTTCAGAAAAAATGCTGCTAAAAAAAGCACCTGCAAAACAAATGAAACAATTGCTATCACAGGAATTAATTAACCCAGACTGGCAGATTAATTTGTTATGGACAGAGAGAAATGTACCTGCAGATTCAAATGGTCT
The DNA here is from genome assembly GCA_013399075.1 of Chloroceryle aenea. Lineage (NCBI taxonomy): Eukaryota > Metazoa > Chordata > Aves > Coraciiformes > Cerylidae > Chloroceryle > Chloroceryle aenea. The sequence continues at coordinate 96,298 of VWZY01003049.1, forward strand.
GTTCTTGCACATGGAATAGAGAGATCCACGATGAACTACTTAACATCCATACAAGGTGGAAAACAAAAAGATTTATCATACTAGAAGGGGGAAGACAGAATTAAAAAAGGCGGAGAAGGGTAAGACAGAAATATCAGTTTATAGTAGCAGTAGAAGGGACTGAGAGAAAGAATCACGTGTATGTGCTAGCATTGATAAAGGATATCATAAGATAGACAAACTGCTCTGTATTTATCAAATATGTTTGTACATATATCTAGTAAGAAGGCACTTAGAATTTTGTATGTGTATCAGGTAGGAAGCACTTTGAATCTTTCTAATAGTAGGAGGTGTTTTCTAGCATCCAGTTACCATGCTCAGATCAAGAGATGATGATTTTAGAACTGTTATCATGACTCTTAGAGAGCTCTTTTTAACATTTCAACAGAGAAAAATATTTTTGGAAGCAATACATTCAGGTAGTGGCCAATGTGGTATTTATGAAACCTTCATGGCCTTCCAAGTTGGACCCTAATTCCTCTTGAAATGATATGGAGAAATTCCAGCAAACACAGGTTCTTTCTGCAGTTACAGTAAATAATATTTCTCACTGCTGTGTTTCAGACTTCACTTTTGTAGCACTCCTGCAGTATTGAGTAACTTATCACACTCCTGCCTTATCCCTCCCTGCAAAAAGCCCTTCCAGCTAGAGCTGCAGCTTTCCTTTATGAAAAGCAATTTGATATGTTGAACAGCTCCCAGCAATGTTAAATAAACTACTCCCTATGCGCATTGTGATATGGTGTCCTTGGTCTGACGGATTTTCTTGATTTCCATATTGCTTTTGGTCTGAGGATGACAGCAGCAACAGTTTCCTTCTTTTTTACTTTTGGAAGTCATAAAGAAACCCACAGAAGGATCTGTCATCTTCAAAAATGCAAGGAAGGGTGTGCCACTGCAACATGCATTGCATAGTGGACGTGCTTCACTCTTTACAGTGCACAGGTTCTTCCATTTGGCCTTGGCTTGTGGATCTACAGTGAACTAAACATGCTAAATAGAAGTTATTAAAGTTTACATGGAGACCAAACATTCTCTTTGCTATTCCAACATTGGCATTCACATGCCAGTGAGCTTTCCTGACTAGAGCTGGCTACTGAAGTATATTCTCCCTTATTGGTTCTTCACAATGTGAGTTCCCGAGTAAGCCAGGGCAGCTGAGTAGCGGAATACTTCTACCCTGCAGATTCTCTGCAGCAAAGATGCTGGACTGTTGACTATTACACCTGTTACCTAGTATTTCAGTTTTCAGGATTTGCAAAGGTGCAAAATGCTCTTTGGCATTGCTGTTGTTCCAGGTCACTCAGGTACCAGCTTTTTACTGGACAGGATTGAAGGAATGAAGAAAGCATGTTCTTAAAAATAAAGCTTTGCAATAATGGAACAATGATTAAAAGGTAATAAGATGCACTATTAAAATTATACTTTGTTTTTACAGCTGCTGTGGACAGACTTTGGGACTCAGTGAGTAACTTCTGACATTTACTCTAGCTCTGTATTGCCCTGAAGTAAACTCAGGGTTACATTTCTCCTGATTTTCTAGTTAAAGATGGTTACTGGAGATGCTGGAGATGGCTGCTTGGAGAGGCAACAATCTTTTCCTTCCGTTCTTTTCCTTCAGACCTTCCTGATCTCAGGAGTATGCACTAGTATATTGAAGGAAATTACTTCCCTTCTTTTTCACTGCTGTCACATTGTGTTATGACCATTTCTATTGTGTGCCTTTATTAGCCTGACTGATTTCTTTTGTTCACTATCTTCCTAAAACACAGATACATCACTTTAAAAATTATGCAGTGTAGAAAATAGTTTTTATACAATCTCCTTTTAAAGATTTATGAGTCTGTCTAATGGTGGATTTTCTGTGGGTCTATTCATAGAATACCAACAGCAATAAAGACCAATGGAGCAGTGCATTGGAGTATGCGTAGTTCCCACCTCACAAAATTTGTTAGATTTCAGGGATCCCTACAACAGTCAGTAGGATAAAGCAGCAAAAAATAGTTGCTTGATGCTTCAGGAAGGTACATCCTGTTGATTTAGCCTCTCTTTTCCCATTGCTAATAAAGTACCACAGTCTTCCAGCCGTCTTGGTCACTTGCCATTTCTGTGTATTCTTTCTAATTCCAGAATATAACTATAGTATATTTTTATTCTGTGGCTAATAACAGCCTGTGAATGTATTGTTGGTGCTTTGCACATTGTTGAGACAACCTCAAGACAGTGTGTCAGACTTTCCAGCATCAGTGTCCTCACCAGAAACCACTGACAGAGATAAGCAACAGATATGGAAAACAGGGGCTAGAGTCTGCCAGGAACACCATTACCAATTAACCAATGGTTATATAAATAATGGTACCACCAAATACCAATTAAGGATGTCTTTATGACCACGTACATTACATTTCCAGTACATTTAGGCACGTAGGTTTTCACTGAATGGAAAAATCAGAGACCATTGCCATCATTTCTGCTATAAATAGTGGATCAGTTTTGGTGGTCCTGCTTGAAAATTTTGAGCCAAAGTTTGCAAAGGTCTTGTGGGATTTTTTTTTCATACTGGTCATCTGTGATAATGCCAGTAACGCAGTGCTGCGGTCTCTGTGCAGTTGAAAAATGGAGTCTTCCCATTCTAATAGGTTCCAGTTTTTACCTAGGCTGCCTTTTGATTGACTCAGATTCCAGAAACAAAGGTGTTTCTCTCAAATCACTGGTACATACATCTTCACTAGTCAAGATAATCACTAATTTCTTCCAGACATGTCTAAGTGGTATGAAAGCTGCTTTTCTTTTGATTTTAGCCCGACTTTGTTTTTCACTTTTCTAGCTTACACAGGTATACATGAAAGGGCTTAACAAAATGAAACTATACAGTCTTCTCTTGTTTCCTCCTTTAGGAAGGTTCATCTGAGCTAAATACATATACAAAATAAGTTATGGTAAGTTCCAGTACTCATCAGTACAGCATATCAAATATGTTTAAAGAGTAATTTCAAAAGGCTGCAGACTCTCTGTAAAGCAGCATCACCTGTCTTATGAAGAAAGCCCTTCATAAGACTTTTATGGATACTTTTATGGATATGGACTTGATAGGTAGTTTCAGTGCTAGGTATTTTCAGTCAAATGAGCCGCTTTCCAGCTGCTTGTAATTTTGCCAGTTTTGTATCCATTCATGCAGAAACATTCTTACGTGCAATCTAAATGTTGTGGTAAATTTCATTTACTGTCTTAGTTTCAAAAAAACCCCACATTAATCTAGTTCTAAGAATTAAGTGAAAAACAAAGTTTTATCAGTATTGAAGACATCGTCCCATTTCTTTCTTTGAGTAGTACCTATGCATTTAGAATCATATCCTTAAGTTGTCTATGTAAAAGTGTTTAGGATTCACTTTAAAAAAACAAACAAACAAACAAAACCCAACAAAATGAAAATGAGTCCACAATCAAGATTTTTTAAAGATGTTAGCAATATAGAATATACACCTACAGGAAAAAAAAAATCTATAAATAAGGGAACATATACAATTGGTAGGCCACTTGTGTAAGTATCATTCTTCTTGTGACTGACAAAGAAAAGAGCACCATTTATGTGTACTATTCTTACACTGTCACTTGTCTTTGTCTTGCCTTTAAGTTAAGGGGAAGCCAAAATACGGTCAGTCTTCTTCACAGACCTTTTAAAATACTTTTATTACTAGGCAATTATAGTCTCCAGCAGCAAGATAAAAAGAGCTTGCTTAAGTCACCAAGTAATTATTTGTATGCAAAAAGCAAAGTTTAATAAGATAGTTTGTTTTCACAGTGCAAAAGCTATTTGAGTCACGTCAGTGACAAACAAGGTGTTTCTCTGTTGTCAGAACTCTTTATTTGCCAGCTTAAAAGACTTTGAGAAGTAGCTGACAAAGCACTCTAAGAAATTCAGAATACTATTCACCTGTGTGGTGTAGCATAGATCCTTGCTCTTTGATAAGCTATTGAATTTTATCTAGTATGAGTGGCAGTGATAAAATTAATATAATTTACTATTCTTTTCTGTGAACATTTTGGATAAACCATAGTTTCTTTAAAAACGTGGTATGTGACCTGAATCATTGTTCATGTTACTGTATTGCGACTAAAGTTTGAGAGAAAAACTGCATTGGTATGAACTGAAAATAGTTTGATATATACCAATTCTATCTTTGTAATTTCTTCTAATAATTTTTATAAACAACCTCTACAGAGTATTGAAGTATCTGAATGACAGAAAATAAGTCACTGGGGAAAAAAATGATCACAAACAGAAAGAACAATTTACCTGTCTTCATCACATAGTTATATTTGAGGAATCAGCCTTATACCTGCCTCTTCCCTCTCCCTTCTTCCTCTGCGAAGTCAAAGGTGTGAATAATTCTCTTATCTGTTCTCCGCCTCAAAAATAGAAATATTAGAGAACAGAAGATAGTGTCAAGAGAAGACAATGACAGGAGCATACAAATGTAGATACATTTAAGTGCATGCAGAAGCACACAGAAATATAATCCATCAAATTTACAGCAAAAAAAGGAAAATCAGTCTGTTGTCCCCTAAAAGATGGGTCATTCTGTCACTAAGTTTCCTAGGGGTGTCTTTGTCCCCTCCTTACCATTGGTAGGAACTGAACCAAACTAGAGCCTTGCTTTTGTGATAGGTGATGTCTTTTATTCTTGTGGTTTCAACTCACCAGCATGTTACATAATTTATCTCCTCTCATGTCTGATTGTCCGCCAGTGGGTTCTTTGTGATGCCTCTTGTTTCTAGTAACTCCTCCAGTATAGTCTCACTATCAGTTTGAACATGGAGTGTATCTCTTTTCTCACAGTTTATTCATGACCTAAATAATGCAAATATCATGTGAAGAAAGAAAATACATGAAATTACTTAGTGCTCACAATCAAAGCTTGTCCTTATAGCTTCATTGTCTTAATTTTGACTGTGTCATCATATTTTGTCTTTTGCAATATGCAAAGTTCATCTTCCGTTACGTTCTTTTCCATTGTGCTTTTCTTTATACTACCTTGTTCTTTTCTAGACACTTTTACTAAGGTATAAATTGGTTAAAATATTATCGTTTCTTTTTTTTCCTGCACAGTGGTAGAATAGAACAGGCCTTATTGGATTGCCCTTTTTATAAAGTGATCAGATATCAGAGCAGCAAGAGGACTTTAAATTTGTACTAATTACATATAACAAATATGAAAGATGTCAGTCTCATTAGTGAGTTTCAGTAAGCAATTTTAAAATATGTATGAGGTGGAAAAGCATAGCAAATTATGTGTTTCAGAAAGATTAAAATACCTCTTCTACAGCTACTGATAGTTACCATTCATTGTAAATGACAACAGAGTCTTCTCTATTTTAATTTGATTGATGATCTCTCAGCAAGCTATCAAAATCCCATTTTCATGAGAAATGTCTTCCCACACACAGACCAACAGTGTCAGACATACATAAAAGTTGCTCCAAAGTTTCCTTTGGACTTTCTTTACTTCAACTAACTTGATAGACATTATAGACATGACTAACTTGACAGACATTAGATAGACATTGACCTCATTAATGTCTATAAATGTGTAAAGACCAAGTGTTGGGAGGATGGAGCCAGGCTGTTCTCAGTGACATCCAGTGATAGGACAAGGGGCAATGGGTACAAGCTGGAGCACAGGACATTTTGGGTAAACATAAGGAAAAACTTTTACATGGTGAGGGTGACAGAGCACTGGAACAGACTCCCCAGAGAGGTTGTTGAGTCTCCTTCGCTGGAGACAATCAAAACCTGCCTCGATGCGTTCCTGTGAGACCTGATCTAGTTGATCCTGCTCTAGCACGGGGGTTGGACTAGATCATCTTTTGAGGACCCTTCCAACACCTAGCATTCTGTGATAATGGTCAGTTCAGAAGTAAAACTGAAACAACTGAAAACTAGAATAATTTTCCATTCTTTCACAATAACATGCTCTCACAGAGCAGTGAAAACGCTCCTTTAAAAAAAAACAACCAAGCAAACAAAAAACCAAACAGGATGATGTTTATATTTTCACAGTGTTTATATTTTTTAGATTTTGTGTCTAATGATCATACTTCCTGAGGCTGGGGAAGTACTTAATGACCCTTACAGTCTCAAGCAGTAAAGACTCTTCTGCAAGAGAGCCCTCAACTGCGTTTTGTAGTAATCAGCCCATGACCTTATTTACTGGACTGGGCAGGACAGAAGATCCTTAAAAATACTGTCCTATCCAGCACAAGATGAAGCCCTCACTGCGTGAATAATGCTGTGGGACGTAAGACCAGGCCCTGTGTCCCATCACCCTGCAAAAAGTTCAGCCTTCATCTGCTTTCTGCTGCATTTGGAAATGTGTCCAGTTTTCCAGATGGATCTTGGCAAAGTATGGCTTTCTCTTCACTTGCAACAATATATATCTAGCTGCTGGTTCAAGCTGCTGGGGCATCACGGGGTCTGGCACTTCTCTAGGGGCCTGTAGTGGCGAGGGCTCTCTGGCAGGTGGACAGGCAGGGCCTGTCCCGACATCTTGGGCCTTTGGTGGTAGTCTGGGCCAGGATGTTGGTCCACAGGTGGGCTGAGCTCTGCAGGGCCTATGGTCAGGCAGGACTGGTCTGTTCCATGGCAGAGCTGTAGCCCAGGCACTGACCAGCCCTCAGCCAAAAGCAGCTCCTGCAGGAGGAGGCTTTCATTGCCACTCTGTCAGGGAGCCTTTCCTCATGGCCCCAGTGGGATAGAGCTGCCCTTGGCTGCACTGCCTCTAAGATGGCCCTGAGCTCCACCTCAGACAAGGCCCTAGCAGGGGATGTGCTCGGGCACCCTAAGGGGTGTTAACAGCCACAAAACCATCCAGGCATGCATGGGGAAGGGTGGCTTCACACTTTTACCCTCCTGTTTGGAACAGGTAATTTCATAACTCATTTTAAAGTGTACAATGTACCTCTTAAGTTTTTCTAGTGTGCTTCAGTACCTCTGCAGATAACATCATCAGTGCTAAACTGTTTTTTAGCTGCTTGATAAATGCCTTCTCCCACTCACTCTGCCCAGGCTTGGAGGTTAGCAAGCCATGAATCACTTTTTTTAGGAGTTCACTGGAGCTTTGTATAGTGTTAATTTCTCCCAATATGCGTCTATGTCCAATACAAGCAAAAGTAAATGCCATGTATTAAACATTAAATAAGGAAAATTATATTATGTACATAGTTTGTATAGGTTAAAAACCTCCTAGTCAAATCCTGATAAAGCTGATGTAAAACATGTTTATAGGTGTGTTATTTTAATGAAGCCAACTAAATTATCAGTGCTTCTCTGTATGATCTCTGGTATTTCATTGGAGAAAACTTTATTGTCTTTGAATTTTTCATTTGGATACCCTGCTAATTACTTAACCATTAAGACAATATATTATCTTCCCTCAGGCTTTACAAAAGTCAAATTTAATACAGTATATATAATTAGTAACTCACAAAGTCTCTTCTGTTAGATAATGTTAGGGAAAGTAAGATGCGTCCTAGTGATTTGGAAGGTAGGAAAACTGCCTTGTGATAAAAAAGATAAAAACAAGCATCAGTTTTTTTGAATAGCCATTATTAGATGCTTTTTCAGATGCAGGTTTTCATAGTTTAAGTTTCAGTTTACACTAATATATGCACAAATAATTTGTGAAAATGATAGATGTAATAATTATTAGCCGAGTGAAGAAAATGTTATAAGAAATACCTTGAAAATGCTGATTTATCAGCCCAAACAAAATAAAACTTTGTGCATGTATAAACACCTGGAACAAACTTTTAACTTACTTGTAATATATTTATATAGAGTACAGTTTTGGTAAAGTACATCTTTGGTAAAGATGGCTTTTTTTTCCTTCTCCAAATACAAAACCACAATCCATTTTCTGAGTTTCTCATTTGCCCATCAGGCATTTTGTGCACTAACTAGTTTTGTGTGGCGTAAACACAAATTTAAGGAAATTGGTTGACATTAAGCACATAAGTAAGCCTATTGATTAGTCACATAGCAGAATCATATGTTAGTCCCTATTTTAGATGGCATGTGACTTTAGGTCTCTAAAGTTGAATACGATATCTATTGCTTGTGTATGATTTGATACCACAACTGGCCACCACAAAGTGATTTGCATGCAGTAATACAATCTGTAAACTCATAACAGAGTATTTACAAACTACAGTATTACAAAATGTTATGCATAAATCAGAAATTACAATGGAATGCATATGCCATTGACTCCTTTGTGCAATTTTCCTGTAAGTTTTAATTGCAATTGCTGTGGGCTACAGTTGGCTTACAGTCAACTTATACAGCCTTAAGCTCCATGAATACAATTTAAGGCCAAAAGAACAGAGAGATTCTATTATTTTCTTCAGGGGGAGACATATTTTTGAAATCATAGCAGTCGAGCCATTTCCTAAATGAGATTTTGAAAAGCTGGGCAGTAACTCTCATGCTTGCAATTTTTACATGGAAAATGGTAAATTTACCAATTGTATTTGTTAGTTGTGCCACTGAAACAAAGTATTTATTAGCAGAGCCTAAGCTTATGTCTGTACAGTAGCTGAAGTGCTATATTACAGACTTGTGCTGCATATTCACTGATTTTGATAGAGTACCAGTTTATTTTCCTTCACCTTGAATGTTGGCAGTCAGCACTGAGTTACCCAGAGAGGTGATATATCCCAACCTTGTGATCATCGGCGGGGGGGGGCGGTTCAGCTTATGTTATCTTGTTTCTGAAGGGCTGTTTTTCATTTTAAAGTATCCTTGGAATGATGGTTATGTGATTTTATATTTGAATGGTGGAGATATCAATAGCTTTGGAAAATTTAATGTAGAAAAACTTCCCTGATACATTAATCTGCCTCAAAATTTGTGGTGCACGCTGGCTTAATGAATAAATGTATTTCTGTTGGCTTCAAAAGAAGTAAAATGATCCACTTATTCACCCATTATTTTTTCTCCATCTTTTCCGTGAGTACATGTATGCTCTCTTTTAAGAGACATACCATATCAAAACCATTATTGCTTTAAATGCATAACAGAAGACCATTTCAGAATAAAACACTTTTTAAAACAGGAAAATAATCTTCTATGAGTTTTATTTTGGAATAGTGAACTGCTTTAAATTTAAGCAAAATATTTATTCTGTAATGGAATGTTATGTTTTCTTTAATCCAAAGTGGTTTGTAATTTGGGGTACAGAAAGGAAGAAGAAATAATTTCAGAACTGACAGGCATGAATTTCAGAAGCAGTAAAGATTTTAAAGAGCACTCATTTTTGCTTTGACTGAAACTGTAAGCAAGCATAACACCCTTCCCCAATTTTGCCTGCCGTCCTTCCGTCCGTCCGTCTGTCCTTCCGTCCTTCTGAAGGAAGCCTGGGGACTGCTATCCTGGACCTGCTCTCCAGGTTGTTTGCCGACACAATCAAGAGTAGTGTCAGGCTTGCAGCAGCTTTTGCTAGAGGGTACTGACATCTTCCTACATCTCTGCAGGTGGTTAGAGCAGCACCTGCCAGCCTCTCATGCCAACAGGGTGCAGAGGACCAAGCTGATGTGGCCCTTCTGTCTGAGGCTTCTCAGGGTACAAGTTAGCCCCATCTATATATATATAGAGAGAGGGATGTCATCCTTGTCTCATCTAGCCATTTTAAGAGTAAACATATTAAGCAGTGCAAGTCTTCATTACTTAAATAAGGAAGTTATGTAAATAGCTTTGGTGGATAAGAAATTATCTCACTCTTTCTTATTAGCAGATGGAACCTACATAAAACATGGAGAATGAGCTTTTGTTTACTGATTTTAGTGGTTGTCTAGATAACAGTTTGAAGCAGCAGTGAGGACTGGCTGTACATTTGGAAGGTGTCTTTTTTAACAATTTCCCAATATATATAGAAACAACAAATTTATTTTTAAGACCATACACCAAAATAAAACTGTGAGGAATTATATGACCAAATAGCATACAGACATCTAGGTTGGAAAGGAAAGAAGGTGCATTATAATGTCATGAAATGGATTTTACTTAAGAACAAAACTTGTTTCTATTAATGAAGCTTATTTTCTTTTTTTGCAGCTTGCAGGCCTGGTTTCTATAAAGCATTTGCTGGCAATGTCAAGTGCTCCAAGTGCCCTCCACACAGTTTGACTTATGTAGAAGCAACTTCTGTCTGTCAGTGTGAGAAAGGTTACTTCAGAGCTGAGAAGGACCCACCAACTATGGCATGTACCCGTAAGTCTGATCAGTACCAGTGTCTGCAATTCTCTTCTCCTGTACCTCATTTAATTAGTTTTGTATTAAAAAAAAAAAAAAGACTACATGAGTTTGCATATTTTGTGAAAAATTCCATTCAGGATTTGATACTATTACATGTTGTGCCATAGTCCTCTTGTTAAGTGAATACTAAACAAACAAAAAAAAAGTTAAATGTGTGAAGTATTTTAACAGACTAAGTGTACATAAGAGAGAAAAACATAAAAGCAAAGTACTGTTGCAATAACCATCAGTGTATAGTCATCTTTTTGGCATCTTTACTCTGTGTAAGGCAACGTCATGTAAAAATAACTGAGCTGACATAATTGAGCTACTACTGTTAGTAGCACAATTGAGGAGCTTCCTGTGCTTGTACGAATCTCTCCAAATGGCACTATACTGGGCAAATTGGGAATATAGCAGATAATTTGGACCTGATTTACAAAATCACAGGTACTCTGTAATCCTGGGGTCTTTTTGTAGACCAATCCACTAAATGGGGGTGATGATAACTGAAAATGGAATTCTCAGATCCAAGACACCTAGCAGAAAGTTGCCTAATCTAACCATAGGGTTTTCAGAGGGGAAAGGTAAGTCCCAGCCAGCAGCTACTTAAGGGATATAAGGTTCAGAGAATCATCCCAGCCCAACACATACAACCTGCTGTGAGCTCACTCTGGAACAAGGCAGATAGGCATATCTTTTTGCACAAAATATGTGAAGGAATAAACTTCCTTCAGGAAAGTGGTGATTACAAATAATTCCACTTAAATGAGTGCCCCCAGCACAGGCCAACTTACCCATGGAACTAACACACTCCAGGTGCTCTTGACAGTTTCATGCTTGGAAAGATGGTTTCACTCATGCATTATGCAGATGTGGTTCCATATTATTTATAAGTCATTGATTTTCCATCTCCAAAAGACAGATAATCTCTGAAAAAATTAATCATACATGGCATTATATTTCCTTATTTTCCATAATTATCTTCCAGGGCACATTTTTAAGCCCTGCTACCCATTAGTTTAGTGTTGATAAGGCCAATAGGGAGGAGCATGAGAGCCCTGTGGCATCAGGGAGAAGGTACTCCAGTGCTTTCCAGACAAAAGTGGTGTGCTGAGAGTTGCTTTGGCCTAAAGCTATCAGGGAAGATTTGCTGTTAGACCTCTCTGTTTCTGCTGAGGATTTCAGCCAAGGTAACAGAGTGAATGGAGGCAGGGAAGAAATCAACCATGACAGAGATACCAGTGCCCCATCTTACTCTGACTTGGGACAATTAAGAAATAGAGGAGTCAGTGAACCACAGTCTCATTTCTGCCTCGTTCTTGGTTCAGTGCCACCATACATTGCCTCTCATTCAGCCTAGACTGCAAGGTGTCAGTACTTCATTGAATGGAACAGCAGATGTATTCATCTTATACCTACAATGATGATTATTTCACTAATTGTCAGTTCTGCAAGTGACATCGAGACTCTTGACAGGTAGAGTACATTCTTATCTTCTTCCACATCATCACTAATGAAGAGTCTGCAGGCCAAATTACTCCCTAAATGATATCCTTAGCCCCAGTGCTTTCAAATTATGCTCTCAGTTGTTAAAATTATGTTTCTGTGATAAATACAACCTCACTGCCTTTGGTGGGTTTGTGCAGATGTGGCTAATTTAATTTTAATAAAAAAATATACAGGTATCAGTAGAATTTAGATGGTACCTTCCAAACTGTCATGCTTTACTGTAATAAAAGGAGTCGAAAAGTTGACAAAAAATGAGCCAATTTGACTAAATAGAGAGAAAAGGCTGTGCCTTAAGAAAATGCCTTTTCTACGTAACCATTTCTGCAATTTTGATGTTCATTTGCAAATTTGTGTCCTGACATGTGGAATATGACATAAGAGAATAGAATAAGAGAATACACATAAGAGAATACATATAAGAGAATAGGCTGTGCTGCCATTCTGCGAGACTTGAACAGGTTGGAGGGTTGGGCAGGAAGCAATTGAATGAAATTCAAGAAGGGCAAATGTAGAGTCTTGCACCTGGGAAAGAACAACCCCAGGTATCAGTATAGATTAGGGAATGATCAGGTGGAAGGCAGCGAAGGGGAAAAGGATCTGGCGGTCCTAGTTGATGGGAGGCTGACTAGGAGCCAGCACTGTGCTCTGGTGGCCAAGAGGGCCAGTGCCATTCTGGGGTGGATCAGAAGGGGGTTGGCCAGAGGGGTGGCCAGGGGGGTGCCCCTCTACTCTGCCCTGGTAAGGCCGCATCTGGAGTCCAGTTCTGTGCCCCCCAGTTCAAGAGGGACATAGAATTGCTTGAGAGAGTCCAGCGCAGGGCCACAGAGATGATTAAGGGAGTGGAGCATCTCTCGTATGAGGGAGCTGAGGTTCTTTCGATTGGAGAAAAGGAGACTGAGGGGAGACCTCATGAACATTTATAAATACATAAAGGGTGAGTGCCAGAAGGCTGGAGCCAGGCTCTTCTCAGTGATGCCTGATGACAGGACAAGGGGCAGTGGGTGGAAGCTGAGGCATAGAAGTTCCATGTAAACATGAGGAGGAACTTTTTCACAGTGAGGGTGACAGACACTGGAACAGGCTGCCCAGGGCGGTCATGGAGTCTCCCTCTCTGGAGATACTCAGAACCCGCCTGGATGAATTCCTCTGTGATCTGGTCTAGGTGATCCTGCTCTGGCAGGGGAGTTGGACGGGATGATGGTTTGAGGTCCCTTCCAGCCCCTGCCAATCTGTGATTCTGTGATTTTTTTCTTGTGACAGTTCAAATGAGAGGTATTCTTGAAGTAAACACAGAATGGTGGGCTCCCCTTACAAATTTCTTCATATTCAAACATTTTGAACCAACTGTATTCATAGCTGGTTTATTTGCTTCCCCAAGTCCTGCAAAGCAATATGCCTAAAATAGGTAGATATTTCATTCTCTCTTTTCATTCCTATATAGGGTTAGACAATACTCGTTATTCCAGAATCTCCTCAGTACTGGAAAAAATGCATATGCAGCATTATGGGAAATAAGGGCCTTGATTTAAGAGACTATGAAGTTAAGAATTTAGCTTCAAGCATCCACTTTTTTCAAGATGAGCTTCAAATCTCATTTCATTAATTCTGTGACAGTGCATAGTGTATACTTTTCCAAAAATGTACAGTTCCCATTTTTACTTCATGGAGATGTATTTTGTAAAAGAAGAGCATGCTTTTTTCAGAAAAGCGTAATAGTAATCTAATTTTAATAAGATGAATGTAAATTACATTAGGATATATTGTTACTCTCTTTCCCCTTCTCTTTCTCTCATTTGATTGGCACTTGTTATCAATCTCTTGCTGCTACTCGCTCTCCTTATTGTATTTCTTTGCCATATGTGAGTACACTATCAGTCATCTCTCTGCATACACAGTGAGCAACAAATAGCATCATATCTAATCCCCTGTCTGATTACTCTGTACATAAACTGTAACATTTCCAGCTATAATGTAATTGGATAAATTGATCCATCTTTCCAAGGTCAAAGTCAGTCAGGCTTTTGTATTGGGTGTTTGAGTCTGATTGCATCTCTTTTCATGGTATGCTTAAACAACTTTGAGCCCAACAAACTTACACTTTGTTCAGTAACCTCTGCCACAAACTATATCTTCTATTTTTAAGAGTCAATAATGTATTCTAGCAGAAAAATCAAGCACCATGCTTGAAGCCTTTGAATGCACTGCCTCTGTTATTATTTTTATATGTATATACTTGCAATTTATCATTACACTCAAGACTTGGAGTACTGGTTTGCAATTACTGGCTCCCATTCTTCCTACCTGCCTCACAAATAGAGAGTAAGTGATTCCAAAAAGGAAAAAATGTAATACAGCATTCTATATCAAGTGATACTACTTATCTATGCTACACGTATGCATGCATATAAAAAAGCAGTTATGAACTCAAGGGGCACAGCCAAATGCTGATTCTGAGTATTCCACTGTAAATTTAGTAGTCAACACACATTTGCAAGAGTCCAATAGTTGGTAACACACAGTTCTCACTTAAAAACACAGTTTTTTTTAAACAGTTATTGGTTTGTAGTGTATAAAATAACTACACTGTCCTCACTAGATATCTGCAGCATTGGGTTTGCTCCTCTCTGCTTCCATGAAGGGCGAAATGCACTTCACCTTTAGAGACAGAGAGGATATTCAAAGTAAGATGAGGTGCAAAGCACTGCATGAGGCACAGACTCAGCTCTGTTGCTTCTGGAGTTGGCCTGCTTCTCCGTAAGACATCAATGCCAGTATGCTCCATTGAGAGTCTAGAAATACTTGTTATAATTTCAAAATGAAACAAAAGACAGGGCTCACACTCAGGCTGTGTTTCACCTAAGAAACAGAAGAGCTACATTTTTTTTTAATGCTCATTCATCTGGACAGTGTTTTACTCTTTTCCAGAAAACTGGAAGTATGAATTTTGCTGTGAGGAAAGGATCCATCATTTTCACCCATATACTAGTTTTCCTTAAAAATCAATATAAGGAAATCCCTGAGAGCTTTGCACACAGATGTCTGCAGAGGGGTTATTGCTGCCAAGTTTTTCCAATGTGTGAAATAATCTTTGTATAATTTATAAATGATAACAAAGCAATCAGGCCACATTCATAAAAGCCCAGTGACACATAATTTAGCTGAATCAGAGGATTAGAATTAATTGTTTCTCTTTGTTCCGAGTTCTAAGTCTTAGTAAATGATTCACTGCATGTCATTACAGCTTAATATTTGCATGAAATCACAGTTTAACTGGCAGAATTTAACAGCAATTAAAAAGCTATTTAATTGTCATATAAAATGGCATGAGGGGCCTTGAGTATGAAGTGTGTCTGAGGTTTTTGCAGTATTTGCAGGCGGACAGTCATAGACTTTCAGACACCTCTAACATAATTGATAGTGTTCTCCCTGTTCATTGAAATGCGAATGTACAATAATTCATGTTTTCTCTTGCAATTGAAGATGAAATCCCAAGTCATGACTATAACAGCCTTCACTCTTTAGTATAAATAAAGAAAAAATTCTAAAAGAGGGTATTTTATCTACTGTATTGTTTCTTCTACTGATGCCATCTACAAATAGTACAACAAAAATCTAATAGAAAATTAAAATTGACCAAAAAAATGTCAAAATTGACAAAACTCTGTTAATGCCTGGATTGACACTGATTCCTGTTTTGGCCCACCAAAGCTGATGAAATAACATAAAAAAACCCCTAAGTTGTGATGACCCATTGTCATACTATCTATAGTTTATGTAAGATTAAATTTAAGGCAGTTTTAAGTCATTGGCTCCAATCCTTCGAGCCATTACACACATGCTTAGTTCTAAGTGCATGAGTATTGCCAATTATTTTAAGGGGATTACTGATTTGCTTAAAGTTATGCACATATGTAAGTTCAATTAAGGCTTATCCTCCGTATTCCTAAAACTTCTCATTGGTTTTAACAGTGGGAATTTGTTAAGACCAATCATTATTTAATTCTCACAGCATGTTTATAGAGGAAACATAATTATTCATGTCTTCTACACATAAATAATAAGAACTGAAACCAAAGAAACCTGTGCTAGTTTTAGCTTATTCTAATCTCAGGACTGTTTCTCAGAGTAGCTAGAACCACCAACCTCACAGTAATTTTATGGGAAATTTAGAGCTTTGTAAATCTGAGACACTCTAAAGTTGAATGGGCTTGTGGACCCAATCAGCATCTTCAGGACTGTACCTTGTCTCTATTTTCTACACCGTAGGAAAGAAGATATATAAGTAGCCTTTGTTAACAAGTTGATATTACAATATTTCAAATGCTTCCGTATTAGACTTATCACTAGGTCACAGTCAAAGACCACGAGGGAAATACTCAGAATATTCTTTGTGGCCATAAAAATTAAATTAAAAATGTAATTTTCTTCTGGTATATTGCAGAATTATTGATCTTCATTACAAATGAACCACATACTGTTCAGGTAAATGATTCCTCGATAGGCTGAAAAATTACTGGTCTTCACTGTACTGGGCTTTTTGGCTAGCAATTAACTCTGCACAGATAGATACATGAATAAATACTCACACATTCAAAATATTTTAAACTTCCTTGTCCACTAAAGAAATGCAAAGTGATGTGACACCTCAAAATATTTTATTTATCATGTGCTTGAAATCCAGCAGCTAACTCATCATTTAGTTTCAGGCAAAGATGGTTTTAATGAAAACATAGTCTCAGTTATTTAAAGTTATATATAAATAGTAGAAAGAAAGAAGCAACTGAAATGTTCAACTACAGTTCACAAATAGCTTTATCATATTTATTAGTTCACATTGTCTCTTATACAGCGTAATTTTTTTTCCCCTTTTGAAGCATTACAGCTTTACTACCCACAAGAAAACAAATATCACTTAAAAGCTACAGATGTAGGTGAATAGTAGCTTTTTTTCTACAACTATTATTGCCTCTTTTCTTCATTAAAGTTACTGTTCATCCTTGTTATATGTAGGTACAACTGTATACTACTATATAGTTTATTAGTAAAATGTAAGTATAGCAATGTCTTCTGTTATAATCCATTTTAGTATTCAGGGTCATCTTCAAGAATTAAGAACTTGAAGAAATGGATTTATTTCAGTTGTAGGGCCACATTTCAGAACCACTCATGGACTTGATTTTATAAATTGCCATATTTTGTTTGGTCTAATAGCTGAAAGTTTGAAAATCGAGTCAGCATACCAGTGCTGTAGTGATTGCAGATCTTCAGGAAAAAAAAGAGAAATCAAAAAATTAAATGATTTTTTTAAAAAGTAGTATATTTTTAGTTTACTTTTTTGATGAGGTTTGACATCCTGATTTGTGCATGAAATAGTAGGAAGACCTTTGGTATTATTTTATTGACCTTACTTCAGGCACAAGGTCTTGTTCTATGGTCAAGTTGTAGAACTGGAATTTACAAGAGTGTTGATCAGTATACTTGTTTCTTTGTTTAGTTCTTCTCTCACTGTCTTAAAATTTTTATAAAGGACATTATGATCTTTTAATAATCAGACTCTCTCAGATTTACTGTGCCATACAATTTGTTGGGTGAAATACTCTCTGTGTAAGAATTAGCTGGTGTCATCTGCAAATATTTCACATAGTCCTTCAGTCTGCTTTAGAGGCCCAGTCAAAGTTAGAACAATATCTCATTCAAAGCTTCACACTTAATTCTTGCTTGCAGGTTACGTACATCATGAAAAGCTGCAAAGCAAGCTGAAAATTTTCAGTCTTGCTAACCACTGGTGAAGCAATCCATGTTCACTGTGATTTTATGTTGAGGGATGGGTGTATAATGCTTGTTCAACTTACTCAGCTCAAAAAACCTGGAGATGGCCAGTTGAGTTTACCACTGTATATAAATTGTTTTTGAAAACCTCGTGTCTATAAGTGCTTGGTTGAAATATGTCAAGTGGAAGAATAATAATATAATAAGAAATGGAGATAAGACTATTGAGACTTCCTTTAATAATTTCTGCCTTACCTTTACCCCTTCATTCCTATCTGAAATATCAATAGGTGGTAAAGTTCTTCCACCAGATTGTGCAAGCTAATATATATATAAAAAGCCTCGGATGATTTACATGTGATCCTACATGTTAAGTCAGCATAACAGCTTAAAACTTGTTGGACATACCTTGAGTGTTGTGGGATCCATGGGAAATGAGTCAATCATGGTTCATCTGACAGTAGACAGAGCGCTCTACCATCTGCTTCTAGCTGGGAACTTTCCTATACTTTGCCTGCTTCTACTGTCTTTGCATCCCTCCCCACAGTCTTCAAGAATTATTTTGTCTCCTGCTTTAATTTGCAAGGTTGTTGTCTTCACTGTTATACTGATGCTTATGAGGTGGCAAATGGGAAAGAAAAAGTCATGTGAACTGTTTCTTGTGCCTAAGAGTCTCAGTGTGTTGCCACCCAACTCTTAATGAACAGCAGAAAAGAAATCCCTGGGGATAAGCAGTGAAGGATTGAAAAAATATCTGGCACTGCAGAATTGATACAAACAATTTTACCTCTTGTAGTTATTCCAAAGATATTCTTTATTTATTATTCAATTTGACTTTTATAAAACACCTAAGATTATAAGTATCAGAAAAGCCTACATGACTAAAAAAAAATAAGGAAATCAATTTTGTGGTTAAAGCTTTACCCCAGGATCAATAACTATCAGAGATATGTATTGCATATTTGTGTTACCAAGTCTAGGTTTGACATTCTCAAGTAATTTTTACAGTGCCTTAAATTATATCTGAATTCTAATTTATTTAGATTATTCAGCTTTTTAAGATCTCACCTATTTATTATTCCTGCTTAATTTGCAAAGATAAATAATTTTTAGTTTTTGCATTGAATTTGTTATTGAAACATAACCCTTTTAGTTTCTATTTGCAAATAATTGCCTTAAGACTAATACATTTTTCATGGTTTCTTTTTTTTTTTCTCCAAAATAGACAGCTGTTGCTTAACAGGCTTTCCCTTCCTTCTCTGCAGGGCCACCTTCTGCTCCGAGGAATGTGATTTTTAACATTAACGAAACAGCTCTCATGTTGGAATGGAGCCCCCCGAGTGATACCGGAGGAAGGAAAGATCTCACTTACAGTGTCATCTGCAAGAAATGTGGGTCAGATGCCAGCCAGTGTGAGATCTGTGGGGGAGGTATCCGTTTTATCCCCAGGCACACAGGTCTCATCAACTCATCTGTGACAGTGCTTGACTTTGTGTCGCACGTGAACTACACCTTTGAAATAGAAGCCACGAACGGGGTCTCGGAGCTGAGTTTCTCTCCCAAGCAGTTCACAGCTATCACGGTTACCACAGACCAAGATGGTAAGTCCCAGTACTGCATATCCGTTACTGTGACGTGTCATCCGTGTGCTTATTAGGGGCATTGTTGTTCCTTGGAAGTCTGGATCAGCAAGTTAGGATGTTTTGCAGATTGTTAAATGTTTTTAAGGGCTTCTGGTGAGGACCTGCAGCTTCTGCTGATGAGGGCATTAAATGCTTTTGGCAGTTGGCCCTTGACTTCAATGCACAGAGCACAAAAATATACCTTACTGATTTAAGTAAGTGCAAGCTTTAACTACCTGAGACATACTGTATCAGTGCTTCATCAGAACTGGAGTCTGCATCTCATGGTTTTCCAAGTCTTTCCTTATCATTTCAGTTTTGAAAGAGTAGAACGCCACAGGTTATCCATTACAATTCACAATTCAAAGGTGAAATAAAGTGATACTTCCTTGAGTATCCATGTTTCATAAGATGAGTACAGCATGCTTCTCTGCAAGATATTTCAATATCTGTACAAGCCATTTCCTTAGGTGAGGTATCCTAGTAGATTTTTTTTTGTCCCTTTATTTGTCCACTTTGCATTATTGTTTCTTAGCTTTCTGTTCCTCCCATTTAAGTTCAAATTCATGTCCAAAGTCAACCATTATGAGAAAGATGGAGCTCTATATTGTTTATTCCTGCAAGTTTTTCTTCCATCTTTAGGAATACTTACTATGCCAGGAAACAGCATCATAGATTACCAACAAAGCAATCTATGCAGCAGTGATATCTTCTGGCTTGTGCCGTACATGAGAAGGTTATTTCAAAATTATCCCTTGCTGACATTTGTTCCAGAAATGTTTTCCACCTACTGTTCAGCGACATTGCAACAGTAGCTGAAGTCTTTAATGTAGAACAGGAACCAAACTGAAAAAACTACCATTTTGAGTAGATAATATGAAAGTTTTTAGTAAGAGTGTTAACGTTCAGGAGGATCCTGTTCCACTTGTAGAAAGGCTCTGGGTTCTTTCACTGACCACACTAGCAAAAATCTGCTTACCTGTGTATCTGGGACAAGCAGTTTTGTTGATGAGTAAGTAATGACTTGTTTGCCTTTGGGCATACAAAAATTAACAGCTTGCTGTGATGATGATGATAATGTCAATTATGGCAGTACTAATAATATTCATGAAAATGGATTAGAAAAAGCACATAAACTACTCACTCACAGCTCATGTGATGATGGCAGCAGAAAAGCTAATTATATAAGATGCCTAATGATACATGCCTTGCACTAAGAATTGCCTTCACCTCTTAGGCTGTGTATCATGTTGTGAACCTGCATCTCTCTTTTAATTTCTCCTTAAAAGAAAAAAATGTGGTGCCAGGAACTTCCTCTATGGTTACTCATTTTTAGATGGTTTGTTCCAAGTCAGCAGGCACGCAGAGGTGGAGGTCACCGGTGATATGGTTTGGTTTTAAAGTGGCTAACAGCTGTGTGAACACAGCTTGTTATGTGTATTTAAGTGGTGGGCTTTTCAAAAATAGCATTTTTTGTTGATATCTGTTCCTGGATATATATTTTTACTTCAGTTTACTCAAAACAGGAAGAAGACCAATGTTTTGATAATTTGTGACACACTGACAGTAAACGCAGGAGTGCAGACTGCTTGCATTCCCTGTGTTAATTCTTACATTACTAAAAATTCTGGCAGAAGGACTTCAGAAAAATGAAGACCAGATTTCCAGAATAGCTGTCAGTTTATTTGGATACAAAAAGAAGCTTTGCAGGAGAAAACATTGTAATAAATGTAATAGATGCATCTATAAAATGTAGTTATAAAGATAAAACTATTTTTGTAGCTTTGCAAACTGTGTAGTTATATAAAATCATAAGCTTGCTAACTATATATTTAGAAGTAAAAGAAACATAGAAAGATAATGTCATATGAAATATGGAAGAAAATTAATGGAGTTTTTGTTGATGGAAATTACTGAGAAGACAATAAACATTTTTTTGTGGGTTACTTTTAGTCATAAATAAGAAATGATACAGAGAAAGCTAGGGTATGTAAGCTTAAGAAAGGAAGCTTCTAGAACTAAAGCTTCAGAACATTGCAGAGATTTTATTAATGTTCATAAATCACATTGAAGTTCTCAGATAAAAGGATTTGTGAACTTTATTTTTATTATTATCCAGCTATTAGTAAATAGTTGATAGTTTTGCTTTTGCCACATTTACCAGAAACGCTAAATAATCACCTTTATATTGAATTTGGTTTTCTGTCTATACCACCAAATAGTAAACTCACAATTTTTCCTTATAATCTCAGTTATACTGAAATAGACAGTACTTACTGCATGGTGTTGCAGGTTTGTGCACATGCTCATAGAAAACAAAGATCCAAGATTATACACATGACATGACAATAAATCAAAAATACCTTATTGTATTACAAAGACTGTCTTACCAGAAGTCCAAACATACTGGTTTATAGCAATTTTTCTCTTTTGATGTGTCTAATATGAAGGATCTAGCTCTATACCTACACAACATATTTATCCCATGTTCATACTACCTTTTTCTGTGTAATCTTTTCATACGTACTATTTTAACATTTTTAGTATAAACATTCCTTGTAGTGCTAGACCTCTTTATAAATATATAATTAGTTTTTTTGCAGTTTTCATATCTTTCTTAAGAAGATAGAACATCTTCAGCTGTTGTAAATCCAGACCATCCTGTTAGCTACAATAATTTACAGTAGCTGAGGGGCTAGCGTTTTATTTTATTTAAGCATATTGGATTTACTTCCCTCTAGTGGCCCTTTCTTTTTGATGGCTTATGTGAAATTAACAGATTTTTCTTTAAACATGCAAAGTTATTAGGTTGTTCTTTAGGGCTTTTTCTCTCTCTTTGGAGAAGAAATTTCTATTGGCATTCTGCTGAGTAAGGTATTGCAATGAAGAGTTCCATGGGCATCCACAGAAACTGAAGAATTGTATGCTATCACAGTTAGTGAGTAGTCTGAGATCATCAACGAGGGAGAACATATGCTGACAGAAGTGCACTAATTTGGAAGTTACTAAGGCTCGTCTTTACGTGCAGAACTTTACCATCACTAGTATTAAAATCTTAACTGCCTCCTGATGTGATCACCAGCAGCAATAAGATTAAGTACACTGCTAAGCTCTGACTGTGGCAAGAAACAGACCAAAGGAAAGTAACACTTAAAAAAGGCTTTGTGAACTATATCCCACAAACCTCCCTCCTGTTAGGTCACTAAAGCATTACCAGACCTGATCAAATAGGGGAAAAAGATTATTAACATTAATGTAAGTCATAAAAAGTGACCTTGGTAGCACGTTTACTTTTTTAGTTATTAATTTTGTACAACTATTCATGAATCAAATATCCTTGTTTTTGTTGCCCCCTGCCCTGGGTTTCATATGGAAATAAAAGTTTCTGTGGTCACATTTTCCGTCAGGCATTGCAAAGAAACCATGAACTCATTAGTCAGCATGAATTCAAGAACAGATACAAAGATGTCATAGATACTATGTTCTGTCAACAGAAGTGTGAAAGATGACCTCTTAGAGTCACTAAGCTGGTTATTTGGTCTGCAAGTTGAAAAGCAAGGTTCAGCTGCTTGCTTACTGGACTAGAGACACCAGCTGACCAACCATGTAACCTGTCTGTTTGCTACTCAGTAAAGAAAGGATATACAGTGCTCCTGTACGATCACAGCATGTGCCGTGTCTTGGCCAGCAAGTGTGGCCAACAAGGATGGGATGGGAATCTGTTAGGAAGTGTAGATGTAGATGGAGAGATGAGGGAAGTCAGCTATCTGCTTAGCATTGGTTCAGAATGTTTTGAGATAACAAAATAATACCTACTTTAAATTCAGATTGACAGATAAACATGACAAGACTCTGTTTAGAAAAGCACTCAAGTAGAGTCCCTGTTAAAGGAAGAACATTAGAGCCTATTAAATGCTTTCCCAAATCACTGCTAAAGTAATTTGTAAACAACCAAAAGGTAAATAAATTTTTTTTAAAAAGCCTCATCAAAAAATGTTTAACAATACTGCTGTGCTGAAAAGTTCCTGGATGCCTTTTCTTTATAGGAGTTATAAAATTTTATACAGCAGTAAATATGCTGAGTGTAAAGTAATGGTACTCAATCAACTTTAGAACATTGTGTGAAGAAGCAGAGAATTATATCCTGAATTGTAATCTATGGTTCTCTTACAACTAATGCAAGGAAGAGATGCCTCACTATATCCTCACTATATAACCTTCTTAGCATGCCTTAGAGTCTGCATTGCCTAAAGGAAATTTAGAAGTACTTGAGGGTTTTCATGCATAATTAAGGTAGTAAATAATAAATACTTAAACAAAACAGAACAGAAGACAAAAGTTGCTACTTCCAAATAACAGTTCCCATACACATTCACTTAATGGTCATTCATACATTCTGTTCCTTGAGAACAGAGGGATTTTTAACATTACACTAACTAGAGTGGAAGTAGAATCATGAGACATATCCCGAGTACATGATTATACAGACAGATGGTGCCCTGCTCCATTTAAGTCCACCATTTCAACTGTGTCACTGAGGAGTGGCACTCTGTAGCTATAACGTTTCTCTGACTGAATAGTTTCCTTATTGTCCAGTCTGCATCTTCAACTGCATTGTATCCCTCCTGGGGGACTCCATGCTGGTAGCCCCCAGCTCACTTCTCATCTGCAACTCCCACAGCAGTGACTTCCCCTAAAATCAGTCCAGCTGTGGGATGCTTCGTGGGCTTGGTTCCATTTTTGGGCTCCTTCTGCACGTCTTGCCTTCCTTGGTAGAAAGCTTACACTAGAGAAATACTCCTTTCGCTGTCGCATCCTAGGAATCTCATGACATCAAAGACCAGCTACCAGTGGACAAAATTTGAGGCATGAGGGAGTTCACTCTGCCCGGGCACACACCCTGTTACTGGATTAAAGATCTGGGTAGGTTTGCTGTGTCTGTGTAGTGTTGTCAGCCTGTGACTAGCTGAGGTTTTCAGGAAGACTCTGAAACTGCAAATCTGGCAAATCTTGTCTAATGCATTTTATTTGATGTGAGCCATTGGCAGAGATATCCTAGGTGATGTTTTCTAATCCAATAGGGAAGTTTTGACAGTGTCTGAAAGGACTTGCTTTTTATATAATTCCTTTTTCCAGATAAGCTATGACCAATTCATTGTTTCTAGTACAGGTGATGTTTCAGACATACTCATAGCCCAGTATGGACAGTCTGTGGCTACGGCAACCTCTTACCACTCTCTGAGATCTATGGGAACTGAGGAATGTGTGGATAGATTTCAGTGTCTCTTCCAGGAATAAACATGACCATATCACCATGAATTAATAGCACATAGCATTATAATAAAAAATGTAGCTGGTCTAAGTTGCTAAGAGCCTCACCTGACTCAGAAAAGTGTGTCAGTGGCACTACCACCCAGTTTATCTGGACTAATCCTTCTGGCTGATGGCAGTATAGTTTCAGGATGCTCACTGGGGTGGCAGGTTAGTTCCCTGTTCACTCATCCCAAGTTGGTTCCCACAGCAGCATCTGTGTTTCACCCTAATCAAAAGCCAACTTTCCTTTTTTTGCCCCAAGTCTCAAATCTCTACAGATGTTGTTGCCCTTTGTAAGTAAATTACAAAAGTCAAGAAAGCCTCTCTTTTGGTAATAACATGATGAAGCCTTTTGAACAACCTTCCAAACTGTTTATGTTAATGGTTTATTAATCTAAAGGAACAGCTATTTCTAATCACTAATGGTTGAAATGGAATAGCAGGTCCTACAAAAGCCTCTTATGAAACAGTCAGCAAAACAGCCACCATCAGACATTGCCACAGCTTAAGCCACCTGAAAAAAAGTACTTGAGATTTTCATAGATAACAATAAATGCGAAATGTGTGGCATTTATTTGCTTGACACCTACAGCTGTATTGATATTTCTACCAAACCCTGTACTGTCATGGGTACAGTGCAGAACAGTGCTGCTAGTGCTGTTTATGTAAAAAAAATTAAAGAGAAGTATCAATGTGTTGGTTACTGACTAGGGACATTCTGTAAATGGCCATACTGAATGTGATGTGAAGACAGTAAGGGAGATTACTAACAAAAAAAAGCATCTGAGGTGTGTGCTCCCTGTTTTAAATGACTTCTGGACAGTACATCTAATTGATACACTGAAAAAAGGTATTCAGCCTTATGCAATTAATATTCAGGGCAGCCTGCTAACTGTATGAATTTATATGCATATTTATGTCAGTGTGCATATGAATTAAACATTTACAGTTGGAAAGAAAGCCACAAGCAACAATTATAAATCTGAATTCTCAGACTTGCTCAATTGACATTCTGTTGAACACTCTTTGGATCTGCCAGAATTCAAAGTTTTGAGGCAAGGTCTTTGTGCATCATGATTATTACCCACAGATTTTCATCTGTTGGTCACCTCTGTACATTTAGTCTATTTTCTGCTGATGTTCTGTTACACATACGCCTGATTGCTACACGCTAATCCTAGGGGGGGAAGTGGCTTTTAAAACAATCTTGATTAACAAATGTCTTCTTTTTCTGCTGGCAAATACTGATGTTCAACCTTTTCTTTAATGCGGCAATAGTCAACCTGATTCCATTTACTTTCATTTCTTGTTCACCAGTATTACCCATTAAGCTAGTCAGACTACACGTAGCTATAAGATCTGTTTCTTCAGTTTATGCAATGGGAAGGGAACAAAATGAAAATCTAGTTTGAAGGAGGAGAGGAAAGAGGTTAATCAATATTATAAAGTATTTTTCTCATAATATACTTACCAGTGTGGTCTTTCAGCTTTTATAGTAGTTTCTTTTATTTCATAGCACACTGTTATTTTTAACCACTGGCAATTTGTCTGTGACATGCATTTTCAGCAAGTTTCTGATTTAAGTCGAAGTCACTAAAATAATACCATGTCCAAATGCTACAACAATTGTACACTTAATAGTTTATTTCACTTTATCAAAGGGACGTTTGTGGAGAAAAAAATAAAATAATTGTTACAAATAAACTGGTAAGCATACACACAGGGATAAGAAATAGGTCTTTATTTTGTTTGTTCCAGTTGTAGTCAGTAGCTGTGAAGGGCATTCAGCACATGATTAATCCCCCTAGAATGAGATGCTTATTTATTGACTTTGGCAATTTTAAACAAGAGTGTCAAATAAGCTGATTGGAGCTATCTGCACACCACTCAGCTAAGAACTGTATAAGGATAATCAAGCACATTTCAATTAGCTGGAACCTCTCAGAACAAATGATACATAGTTAGAAGAATCATTCTAGTCAGGGTAGGGTACAAGATATTTCAGATATAAACTGGTGCCATAAGTACTTAGAAACTACTGCCAGACATGTTCATTGACCTCCTTAAAAAATTCTTCAGGGTTACATTAAGAACCTTTTGTTTTCAAAGTTTACCTGAATATTTCTGAATGATATTTCATCAAAAAAGAAAAGCAAAAAACCAACCAACCAAACAAGAAAAACAAAAAAAAAAACCCAACAAAATACAAACAAAAAAAAAAACCAAAACAACAAAACACAAAATGACCAAAAAAACAAACAAACAAAAATTAACAAACAAACCTCAAAACCCCAACCACCCAGAACCAAGCAAACAACCACACCTCTGGTGTTCCCGGTATATGACAAGCAAAATGAAGGCTTCTGTTGCATTCTTGCCAAGAGGTGTGATTTTGATCAAGGGTAGTGAAAGAAGTCAAGAAGGCATTCGTCACAGCTGCTCAAGCTGAAACAAATTGTGTTTGTAGATGTCATGACTTTCAGATAAACCTTTAGGGAGTGTGTTCCAAATGAAGGACATGGTAAATTAGAAACCAATTCTGCTGATGTTTGCTATGGGGTCTTTAAAGCAATTATGTCAGAGGAGGTTGCTCCGATTAATTTGCTTCTTAAAATGTAGCTTCTTTATTACATTCAGTAACCCTTCTCCTTCCACTTCTGTGACTCTTCCATATGCATTTGCCTTAAGCTCACAGTTTGGAAATAGTCTTCATTTATATACAATAACAGCTTAAAGTTGAGCACATTGGAATGAGTTTGAGAGTGAACTCAAATTTACATAGTTTCCTAAGCTTCTAGCTTCCTAGGCTAGAAGTCTATTTATTTTACAGTTTTGTTAGCTTCAGGATAGTATTTCTAATAACATGCCTTTACCTTTTTCTGCCCAAACTAACAATGAGTGACATCTGTTTATTATCATCAGAGCTGTGTTATGTATTTAAGTGTTTTCACATTGTGGTAAAATTTGTACTGGTTCTCCAATAACCAAATAATAAATATTGCTCCTCTGAAAAGATTATACTAGCCAGGATATGCACACTTAATGTTTAGTTTAGAAATGCATCTTGCCTTTAACAATCCTTGTCATAAGTGAGACTTTATATTCTATTCTGAATCGTAGTCTGACAGAGATGAGGCAGGGGGTGACAACAACTGTCAAGAGTGGCCAGTGTATTGTTTGACCAGGAGCAAAAGAAGAAGAAAAAAAAAGACACTCTTAATCTGCTGAATCTTTTTTCCATTTATCATGCAGTCTTTGTTTTCCATTGGGAAGTGATTTTTGCATATTAAATATGCACAGTTTTCTTTATTTGCCCTCTTTCAAGACTTAAAACCTTCACTTAAACAGTAATATTAGTACATGGAATATTCAAGACATGGCTACAGGTTCTAAAGTGTTTCAGTAAAACCAATTTAAATGAGTTTTATACTTTGTGGACCCTCTTGGACTGAGTGAAACTATTTCTGTGAAGGACTAATTATTCAGAGTATTTTGTCTCTGTTTTTGCTTACTGGAGTGACATGGAAGTTAGCGAACAGTGCATTGGACAAAAGTGCTTGATTCTGCTGTCAATATGTAGAGTCAAGATAGCCAGAAGGAGAACCATTCCCAAGGAAAACATGAGTGAAAGGAAGAGGCATGTGGAAAATAAAGAATTTATAATAACAAAAACCCCTTAAATATATTAAATTTAATCCATTTCTTAAAACATATTCAGTAAATTAGATCTATTTATCACTGTATTTCTTTCTCTAAATAACAGTATCGTTTGTACACTAAACTACTCAATACTTGAAGGATGAAATTTTAAAGCACCTTTTAAGAGAAGTCTTTCATTGAAAAATTAGATCTAATGTTCCAAAGCTGTTTCACTGGAAGTCAGTTACAGATGTTTCACTGGATAAAGAGCAAGAGGTTTCACTGGATAAAGAGCAAGGCCTGGCTCAGCTTAAGGTTTCGTGAGTACTCCTGTTGTCTTCTTTACTCTTGTTTAGTTCTTTTACGGTTTACCTTTACCTAGTACTTTACTCACAGTACTAGGATAACTAGTCTCAACTTTTCTGCTGATACTAATGGCAAACCCTATAAATTGTTCCAGTGGTAACTAAATTTCATCCTGCATTGAATTAATCTACGTTTGCAAGAATTACTTTGTCCTTGTTCTGTCTGAATATGAATTAATATTTTTAAACTTGTCTTTTCCATATCATTGTAAATAATACATGCAGCAGTTTCTAAATCATGTGCTCGAGCTATGATTGCATTGAAGTATTTAGAGATTAATGCACATTATCTAAGTGAATCATAAATTCTCACTTGTTATGCATTGCAAACAGCTGATGTATGATATCGTAAGTTACTGACAAGTTGTTCAGCTGGTTTCCAGTACAGTATTTTACAGGTTAGAAACACATGATCATTTTATTACATTAACTCGCCTGTCTGCAGAACAAGTTGTCTGATTCCGATGAATGATTCACATATACATAATATTAAACTCTAAGCTTCATTTTTCAAAATTACGTTGTTCTTTTAAAATTATCTAACAATTCTTTTTATTCTTTAGTTGAAGATCACTGAGGAATAAAAAAAAAAATTTTACAAGGTAGGGTAATGGAGTAATGGGATTCAGAAAATTTAGTCTAGGTCAAGGGTGATGGGCTACAGTCTATCAGCAGTAGAGAAGATAGGAGTCTGCCTTCTTCCCTCAACTTCTACATTATTCTGTCAAGCTAGAAATGTCATTTACTGATTGGACATGAGGTGAATTTTTGACCTCAGTACTCTATATTCATAGATATGATTTATTCTAATAAAAGGAAAATACTTTAAATTATATTTAACATCCTTTATGCCAATTTACAAAAAGTATTGATTTCAGTTTATAAACAGTGCAACTCTTAATGAGAATATGAAATCTTTGGAGAGGGAAAATAGAGAAAATCACCGTTTTCTGATGTGGTATTAAATAAAATTTATCTTTTTAAATGCTTGCTAGTATTTGGAAGTGAATTTTGTATGGTCAAAGTAGGAATTTGGCACCATAGAAGATTAAAGTCTGTACCTTTTCAGACAACACGAGTTACTGTGGAGCTGTATTAACTTAGGTCCCTGGTGTATATTGCTTCCATGCTGGGAGATTATGTTTAGGAGAAGAGCATGCATTTATCTCCCTGACCTGTTTCTGAAACAATCGGGTTCAGCGGTGCCAGTTTCAACAGTAACTTTTGTTACATGCAGCGTTCTGTAATACTGAAAAAGTGATGAATCTCAGTTGAGCAAGGGGATGTTTGCTAGATCTTTGGAGCTAAACTTCATTGTGAATAGCCTCACATGTTACAAACCATAGGAGCTGATATAAAAGGAGGTAAATTGTTTCTGAACACCTCCAACCTTGGCCCATACAGCTGCTGTGTCCCACAGACTCACCTACACCAAACACAGTGCTGAAACATTAACGTGATCCTGTAATGTTGTTACATCATGTTGAACATATGTAGCAGTGCAGTTCTGTGCAGGCAGAGGGGTATATTGCAGGGTATCTTTATGTATTTTCCAAGTTACCTAACATCAATATCACATCTGCTTTGTTATCTTCCCCTTGAAAAGTTTTGCTTTTCTGTTACAGCTGTTAATTTGTGAAATGACTGGTTCATAAATATGGCCTAATATTTCTAGGTAAGCACCAGAGATATTAGCTGCAATGCTAGGTGGTGAACAATTCCAAAAGGCAGGCTACTGTATAAAATATCAGTTCAGGTCTCGGTTTTCCATATTCATACATACAACAGCATTCTGGATAAACTTCTAGATAGCCTTTACATTCTCATAAACATAATGAATCTAAGCTCTTTAAGCAGCAGTGTAAATAAAATAGTCTTCATTTTTCCACTTTAAGGGGATGGTTATCTTGTCAAAAATTAAAAATACAGCTTTGCCAGTTTTAGGAAGAATAAGACTAACATCTTAACAAAATAATGAGTGGGTGGAATATAAGTCAGATTTTATGAGCAAGTCATATTATTCAGTGAGTGGATGGAGGATTTAAATTGAATTAAATCTCAATCTATAAGTTTGTCTATAATTAAATATACTTAAAAGGATAAAAGTGTATAACATTTACTATATATAGTTCTATTTCTCTGTACACTTACATATTAAAAAACCCTTTCAATGTATGTATAGCATGAAAACAATGAATCACCACTGATTCATTAGACTAGTACTAAATACATGTTAATATGTTAATCCCTTTTTGTTTGCTATAAGGAAATATAATTTTACTTTGTTGAAATAGTTTAATATTTTTTTTTATATTTTAATAGTTATCATATTGATACATGAGCAACATTTCTATTTAACACTAAAATTACATTTTCATTGAAAAAGTTCATAGATGAGATTCACTCCATTCTTTACTCTCTTTATTGCTTTATATTTAAACTGTCTTCCCACCACTCTGTTTATGTTTTTGCAGTGACAGGTAAACATTTCAAGTAACTGTTCTATACGCACAGTCTATTTCCTCAGTGGAGAATTGTGAATTAAGTAGTGATACGATGAACATTTAAAAGCTGTAGAAAATAAAGAACTTAATCCCAAGAAGTTGCTTAAGCAATTACTAATACTCACCGTGGGTCCTCCACCAAATCAGAGAAGAGTATGCATAGGGAGTCAGGAAAGAGTGTGCATGTTTTCTGCAGGACTGGCAGGTTTTCCAGGGAGTTTGGGTCTCATTAGGCATCTCAGTGAAAGGAAAGCACTGAGAGCTGCAGTTCACTGAACATCTTTGAAAATACTGCTCTGTCACCAAGATGCTTAATGGAAACTGGGTTGTTTTACAAACCAGGCCATTAGTCCTTTCTTAATCAGTAAAATTCACTAGAAGTGTAACCTTTATTTCAGAAGGGTGTAGGGTCACATACTATCTCATACACTGGTAGAAGTGTGGAGTAACTGTGAAAGGAAATGATTTAAGCACAGTGTGCTGTACTTCTGATCTCTTGATATAAAGTAAAACAGATGAAACTGCAAACTTTATTCTCTTAGCATTATTACTACGTGGCAAGTCTTTTGAACAGATTTTTCTGTTCCCTAAAGCATTACAAATCAGTTTCTAGATTTTGATTTTTTTTTCTTTGTTCTTTTTCTACTTAGAAAACCCTGCTTATCTATTGAATTTGTTTAGATATCTTCACCATTATTTAATATAAAAAGACCAATGTTATTATAGTATACTGTTTGTAATTTAAAGCATGAAAAGATTTCATTATTTGAATTAATATGAGATAGTCTTTGTAAGAATTGCAATATTTGCTACAGGAAACAATAATAGCACAGATTTGGTAACAGGACAGTGTTAGTCTACATCTACATTTATGATCAAACCTGTGATTAGTACTGCTTTGCTTCACTGAAGCATATTTCCTGTATGGGAAATTTGATTACAGAGTGCAGTGTGCTACTTTTGGCTACCTCCCCAAATAATAAATTGTGAAGGTAAGCAGCTGAGAGTAGCAGAGTAGGGGTTGATAATCCTGTGAATTCAAGGAGCTGCAGTGAGTTTGATGAAAGAGAGAATTGCCTTCAAATCATCTTTGGCTATTTCACAGCTCAAATGTTGGAAAAGTTTCTGTATTTTGAGACTAATGCTCTGAAAACAAAAAATATTGATTCACCAAAAGATTATTAAATACTTCAAAACTTGTATCAGTCTCTTTCTGGATGGAAAACTATATGTTTGAATAAAGTTTTCTTATTACATGGTATGTAGTATGTAATCATACATGGACTTCTGTTTCTCTCCTTCACTCTCAGTTTTTCTGACAGTGCGTGAGCTTATGCCAACATTATACACAAGCACATGTGGTAGGCTCTATGCAGTCTTAAATAATTTGTTTTCATAAATATGTTATCAAATAATGACAGTATAAAAATAAGTATCTTTTTAACTTTTTTAAGGGATATAAAAGAATTTGCATGCAAATAAACTGATGATTGTGAGATATTGGATATTGGACCAAATAATCCAGATTTTTCACCTTCAAGGAATTCTAGAAACGTAGCTGACAGTTATTTTCACAATAGTAAATTGAATGAACTATGTTTTTCTGTTTATTAATTTCTCTTAAACTTTTGCTATTGACTTCTAACAGTGAAAAAAATACATAGCATCAATTGTCTTACACAAGAAAATATGCACTAACAGCAATCAAACAGTCCAGAGACTGCCATTTGGATGTCAGTGAATGCTTCTGTAGGTTGATGCACTCACTTTTTCTTGCTTTGCAGTATGTCCTGAGAGCATAACATTGACAGTCAACTTCTGTCCGCCCAGTAATGGCTTACTGCTGCAGTAAAAAGCTATTCCGAGTGTTTAAGTGGGAAAAGAACTGTTTGAAACATTAAATTCTTTCTGTCAGGCAGCTGGGATTTAACTGGCACACACACTCCCTTGTAAAACAGGTTTTCATTGATCTGAGTGGTTGAATTCTTAACTGTAGTTTATTTTCCCTTTGATTTTGAAATCCATAAGTGCCAGTCATAGCTTTAAGAATGAAAATCATTGGCAGGGGAGTTTAAATTAAAGGTGATAAATTGAGTCTGCTAGTGACCTTTACCTTAGCCAAACACAAATGCTATGACTGCAACTCTAAACACCACTGCATGCTACATTCTAAATTAAGTGTGATGAATTAGGAAGATAATTGCTAGCTTGGAATAAAAATGATTATGCTGATTGGAAAAGGCATCATAAACCATATTGTTTTATTTTGCAGCAATGCCATTTCACAACACTAATAAAAATTAGTCTGATAGCGAAAGCGGACATTTGTTATGGGTCTGTGTATCTGGCAATGCCTGTGTTTATACAAAGGTGACTTTCCTTTGAGGACGTGTTTGCCAGCTTAAAAATGCAAGAGTGAACTGAAAGATGCATGAGACATTCTTGTACCTAGGTTGTTGAGAGTTAGGTACATATATGTCAATAACTAATGACTAGATATTAGAGTTGGCATTAACTTTTCTAGTCGTGGCAAGTGCCAGGATGAATAATTACTCTTTAAGAGAGTGAGACCTTAAAGACCAAGCAGAGCTGTAAATCTAGTATCTCCTTAATTAGTACCTCATTTATTTTACCTTTATGTCCACTATTCACAAATAAAAAAGTGGACACAACAATATTCAGGAGTTCACTAGACTTTTTTGCAGTTTCCTTTTCTGCAGTTTCAGATTTGATGCTAGTTTCAGTATCAGTGGGACTGTTTCACAACTAATCAGTAATTTGCTCTTTCTACCAACACAATTGCTCATTAATAGTGTGAAAAGGCCCTTGCTGGCATTTAAACAGGGAAAATATTTATCTATTTCCTGCAGGTGAAATGAAGTTTTCTAAAAACTACAAACCCCCCTACCATTCTGTGATTCTTTGAAAAGCTGAAGTCAATGCAAATGAATCTTTACTTCCTGAACCAAAGACAAAAGTATTTGGAGTTGAGCATTCAGGCTTCTACATTACAGCCCATCTAATACAATTTGATGGGTTTCTGTAGATCTCTCACTGTTAGGGTGAAAGTATAAATAAGAGCATTAAACTAAGCTCTTTATTTTCCTTGAAACTACCAAATGTATCCGTAACCATCACATTCACTACCTCTAGTAGTGAATTGCCTCTAATTTGCAGGGAATTGCCTCTGCCTTACCATTCATGTCACTAGATGAGGCTGCGCACAGTGTACTCATTGAGGTTTCCTTGCCATTTGTCAGCCGTCATGGGAAGACTGCCACATATCACTTACTCCTAGAAGGCACAGCCTTAAAGCTAGAAATTGCTTTATCCCATCAGTGATGTGAATGCACAGGGTAATTTCACTACACTCTACAGTTTTAGGTCTTGTACCAATTTGCTGAGCATGAAGTGAGGTAGTTGCTGTATACTTTCAATGTGTCACTGTGCAAGCCATTTGTTCTGGAGAGAGCTGTACAGTTTTAATAAGATCGGTTACTGTGTTTCATCATTCTGCTTATATAACAACAGTCTTTCAATACTGCCATGATGCACGTTCTCAAAACTTTAAATATTCAACCCTAATGTTTGTTCGAGTTACAGTTTTTGTTGCAGAGCTGTGGACCAAGAGTTAAAATGTTTGTAAACTGTTAAAATAATTCTGTTAGTCTAGTATGATGACCAGAGAGAAGGCCTTATCCATTTGGAAACCTTTTCCTGCACAACTAAAACTGGCCGTGCAGCAGAACAAATATTCCAAGATATGAGATAGTAAAGACAGAACAATTAATACACAAGTACTGAATGCTTAAAATAAATTGAGTACTTAAAATAAACCACCAAAGTCTTGTGTACGGATTACATAGAAAGCTATAACTTCTGACTGGGTTTTGGAAGAGCAGCATTTTGCTCTGTCTATATTCTGATTTAATACCTGCCTACATATTGTAGGTACTAGCTGAACCCTAATGCTATAGCTAGGAAAAGGGACCTTCAGACCTTGAAAGCCAGAGTTTGCAGTTGTGCAGTTCAATGAAACTTGCGTAGTTGTGCATGAGCTCAATAAGGAAAAGTGCAAATATGACTCGATATTTGCAGTCTCGTTCATCTGGCAACTATTTTAAGATTTTCAGTTGTGAACTGAAGAGAGACCGTTTGCTTTGTCACTAATAACATGAAAGATATGATGCTTTTGACAACCTCTCTATTTAAAAGAAACCGAGATGGATTGTTGGCGTGATCTGAAATTCAATAGTTTTACATTTTCATTTAAAATCAGCATTTTGAAATATGATTTTTTATAGAATTACTTAACCACACTTATTCATATAAGTGCTGCCTTTTTTTTTTTGTCCCCAGACAATTCTGCTATAATTATGGTTGAAATATGCTTAACAACTAATTAATGTCTTTTGGGAATAGTGGATTCTCTGTGTACCCATTTAGTGGTGGTATCTATTTGCTGTGGGCCAGTTCCTGCCTGGAGTTTCACAGTGACTGTGAAAGGCATGCGATCAATGTCTGAAAGATCATTAAAGCTATTTTCTTTCATTTTTCTCACATCTCTGTAAGACAGATGTAGTCATTTTTTCAATACAGCAAATCCAATGTAGTTCATTCATAGAGATTTCCTAAAAGAGTCTAGTCCAGTTGGTGCTTATTGGATGAGTAGAAGGCACTGCATTCAACATGAGAAAAGGTTCCGCAAGCTCACAATATAGTGGATTGGAGGCCCCTGTTTTGGTCTGCAGAGGAGTCATGGATGTGGTTCATTAATGTATGCAAGAGTCTGGCAATGTAAAACCTCCTGTTATGCACTTATCTCATTTGGCAATTTATTTTAATGCTGAGTATGTTGGAGAATGTGAATAGGACAGTTCATAGTCAGTGTATCTTGTGATTCGAAGGGGTTATGGTTTCAGGCATTTGGTTGCTGCTCATATTGCTCTTGATATGCCCGAGTAGCTCCACATAAACCATTATTCTTTGTGAGAAACATGTTTAAGGGTAGGTGCTCCTTACAGACTGAAGCTATCACATATTCTCCTGTGGTATTTTCAGAGGTCTGTGTGTAACCATTTATAGGTGGTTTATACCAAGGAGACTTAACAAGTTCACATTAACTAAGAAGTAAGGCAGAAGCTAGTTGTCATATATATTTTAAAAACTTAGCACTGATGTCAAAATCACAATATTTTCTTTATTTTAATGGTGACTAATTCTAATTTCAGTTATAAAACCCATGATAATGGGTAATAAAATTGACTCCACTTAATTTATCTCTGGAAATCTTAATTATTCTTGTGCTGTCCACTCAAAAGTACAGGCCTTTAATTTGAATTTGGTTAATTTAATAAGTTCTGGTTTTCTTTTATAATAGTTTTTCTAAATTGCTTTTTCTCCTATCCAGTGGTATTGCTGATTGAATATGGGAAAGCAATAAATAAAACCCTTCATTTATAGTGTCCTTATGCAAAGTCAGACGTACCTAATTTCAGCCATTTACCAGTTCTAAATAGATGCTATCCTTATGTTTTTTTTGTAAAAATACCATTTTTTAAATTTTCCTTTAATACATAATTATTTGTTGTATGAGTAGCAGGACTTGTATAACTGAATTTCCTTCAAATTTGTGCTCGGGGCTGTTTCCTGTATTTCCTACTATAAAGCTGGAACGTTGGCAGTAATTACTGTGACTAGTTCACAGTTACACATTTATGGTTGGGTCTGTCTTTATGCAGACATTGATTCTCATTAAAGTTGTAGAAATATATCTTTTGGATTTACCTGAATTTGTCTGAATTTCAATGGTTGGCTCAAAAGTTGTTTGTGAAGAACGAAGGAAAATAGGGCAGATGATAGGCAGACAGTGTACTCCCATAAACTGATTTTGCAGAAGAAAAAAAATACTTCATTTTAAAATATAGTATTTCATCTTTCCTATTATTATTTATTTGCTTTGCTGAAGCCAGAGACAATGTCTAAGCTAGAATAAATTCATTACAGTTTTTCATTTTTGTCAGGCCTGCATTTTCTACGGATAAACACACATATGGACATACAAAAATATATACCTGCGTATATGCCTTTTTATGCAGAGGAAGAAATAAGTTACAAGTAAGTTTGACACATTTCAGCTTAGGGTTGGGTACAGAGGAATCATGAAAGCTTTTACAAATTGAGTTTTGCTTTTCAATCACTGTTAAATCAGCATTGCACTAAACCTACCAGATGTCATGCCTCACAGTCATGTAGGTGACAGATCTGTCACTTCATGTCAGACCTCAGGGAAGAGGGGAAGGCAGACTCTCCCTATCACAGCTGCTGTACTGGAGAGGGTTGTGCATTGATCTGGAAGCCAAGATTCTGCGGAAGATTTCCACATAACCTCTGACTTCTATCAGTCAAAGCCTCACACTTATGTACTTTGGGCAGAAACTATTATTCTACTTGGAGGTCACCTGAAAAATTGGAGAAGGTCATTTCTGGAAGATCTGACATCTTCACTATAACCTTTGTTCTGCTAAAATTAAGTTTTGTCTGATACTCATCTATAACTTAATGTGTAAATGAGCTTGGTTTGGATTCATTTCAGTTAATTAGGAATTGGTTTAAATTCAGTTGAAATAAATCATTTGTAAGCTGGGGAAAAAATGAAAAGAGCTTCTGCATTCTATTTGCTGTCCTTTCAGAAAACTTTATTTAAAAGGTATTAGTGTACATCTTCCTCTCAGTAGGTGTCTCTTTTTCTGCTCTAATAGGCAAATACTTTTTTATTCTTGTCACCTGCTGAAGATCAAGGTAAGATCCCACACCTCTAGGTCTTGAAAACACTAAGTTCCCAGGGCAGGGCTAATGTTTGAGAACATACTAATATAAGTAGGGAAATGTTATCTTTTTGCTATGCTGCAGATAAACAGAGAACTTCATGAAGCAGAGCAATTAAGACAGTCTTTTTCCCCAGCATCAAATCCAGGCCTTTGTTAAGTTCTGAAGCTTTCTGCACATGCAAATTATGTGTGAATATGCAAATTAAATTAGTAGAGCCAAAAGCTGTAGGTTTGGAAATTATCAAAGCCCATTTTCTATGCTCTTGAATTACACAGGAGTCACTTGTTTGGCACATTGGAGCTCTGGAAACAACACTGTGAGAATGGATTCAGGCAGGGAAAATGGTGAGTGACATCCTTGTATTTTTAAATACAGAGCAGAAATAGAAAGACCCCAAACAGCAAAGAGCTAAAGACATTTTGGGTTTGGCATATATTACAGAGAGGAGATTGTGACAGTTCTGATACTCCACATTTTCATGTTGATTTCTAGACCTGTATTGTTCAGATATGCTGTGAGTAATCTCTCTGATTTGTGGCTCAATAGCCACAAATAGCCTCAGTAATCAGAATGCAGCACATCAGTTGTTATTTTATTAATTTAATTACTACTACTGCTACTACTAGTACTACTGCTATTTTAAGTATCACTATCCCTTCTATAATTCTTATGAACAGTGAAGCGCTTGAGTCTTAAAGGAAAAGAAAGGAATTCTTAGTTGGGTTGTATCTTTTCCCATCAGGCTATGAGCTACTAACCTTATTGTTGATGTAATTCTTCAGTTCAGGTCAGGAATCCTGATTCCATTTTGAATCAGTGTTTCAAAAGAACACTTTTATTGCAGTTGCTAAATCCTAGTTTGGGAATCTGTTGTGAGGGCATTTATTTAGTTCTTTGGCTGAGCTAATTAATTGTATCAGCCTAAATTCTTTAGAAGGTCACTTCCTGCCTGTAAGACACAGTTTCGGTTGCTAAAACAGATTGTTACAGGTTTCCATCTTCATATGTTCTGCATTAATGTTCACTAGCATTCATTCCGTTTTTTATTTAAAATTTTAATTGCCTCACCAATTAAAGGACAAAAAATTAATTGGAGATAAGAAGAATAATCCTGTACAAACGACCACCTTTATAATTCTCCAGAAATACTTTATTGCATTTGCACAACATACCCAATATCTCCGGACTGTAAAAGACATATTTCTTCATATTTCTTACTGCAAGAATCTTATCAGAAGGAGCGTTTCCTATTGGTTTCACTGTCCTGGTTGCTGGATGCTGTATACAAACTTACAGTTTAAATAGTAAACTTACTAGTAAACATACAGAGCAATTTACTAGTTTCTGCTGTGCAAACAGAAAATGTATTCTTTTCTGAAAATCTCTATTTTTTTACAAGTCATTTTATTTGCAGTAGTTGTCTTCTGAAGTCCTGGCTATGACAGCTATTTATAATTATTAACTTAATCCATTAACTGGCAGTTACTTGTTGAGAAGTGGTTGTTTATACCTTCTATATATACCTTCAAAGCTCTGCAATAAAACAATGATCTGCTGGTGCTGTTGGTGACAGTGCCCTTACAAGGTGATGAAGGTTTGGTCCTTCTTTTCCTCCCCCAAAATAAGTGAGTTCCTCCTCTGCAGTCATCCTCTTGACAGTGCCTTGGTGCTTTCTGGTTTGCGAGGGTGGCGAGAAGAGCTTCTTTATGGACACAGAACAGCAGCTCTCAAGGTCTCCTGTACACAGCATCCATTGTGTTTGGAAGTGAGGTAACCCGTATTTAGCTGTCATTTATTTTAAGTGAACACTTTCTAGACCCTGAATAAGTTTTCACTCTACCCTAA
The DNA here is from genome assembly GCA_013399075.1 of Chloroceryle aenea. Lineage (NCBI taxonomy): Eukaryota > Metazoa > Chordata > Aves > Coraciiformes > Cerylidae > Chloroceryle > Chloroceryle aenea. Next base: position 136,028 of record VWZY01003049.1, read on the forward strand.
ATGCGTTAGTATTGTCTTAAGTATTTCTGACTGTGACCTGACCATGCACACAAATATTGCATGCTAGTGCAGCATAAAATTCCTCATGATGGGCTGCCATACAACTGCTTTCCACTGGGACCTGAGCCGAGTGTTTCAGTAATGTGGGAGTGTTAGTAATGTTTTTTTAGACCTTGTGTTCACATCTGCAATGATTCATGTCAAAGATCTATTTACTTCCAAACTTAAAATAATTCTAGATATCTTTATAACTATTTCAGACATTTGAAACAATTCCTGTCCTAAGAAATGGCTTTTGTGTTTTCAGTAAAATCTAGTATTAAAGCCTGGAGCCCAATTATACAATTTTCTGATGAGTTGAGTGCTTCTTGTAATTGGAGCACATACAAAATAATGTGTAGATAACACACCTTTTTTTGTAAATGTAAACTCATCAGCTGTCTGGCTAATAAAGCACTATGCCTGTGCAGGCTTCATCACTTTCACTGGAGTTTATTTAATTAAGGGTCCTGTGTGCCTAAAGGCAAAAGCATTAAAGTTTGAAGAATGTCATGGAGCGACTGGAGACATGTACTTCTACTGGAATTTGCTACATAACTAGCCAGAAATGTTGATAGATTCAGACAAATGTGCTAGTGAGGAAATTTTAGGTACAAGCATTCTCACTCCTATGTACTAGTTCTGGTTTCCAGAAAGAAATGAAGTGATTTTCTTTAAGGTTTGTATGCTTACCTATTCTTTTCTAAAGTTTAAAACCAGGGCTATAACAAATTCATGTGCTAAAATACACACTTCAGAGAGAGCAGGGAGATGTGGGCTGAGAAAGGCAGCAAACTATTAAACACTTGAAACTTCCCAAGAGTTTACAAGCTGATAATTTCATGAAATAAGATATGGAAATAGGAAACCATTTAAGCTTTAAGTAAAAAAAAAAATACATACATTTTTGAGAGGATATGCAAGTTCAGATTATATCTCATAGCCCAAGTAAATATAGAGTGCCTTCAAAGTTTCTGCCTGCATTTTTATGGGTTTTCATGATTTCCCAGCTCATCACCACTTAAGTCTCCTGAGCTAAGCTGTGTGACTAATTGATTTTTCATTTCACTGGCCATAATGAATATTGAAAAAAATATGCTAATTGAGTATTGAAAAAATCTAAACCATAGGTTTAACTCAAGCGTGCAGGTAGGAATCAAAGCTTTATTCTTTCTGCAAATACAGTCAGTTTTTTGAACTTTATAAATTCACCACCCTTCATACCAATTGTTTATCTTTCGTGCCTGGCAAAACTCCTTAGACAAGATAATTATGTGTTGGACATTATGGATGTTGCATTTAAAATTGCAGGTTTTGTAAGTGACAGGTCTGAGAAGCTCTGTGTACTAGAGCCAGTGATTTCTGTCAAATGCCAATAAAAGGGACTCAGAATTGCATCTGATAAATAAATTGCTAAACATTTTTGCTGTTCAAAAAACTTATGTGATATTAGACATGGCTATACCCCATCATGGTTCTGTTCTTTGTTTACAGAGATTTTACATCATTCCCTAATAAAGGGTTCTCATTTTTAGCAATTATGAAACCTTTTAGTGTCATCATTAGCTAAGCAAAAGATACAAGGTGATTGATTTGTGCTAGTTTTGTACATTTTCTTTTAATATTATGGATTGATACTCAAAGAGTAATTTGAAGATGTTTTTAGAAATACAGGAAAACAAAGATAACTGACAGTGTACAATGAGACTGTATGGCTCAGGTCACTGCTGAAGTCAGGGAGGGTTTTGCCTTTTGCTAGAATTTGGTTTTATTAGAATTCTCTGTGACATTAGGTTCTGCCTATGCTGAGAAATGAGGAAACCTGTCTTTCCTTCTGGAAATTTCTCCTGATACATGAACTGTGTATCTACAATTAAGAAAATATCTCATTACAGTAAATATGCAGGACAGAGATAGTTTTATTTATAATGTAATCAATCTGTTTTGAAGTTCCGAACTTAATGATTTCAAGGACCTTTCTGACTGACAGTGAAGAGAATTGTATTAATATATTTCTACTATTTTTTTTTTTAATTTAACATGGAAAACGTTCTCTGCCATATCAAGTTAGCTATCCCCATAATCCAGTATTTTTTTTTCCCTGACAAAACCAAGTAAAAAGGAAAATGCAAGAACTACTTGCCAGTTACAAGATCAGGTTCTGAAGTGAAATGTCATGTATTTCACAGTATCTATTGGATTTTATCCCTTTTAAAATGTTTATTTGCTTTAGAACTTCTTGTTGTTTGCATATCAACATCCAGACATGACATATTGGATTACTTTTCTATTATTTCATGAGGCCATATAAAACTATTAAAAGTATAAAAAAGAGTCTGACATTTTTTACTTGGAGGATTCCTACTGTCTGCAGTGATTTCTGAGGGGTTAGAGATGACCTTGGAAGCTACTTGAGGTGATGTGTGCATGTGACTATTGTTAGGAAACACTATGAAATCCTCTGTCCCATAGAAATAAAACTTTCGACTGTCCTTATAGAAAGATAAATGTTCCCTTATTCTGTTAAAATCCTCGCATTGCCCTCTATTATTTGCAGTAGACTTTTTTAAAAGTTGTAACATTTATGATTCTCAGAGGCTTGCTAGGAATCTGCTCACTGTCATAAAGATTGTAATAAAGCTTAGGCCTTTGGAGACTGAAGGCACCTGTGACTTCCAGAGCTGGAGACAGTTCACTGAGAAGGTCTTGCTCACTCTCTTGAACAGTTCAAACCCAGAAGGTTGCAGGAGTGCCTGCACATGTAATTGAAACTGATGTGGGATGATACAATAAACCACAAAATTCTCCATAAAATTGCAAACCAGCAGTTTTCCTAGGCAGCAGGGCTATACCAATTAAAAAATGGGTTTCTTGCTTATTTAGGCATTTTTAATTTGACTTTTCTAACTCCTTCACCACCTCTTTACTTACCATATCTGGTGGAACATGGGAACAGGTTGCCCAGGGAGGTGGTTGAGGCCCCATCCCTGGAGACATTCAAAGTGAAGCTTGACAAAGCTCAGAGCAACCTGCTCTGGTTGAAGATGGCCCTGCAGTCAGCAGGGGGTTGGTTTAGATGACCTCTGTGGTCCCTTCCAACCCAGACATTTCTATGATTCTACAATTTCTATATCTTTCTATGACTTTTTTTTTTTCCCCTTTTTTTTTAATGTTTCACTCGTTGGTGTGTGCTTTTGGAGCATATTTATGTGATCTGCTGAAAAGAAGCTGTGGTTGTTGTTTTGGGGTGTTTTTATGGTTTTTCTGTTTGTTTGACTGCTAATATTACACAGTAAAAGGAACACAGCTGCCTGAGGTCACAGAGGGGTCAAGATAGCCCATAGTGGTAGGGTACTTTTCAGTGACAGAAAAAACAGTGAAAAATCTCAAAATTGCTATAGTTTAGAAGTGATTTATCAAGTTATGAGACAAGTAGTCTATCACTACTTGATTTTTTTTGTTAGTGGCTTTCAGAATAAGGAATTCTTCACTTGCATAAAAATAATACAAACACTTTTACTTCATGTTTTTATTTTAACTATTTCTTAAATATAGAATATTTTTTTTCTACATTTTCATCTGAACTGTTTGCAGTTAGAAATTTTCTGATTATATTGTACTGAAAATGACTAACATAATTTAAATGTCAACCTGATAAATGTAGCAATAATGCTATCTGATAGATTTACCAAGTATTTTATACAACCTTCGTGAATATCTATTCTTACTGTGTTATCATACAGTGAGCCAGAGTAAGAATTAAAGTCCCTGTACAGAAGGCACAGCATTGGCAAATGGAGAGTTCTTGAAGGCACAATTTAGGGTCTGAAAAATGAGAAGAAAGTAAATAAGGATTATAAAAAAGAGGAAGGGAAAGGGTAAAGGTAAAGCAGACAAGTGTGTTTGCATGAGCCAGTAAGATTGTTACCAATCTATCATTTGCCCTGATTTCATTTTTGGGGCATTTCATTGTGGCAAGATGTTAGGTAGGGTCAGTACTTCATAGCTCAGAGGGACAAACAGTGGAACAGAACAGCAGAATAATCAAAAATTGATAACAACTGACCATTCCAACTATTTTCTCTTTCCTTTGTCTCTTCTGAATATAAGAAAAAGAATGAACTACAGACATCTTCCTTGTGATAATGAGCTTTCGAGTTAATTGCACATTGGTTAGTAAATCATACTGTTTGTATAACTATATAATTTTTAGGTCATTACATCAACATATTTGTTGGACACTATTTAGTATTGTACTTTTCTGTCAAAAAGACTTGTCACAGTAGACTTTATAAATACTGAAAAAAGTCACAAAACAAGAAGCAGTTTCTAAGCTGTAATTAAACCCACAAAAGTTCAAATGAAATGCCTCTATGTAATTTAAGATTTAATATTAATTTCTGTGTAAAAGAAAACGTGCTGGTAAGTTAATGTTTTCAGGCAATCTTCAGAATAAGCTTAAATTCACACACCAGAAGCAATCCAAATCAATGTCAGTGCTACTGGCAGCATTAACATCTCTTCAGTAAGTTGATCATATAATCCAATAATCATATAATATAAACTAATATCTGGTTTGATATTGCCACCCACCCAATAAACAAATGATAGCAAAGAGGACATGGACTGCACTGCATCTCAACTTAATGCAAAAATAAACCTTGATTAGAATATGACAGAATTCAAACGAATAACAAAAGACATGAGGGAAGCCAGGAAAGTGAAAAAGATCAGCTGAAGTTTTCTCTACACTATCTATGAGGGTTAAATGGACCCTTGTCTACCTGTGCAAAGCTCTTCTGCATGACAGGGCTCTGATCCTGCTCAAGCAGTATCATATGATTAATTTCAATCTGAGAAAGCATAAACTTTGTGTTAGAAATTAGACAGAAAGTAAATCTGATGTTCAGAGATACAAGACTGAATATAATTTCACAGGGCTTCTTATGCCTCTCAGATACAGACTCTGTGCTTGTGGGGAGAAGGTGAACTGGTGTGAGGACCACTGTAGTAGATCCCAAATGCATTTAATCTGATGAGTGAGAAGAGATGAGTAACAACTCATCACCGTTTTGTTGCTCTTATTTTAAATGCTCTATCTTGTAGTGTATTCTAAGTAACTGTCACCACCTCTTCAGGCATATTATCCTAAATGTGGACAGAAAAGGATATATATACTAACACACGATGCAAAACTTTTGAATACTAAGTAGAAAGTAAAAGAAAAACAAAACAAACAAAAAAACCCCAAACAAATGCAGCACTTGTTGTTTTTTTTTTTTTTATTTAATTTTCAAATATTGATTTACGGCTTATGAACAAGTTTGTAAATATCATAAATACCAAACTTTGCCATGTGTGCTTCTCAATGATTATAAGGAAGAAAGAATCAGACTGTTGTATTTTCTCTATAAACTGCCTTTTCTCTAAGTGGCTAAATACTGTGTTTCTTGTGCTGCATTTATGGTGAAAAAACATAGCTCTTAAAAGACCTAGGGGTTCAGCATAAAAAAATCAGAAAGTAAAGACAGAAATACAGAGTCAATAACTGCAATTCATAACAGAAGTAATTTTTTTTTTCCAAAGTAGAATAGTAAATAAGAAGATAATGGGTAAAGGACAAGATAGGTCTATCTACCAAACTGCTTGAATTGGTTTTAGTGCACTGTCTATCAGATATATTGGGACAGGATTGTTAGGTAGAAAGAATTAACCAAGGGCATCATCAGTTCAGAAGAATATATGTATTTAGCCCCATTACATGAGGAAAGTATCAATCCCTTTATCTCCTTTGACAAAGTTAGAATACTGACATATGTATATATCAGTCATAACATGTAAAAAAACCAACAATGTATAAGTAATGGGATATACATTTGAAATACTAACTTCTGATTAATTTTCAGACAAAATTAAATCACTTTTACTATCATTTTAAGGGAAACTTTCATTTCCTGCTACTCATGGAGATCCTCAGCTCTTCTGAGTGCCTGTTTTATTAAGTCCTATATCCCTTTTAACTTTTATAGATGAGAGTCAAAGTCTATGGCTTCAGTCCTTGTGCGTAACTAGGACATGCACAGCTAATGTGGCCTATTTCATGCCCTTCCTACAGTCCTGCTGAAATTTCTGCAAGAAAATATCCTACAAGCTGATATAAGAATTGGAGGGAGAGAGTTTGACTGTCCTTCATGAATAAGAATCTCTTTTTCCAGAATAACTTCCCTAATAGTATTCTGCTCATGGCTTCAATACCCACAAGGAAAGGAGTCAGCTAGTAAGAAGGATAATATAGACTCGGAAGAGATAGCCACTGCTGCCTTACATTTTTAGGGATGGGTATCAGTAGTTGATAAGAGGTCAGAGATCTATCAGAAATATGCCATTTGGATCAGTGTAAGAGGAGTTTTTAAAATGTACACAGTAATCTATACAATACTACATAGCAAAATGAAGATAATTTTCTGGTATTGAGAGCTCTGCTAGAGTACAACTTCATAATCTGCTTCAGATGGAGTTGTATTTAGTAGTGTGAAAAAGCACGCTACTAAAGCACCGAACCAGGTAGCTACTAGCTTTTTATATTAATTATTTATCTGTTCAATTACCAAACTACTATATTCTCAATGTATTTACTTTGCTAGTTGACATCTTACAGATTAAAAGGCCTAGAGGAAAATACTCTTTGTTGGCCTTCTTTTAGGCATTATTCTATGTAAAGTAGTATATATTAAGAGCATTTTCTTTCCATTTGCTAGGAAGTCACTTGGTAACAATTAGAACCTTCAATGCAATAAAGTTTGCATGAAACAAGCTGTGATTTTAGAGCTCTGTTGATGGAATTATGGCAGTCAGTAATTGTCATAGGTTAACTCCAGCCCACTTACTCCAGCTGCTTATTCACTCCCCCATGGTGGGATGCATGGAAGCAAGGTAAAATAAGGAATTCATTTGCTCCCATCAGCAGGCAGGTGATTGGCCATGCCCAGGAAAGCAGTGCTCATCACATGTAGCCATAATGTCATTCAGTCTGGGGCACCTCTTTGGTCACTTGATGGCAGCTGTCCCGACTGGGTCCCCTCCCCGCTTCTTGTGCCCCATCAGTCTACTCACTGCCAAAGGTGGGTGAAGCCAAAAAAGCCTTGACTCTGTGTAAGTGCTGCTCAGCAGTAACTAAAACATCCCTGAATTAGCAACGTTGTTTCCAGCACAAATTCAAAACATACAAGCTACTGTGAAGAAAATTAACTCTACGCCAGCCAAAACCAGCACAATAATAGATTGCATACCTCTGATTAATCTATTTACCACCTCTTCAGGAATCTATTAGAAGAGCACATCGAGATCCTGTCAGGTTGGGGTAGTATTTTGAGTTTCAGGCTTTTGAGGATGTTTTTAATGTAAAATTGCCATACCAGAAAACTGAAATGAACAGCAGTACATACTCCACAGACAAAAAGGGGGAATATTCCTTAGGTTGCGATTTTTGTTTTCCTTCTCTTTCAGAAATAACAGTTTTGGGGTCTTTTGTTAAACCATCATCTCGAATTGAAGCAATTAAAGGAAAATTAATAATGCACACAAAGATTGCAAGTGTTAGTGCCTTTGCAGGCATGTGGGAATGATACAAAATGATGAGGTATTGTAGGCTCATTTGTTTACTGCCTTTCATGAGAAGGTGTCATTTTCCATATGCATATTTTTACAATTCAGAGATTAATTTTTTATAACCTAGCTCCTCAGACAGTATCAGTGTCATATGCACAGTTACAAAGTAGAATTACAAATCTGAAGCTAAGAAAGTAGTAAGATGAAGAAGTACGCTGAGCAGATTGCCAGAGGGAAAGCGATTCTAAGAATATGCTTGGATAGAAAAAGAGGTGATCCCTTCTACATGCTCATTCAGTCTGCAGCACTGTGTATTGTACATACATAAATGAGACATTCAAAGGCAGGTTTGCTCTCAATACTGAGAAGTAATACTGTTACACTTAATATAAGGATTTAATGAAAAAGATGCCAAAAGAATGTCAAAGTTAATGCAGGAGGATCCAAGAAGGAAATATCACACCACTGTTTTTAGAAAAGGAAGGAGAGATAAAACAACCAAAGTAGTAATGACATGCATTCACAAATTATAATGATTTGAAATACTAATAGAAAATATTCATGTGAAGTGAGTAGCCCTTAGTGATCAGAAGCTTGGACATATATCTCAGTTGCAAGAAATGGCACATGATTAATCTAGCATTGACTCAGTACTGATTAGAGAGTAGTAACTACTGAGCAATCAGAAACATTTCTTCAGCATCTGAATTTGTTACAGAGGTATCTTACTCAGATTCTAACTGTCCTAATATAACAAGATGATAGTTGGAGTGGTATTGCTATAGGCATGAAGGTAAAGAAAGAAAAGAAAAGCTGAAGATGAGAATCCTAATTCAGCATCTCATCAAAAAGATTGTCAGAAAAGCAACAACAAAAAATCTGTGATTAATGCTGTATACCACAATTACCAGAATTAATTGTTTAGTCTTAGATGAGACACAAAAGCATTTTCATGACGTATCCGCTCTCTGAGTGGTAGACACAATTAAGAAGTTTTTAACTGCATGTTACTTAATGCTAAAGGAAGTAAGACAGGAAAGTGTGTTCTTGAAACTGCTTTATTGCTACCACTTATTTCTGGATATAAGATGGAGTCATACTACTGAAAAAGTAATTTTGGGTAGCTTCATCTATCTCCAGTGTTACTGCAGGATATTCTCAATTGATAGAGAATCAGAGAATGATTCAGGCTCTGTACTTACGGCTCCACTTGGTTTCAAGCAGAAGGAAAAGTAGCAATAAAGTGCATGGAAATTAAGGCCAGATCCTTTTCTGCTGTTCATCTTGTGTAGGCATGTATAGTTTTGCAAAGAGAAAATGAAATACCATTATTCTGAGCTGATGTCTTCTAGCTCTCATACTGCATGAATGTAAGTACAGAAGATACATTGCAATAACACGTAAGACTCAATATCTCCTCAAGGAACAGCTGCACTAATATGCCATTCACCAAAAAAATGTTACAGATACCTGATGCAGGCTCTGCAAAGTCTTACATATTTCTCTGAGCCATCCATGCTTACGGCTTTTCTTCAAACAAATTAATGCTGAGAAGTGCAAAGTAAATAGATATTTTTTTAAGAGTGATCGTGTAGAGTGGGATTGATACTCACTGAATCACAGTGTTGTAATTCAGAGCATTCTCTACTTGTACAATCAAAGCACAATGTATGTTAGTAACAAACTCTTACTAATGCCCTCAAAAGCAATATCTTTGATGACTTAACTGTAAGTTTAAAGCTCAGATGACCAACACAGGTGTCACCTATTGGTCAAATATTAATATAAGTGGACTGATTTCTCTCGTGCCATTTCCCTCTTTTGTTCCAGCATGGTGTAAACAGAACAGCTCCTCTGGGAATCTGCTTTTTATTAAGGTGCTTCCTCATGCAAGCCCTGTGACCATGCTGTTCCTTGGCCAGCTAGAAATACTGAGCAAGCACAGGGTATTCGAGGCTGTGCCAAGCCTGAACAGCTCCTGCCATTGATCTTAGCTGCACTGGGGGCCAAACATCCTGACTCAAACTGCAGCAGTGACATGAAGCCCCTCTTTTCCTTCCATTGTGCATGCTGTCTGATGCTAGACTTGGGCAGAAGAATGAATTTGTTAAGACAATATGATTTTAAAAAATTGCTGAAGACTCAATTCTGGGTCCTGCACTTCAGTCACAACAACCCCAGGCAATGCCACAGGCCTGGGGAGGAGTGGCTGGAGAGCTGCCTGGCAGAAAAGGACCTGAGGGTGCTGGTGGAGCGACAGCTGAACATGAGCCAGCAGTGGGTGTTGGTCTCTTCTCCCAAGTACCTAGGGATAGGATGAGAGGAAATGGGTTTAAGTTGTACCAGGGTAGGTTCAGATTGGATATCGGGAAAAATTTCTGTATTGAAAGAGTGGTGAGGCATTGGAATGGGTGGAGTCACCATCCCTGGAGGTGTTCAAAAACTGTGTAGATATGGCACTTCAGGACATGGTTTACTGGTTATGATGATGTTGGGTAGATGGTTGGGCTTGATGATCTTAGAGGTCTTTTCCAACCTTAATAATTCTGTGATTCCATATATTTTTGTGTTCTTTGCAATTTCTTATTTTGTTTTGTTTCAAAATTTTAATCCGTTATTAAAATTACACCTATCTCACAAATGGTAGTTCATTTTAACATAATCATATGTACTGAAAGGAGAACAAAAGATAAAGAGGTCACCATGGAGTTATTTTTGTGAAAATATCTCATAATTCCTACTTGATTCAAAACTAAATTAAATTAATTTTAAAACAGTAATGCTATATTGTCCCCTCTGTTGAACTGTTACCAAGACCATCAGTGAAAATCCTAGTTCTGAAAAACAATGTTCTTGTCATATCAGAAACTTTTTTTTCTTTCAGTTTCTGAAAAGAACTAAGTTCTATCCCACTGTTCATTATAAAAAGTGCTACAGTAGTCATCCACTAAACAATACATAGGCCACATGAAGTCTGGATAAATGCAGGGCTTTTCAGAGAAACTATATCTGAGCCATTACATCTGTGAACTTTGGCTAGAAACAGAACAATTTGATCTTGGCTTATGAGAAAGGTATACTTCACGGCTTTAAAAGTGCTGTTATTAGTAGAAGGCTTTTTAAGCAAGTTCTGTCCTCTAAGCTGAATGGGCTCTAAGCTGTCAAATTTCTACCACAGCTGTTGGTAAGGGTAACTTTCTCATTATAAACAGTGCAAAATTTAATGTGTGTGACTTCACAAGAGAGGCCTGCTATGAACAGTTGTTCAAAATCTAGAGTGAGGCTAGAAAGCAGCTAATGAAAATACAGTTACTGAGAATCTGCCTTCTTAGGAGCGTGTACCTAAGCAAATCTGTCATAGAAGAGGAATCTAGAAGAGACACAAAAATGAAGAAAGGGTTGAATAGCAAAGAAACCCCAAATCATTGCCAGGAGGGTACTTAGAGGGAAGATGAGGAACAGTATCAATGAGATGTTTTGGTGAAGGGCTTCCAACGCACTGGATCAGTTAGACCGAAAAGATCGAGGCCTTTGCAGAACTCGTAGAGCTGATTATAAGTGCCTGGTCACTTACTCAGATTTAATATGAATAATATTGCACATTCCACTTAATTTGCATGGAAACTAACTCTACCTATGAAAAAAAAACATTCGGAAGGCTTTAGTGAAGTAAGGACAGGCTTCTCTCACCCACTGTTGTAGCATTCTCAGTCAACAGGACATTTCCTTTGAGGACAACAGATGTTAGTCCAGCCTCATGAATATATTAGCATTTCAGCTGCATGTCCAAAATGGTGAGAGGAAGTATGAAGTGAAGTGAAACACTCAGTGGACAAAAACCCTTCTGACAGAGTAGGAAATGCTAACATTCACCACCAAGAGTGATGCCTGAATTCTAGAAACACTAGTTAGTTAGTAAAATGACTCTTGCATTAAAGCATTGAAAATACAACAGCAGTGTAATAGCATTAACAGAGCATAGTCTGGTTGCTAGAAAATGGAGGATTGGACTGTCTTGAGTAGGCCGGTCTTGACTCTGGGACCACATGGTTCTTCAGAGCTCCTCTGCCTCAGCAGCTGAAAGGGATGTGGAATTGGTACCAGACTGATATTTAATTGTAGAACAAAATCAGGAAGACTGTAGTCTCAGAGTGCTTGGATAGATTGCATCTTGTTTCCATTTTCCTCTCTATCTCTGTGTAACTGATGATCATTGCCTCCCTTCAAAAAGTTAGGTAACACAGATTTTAAAAGATTATGAGATCCACAGAAATACTAGTAATAACACGGGATGCAGTTTGTCTCCAAAGCCCTTGTCCTCTGTTCAGTACATCACAGGACACACTCCATTGCTCAGGGCAGTATGTGAGCACACAGAACACTGCTATGCTTCCCAGACTGCTGGAAGCAGCCTAGAGGAAACCTGATACCTATTGTAGGCTGACATTGTCACTCTCAGAGCAATCTTTAGCTAGTAGGTTTTCTTCTCTACCTCTTAAATGACTGTCATGTTGTAATTACGCAGGAATGAATGTGTGTATGTGATGAATGGAGCATGACAGGTTGAAAATTGTTGGGAAAAAGATGAAAATGATGAAGAATACATGGAGAACAGAGAGGAAGCTAAGGGTAGATGGCAAGGGGCTTATGTAGGATGAGAGTGATGAGAAAGAAGAGGGTGGCATTATGATGGTGGAGGTTTCATGTGCGTTTAGCACTGGCCAGGAGGCTTAGCTATGTCATTGTAGACAATGCTGGGAAAACTTCTCAAGTTTTATTTTCCTCTATGATGAAGATGTGCCTGAATCCTGTAAATTTTACAAAACTGCTGGGGAAAGATGTATAAACTTATCCATAATAATTTATAATTTTTATTTAGTTGCCTTTATATGAATGCGTTTTTAGTCTAAGTTCTTTCTGGAGTAATCTTTTTTGTTATATGAATTAAGTGCCTCACACAGTGAAATGATAGTAATAGGATCAGATAGTCCATAAATCATAACTCTTTAAATATACAAATAATATTTCCATTAAACTTTATATATATATTCATTGCAACTCAGCTCAAGAAAGTCTTGTGTTTCAAACCAAATGTTACTTGTTTGAGCGCTTACCATAGCCCTGTATCTATGTGTTAACAGATTTTCACAGTTCACTTGACCAAGTAAACAAAGAGGCTCTGCTTGTATAATAGAAGACCAACACTAATAACCTGTACCTTTATAAGTATTGAAAGTAGCATGTTCTCTCCAGCAGTGTAGGCTCAAATTATCCTACGTTTCAGGTCTGAGTGCTTATAATCTTTTCAGAGGAGCTAAGGCTGGGAAAATCTGTTCTGTTTGCCAAAACCCCATCTGGTCTCTCTCCTGTGCTGAAATGCTTTTGATGTATCACCTGGCCAACTAAATCATAAGTGCTGGGCAACAGCTCATTGTTGTTTCCAAATCTGGTGAAGCATCACTGCATGATCAGAGTTAAGGGAATGCATACTGTCTTCTGAGCTGGCAAAGCACTGAGCAGAGCAGAATATGTGAAAAAATCTGCCCTTAAAGTGCAGTAAGCAAGCTCTTTCCCTGTGAAGCACTGCCCACAGATAACAACACACTTCAGAGAGTTGAGAGAATTGGCTTTACAAGAAACCCTTCAGGTTGACAAATCCTTCTCAGGTATAGCAACAGTTGTGCAGTTCCCAGGAAAGAAAGAAAGTGACGGAATGAAAAGCAACTCCCTGCAAGGCTTGTGAGGCAAGTCCCTTCCCCTCCTCTCTCAAAAGGTGTAAATTACATAAATATTCAAAGTAAACATCTGCCTTGGAGGTTCAAACCAACACGGACTATAAATTAAAAATAATTAAAGAAAACAAAAGAAATATCAGTACTGGTAGGGAATAACTGGCCAATACAACACTGCTGGCACCATTTTCTTAAAAGCGAGTAAATATTTGCCTTCTCAAAGTATCATTTTCCCTTAGCTTTTCTTTCTATCACTGTGAAAGTAGCAGATTACAAGATCTCTGAAACCAAAGGGTCCAGTGACATCTGTGGCAATTATTCCATCTTTTGCTGCGAGGGTTCTCCAGTTAGGAGATTAATCAGATTTCCTCTTGGGAGTGACTCAGGAAGGTTTGGGCAAGAAGTGAGATGTGTCTTTGCCCCCCTTAAGGGGAGAACATGTAATAGGTTGTCTATGTTTGGAAATTATCTGAATAGCTATTGCACAATAAATTACAGTAGCTGTCTTTAGACACACGTTGTTTTGAAATATATGTTGCATCTTCTGACTAACTATGCAAAGAAAAAATATATTTTCTAAGATAAAATGACCACATAGGGAGTTAAATAGCTAATAATGATTCTTTTCAGGTGACCTAGTTAGACAGCTTCTTATCACAGTTCCAAGTGAAGACAAATGTTTTGCTTTACCACCAGTTGTACAAGAGACATACTAATTTATACTCACACAGTAAAGTGCAGTAAATAATCTTCACTTTTTTATCATCATTTTTTACCATCATTTAGTGGTCTATCACTGCTTGAGACTTAATTTTCATAAAAATTCAAGTAAATAAATATGTTTTGTGTTCAGTGTCACTGAGTTAGAATAAAATATAAATGAAACCCACTTGTGAACAGTTTGTAGATGGTCAATGAATAGATCACAGGCATCCTAGTCAGTTATGCAATTAATTCTATCCCTTTCTAGCAGAAGTTTCTGGGTGGGAGAACATAAAGCTGCAAAATACTTCCAGTCAGTTTTTTTCATTATACATGGACAATACTGATGAAGTTAATTGGGCTACAATGTGTAATGGAGATAGAATTTTGCTCACCCTGTGTTTACTTTCCAGTTACACCCTACTTCTAATTTATGAGTAATTAATTTCAAAAACCATATCCCTGCGTCTTTTCGTATTAATTAAACAGATTTCTTGCAAGAGGCATTCTTTCAAGTTTAATAGAACTGATGTTTTGACTTATTTCTCTTCTGTGAGTTAAAATGTGAGGCCTTAAAAACCACACACTTGGGAAATGAGTGGGGGCTAAATGAGTCACCAGAACTTGTTCTTGCTCTCATTTAGTAGTCTGTTCTCCTCAGGATGCAGCATAATGATGCTTAAATTACCATCTGCATTTGCTGAGTTAAGATCGACTCTTCTGTAGGATGAAAAATAAATACAGATTTAAACTACTTGGAGGAAGGATGCAAAAAAATGGAGCCAGGCTTTTTTCAGTGGTGCCCAGTGACAGGCCAGGAGGCGGTGGGCAGACACAGGAACACAAGAGGTGCTGTATGAACATCAGGAAACACTTGGTTACTGTGAGGGTGACTGAGCGCTTGCAGAGGTTGCCCAGAGAGGTACAGTCTCCATCCTTGGAGATAAAGGCAGGCAGTCATCTAAGGATGCAGAGGGTTTCTCAAGCACCTAAGCTCCCTGCTGATCAAATCTTTAGCTTGCAGTCTTCCTAATATATGGCAGGTGTGTGGTTTATTTATTAGTTTTCATAAGACAGCAGATTGCTATACAGTCAGAATTTGCTTTTCTCACTATTGCTGGTTTATTTTCACCCTCTGTAGCAGGAACTGCTTTGCAGTTTCCCTTTGAGCATTCAAAGTCAGTCCTGTCATCAGACCCAGGCAAAGTCAGGAAATTGTTCAACACAGGCTCTTTCCCAGGAGCCAAGTGAAAAAATGTTAGGTCCACATTTTGTTAAGTGTTTGATAGCTCCTCCAGCATGCATCTTCTGTTTTAATAAGTTAAAGTTTTTTGAACAGGCACAACTGTACTATCATCTAGATACAAAAACATATATCACAAAAGTAAAAATTTCAATTTTTTTTTTAAACAATTTGTCTCCTTGCAATATCAGTTTATGATATCTGTCTCCTTTGAGGATGTAAAAGAGCATGATTCTTAATAGGATTTAGTCTGTCTTCAGATTGTACCTTTCCTATCTCATTACTGCTTCATATATAATCAGGTTTGTTTCCTGTAATCCTTTACAGGGAAGCATCGAAATCGAATTAAGATTAAATTCCATCTTAAAAAAGGCCTTGCTCTTTCACAGTAAGAGACAGTAACTTTGATGAAGAATCTTCTTTAGGCAAGGAAAGAGCGATATATCTCTAAGAAAAAAAAAACAATAAAAAAATTTGCATTTCATGGTTCTTCAGAATAGTAACTGAATAGCTGATATTATCTATTCAGATTAAAACTGAGCTAGCTACTTATGTCAGGGAAAAAAAAAAGTAATTCACACTTGAATGTTTGACCCAAGTGAGTGTGTATATATCTGCCATAAAAAGAACCTATTGAACTTAGGAAATCAGGGCACTTTCATAGTGATTCACCAGGTAAACTGGAAAGTGTATCTGCTGTTAACTTGAATAAGAATACAGAGTGGCACTACAAGCAGAGGCCACTCCAGTCCACAATGCAAGATTTGTATGACATTAATACCAGAGAATGTCTGATAACATTTAAAGTTATACTTTCTGTGAAGTTACTCATGCTATTTTAAAAGGTGCTATGGGTTATGGATCAGTCTGTGTGAAGATGGAAATTGTCTGCTTTGAAAACAAAGACTAGTGGGCTGCAACTTAAGTCTGTCACAAGCAGCTGAGCAAATTTATCTTACTTGACCTTGAATAATATTTTTTTGTAGGCATCAGACAGAGCTGGGGCTGATGTGAGCCCCTGTTTTTGCAGAGTGCACAAAAATCTGCCCATATTTTGTCAGTGTAAATATCCAGGTAACTGTGAATACCCAGCACTTATGAAAAGCTATTTAGTTAGAGGGCAACATGAGCTCTTAGGAAAAAAAAAATGTTTGTGTACCACACTTTAAGCCATAGGCTTCAATTATTTAGTTTGAAAACAAACAGAGACAATTTCCAGAAAAGGAGATTTTTTTACTCTTTTTTTTTTTCTGCCCAGCCCCTGGGAGAATGCACATACAGCAAATGGCGTATGGTTGGTACATCCCCATGCTGCCCACTGATTAGTCTTTAATTCACTTCTGAATATTTTATATTGCAAACTGTCCACGTGTCAGGTTTACAGATAGAAAAGCTAAGGCAGAGGCGTGAGGCAAGTGAGATTTCAGACTTACAGCAACACCACAAACCTCGAGAAAGCTGTTTAGAATCTGGCCCTGCATTATGCTCCCTTTCCCCTCTCTAGCAACTCAGGCTGTACTTCAGAGCTTAACTGAAGCCTTTTAGGGTAGCAGTTAACATTTTACAAGTCCTGTTTCTTTCTAAAACTCATGCTAAGAAATATACAGAAGGATTTAAACAGCAACTGATGAGTCTGACTAGTTACTATTATATAAATGCATTTTAGGATTTAAGTAATAAAATAAAAGAATCAGAGAATAGAAAATAGCTGCATATATGTATGCGAGATAGATTGAACTGATTCTTTGATATTGCCTTAAAGAAATAAAGCCTGATGACTAATACTTCAACACCATCTTCATTTCCTTTTACTTCAATAATAAAATGGATGAATAGAGGAGATTAACTGCAGGAAGGAATTCTAGACATCCGTCATCTACTAAAGGTGAGTCCAGATATTGCCGTGGGTGACTCTGGCCAAACCCACTATTCCTGCTCAGCATTTTTATTCATCTGAACAAATGAATTCGTGGCAAACTCCAGTACTAATGTCAGTGGGAAGCCTGACAAGGCATCAGCATTAGTGTACTTTCAAACCCTCATGTGAGAAGACATATGACAGTCATTATAATGTGCTTGTTTTCCCTCTATCACGTACAATACAAATAAGGTAAATTCATTGGGTTTTGTTGGCAATGAATGGCCCCTACTTTTATAAAGAGTTCAGTGCTGTTCCAATAATCAGTAGCAGAGACAATTTATTGTTCTGTATATTGCTTCACTGTTAATGCCATTCCCAAGACAATTTTTCAGGTAATTCTGATTAAGTATTACTACCATGCCCATAGAGCGATATTTACTGAAGATATAGAGCAAAAATAATGAGAAAAATGGCAAGAGCTAAATTGTCTAAGACAGAAGTCTAAACAGATAGATTTTTAATGTAAACCCTCAACAACTTAAATGGAGTTTCTAGTTTGTACTTTAAAATGTTTCAGGAGGTAGATTAGAGACTGTTTTTTTGTTGGGTATTTTTTTTTGAGCTGGTGGTTCAGGAAGATTGTCTTCAGCAACACCAGGCATTACCTTGACTTTCAGATGTTTATTTTGATATGCTGTTAGTCAATACTACAATCATGACATTTCATGCTGGAAGCTGGCATGTCAATAAGCCCCTTATTCGCTACAGGCAGTGCATTGGCATTTGCTAACATTTTGTATAAGTTTTTCATTGAGCTGTTAGTGTGTGAATGTCACTAACTGAAGCAAATTTTAAATGAAAAAAGAATGGCAAATTCCCAATCTTTATTCCGTCATTACTCCATTGGGGTATCCCTGACTTCTGTAGACTATTTTCTTCAAGTACTATTCTCATTCAAAATACGCTCTTAATTAAATGCACACCAAATGCCATGCCAAGGTGAGAATCATGTAGGGCTGTATCCTCCTTAGCTTGGAAACCATTTTGTTTTATCTTAGGGACTTGTACTATATGAAAAATACAGTTTGCTATCTTGAATTATCCAGCCCTAATTTTTGTTTAATACTTGAAGTAAAAGAATTAAGTGCTTTCTTAATCTAGATTCTATTCTGACATGTCATCAAAATAGTGGGGTTTATCCTTTTCATCCTGTAGTTTACAACAGATATAAAAGCTACCATCTTCAGATGCCTTTGAGCCTCTTTCTTTCAGATCAACCAGCGCACCTACTCCACTTCCTCCCCCTCAGCTAAATCTACTGCTGCGTGCTCTGTTTGTTGTCTTCTGCTAATATTCTCTTTTTATCTGGAGTTTCACTCCCTGCTCTTCCTCTTTCATCTCAGCATACGGTGTGTCAGCATTTCATGCTTTTTAGCCCAAAAGCTGTATCCCTTCACACACAGTAGCTAAATCACTGAAGAATATATGTACCGTGACTGAATTTCTTTTTTGTCTTCTCTTATTAGATCTGTGCTTCTGAATGCTGTATGTGCCTTTGTCTTAACAAAGGAAGTGGGTTACTAAGGCATACAAGCCAGTATGTGAAAACAAGATACTCTGCTGTAATTCCCAATGTCAGATGTTGCTAGGTCATTCCACCATTTAATTAAGATTAAGGCTGTGGTGTTGAACTGGTATTTTCAGAAACTAGAAAGAAATTGCACTATGTGGTACTGTTTTATGTCCCAGCATGCCGTAAAGTTCATGAGTTATGACTCTTTTTCTGCTGTATCGTGTAATGGAAACTTACAATATACACTGTCAGACTGTAGCTTTTGCTATGTCAAAGGCAGCATGTATACATTTCAAGAAACATCAGTTTTAAATCCTTGCCTTATTTCATTTTATGTAAAATATAGAAGGTAATACCAATTTACCTCACAAAGAGAGTTTTGACACTGTGTTTTGTTACCACATTTTAAAAATCCTAGGATGGAAACCTGGCTTTTTAGACCCACAACAAATATGATCTGGGACTGTGCTGGCTTAAGATAAAAAATATTGAATGACTTCTCATTCAGTGAATAAGATTCATCTGATTCCTTAGGTGAAGTGGTGGAATAATGGATTCATGCCTGTAATTAAGGATGCTATCATGGTTTAAATGCATCGTCTTTAATTTGGTTGATGGCCGTCTGTAATTCTGAAATCGTCTAAATTTTGAATGCATTACTCTGCAATCTAACCATCTAAATATAATTTAATATGTGGATGCAGGTGATAAAAGAAAGATACACCATTACCAGATTCTGCAATTTTATCATCATTCTTAAAGTAATGGAATGACAGTATAATTTATGTCAGAAGAGACATCTAGGGATCATCTGATCCAGGCCTCAATTAAACCTGTCTAATGAGATTGGGTTGCTCAGGGTCTTGTCCATATGAGTTTTGAATATCTCCAAGGAGAAGACACCAGTTTCTCTGGTCAACTTGTTCCACTATTTGACTACTAAAATGGTGAAAAAATATTTCTTTATATCTAACAAAAATTTAATGAACTGCAACTATCACTTCTCATCTTTTCACTGTTCACCTCTCAGAAGAGTCTGGCTTCATCTTCTCTAAACCATCCTATTTGGTACTTGCAGTCAGAAAGTACCCCTGAGCCATCCCAAGGTTTAGCAGCCCTTTCCCTCCAATGTGTACCAATCACTCGTGGAGATTAAGTATTGACAACAAATTTGCTGAGACTTTATTCCATCCCATTATCTAAATTGTTAATGAAGACATTAAGTCAAATTGGCCCCAGTAAGGTAGGCATTTTAGGTGTAGCTTCTAAAACTGTCAGCCAGAGGTCTCCTACCACATAAGGATGAGAACATGTGTCTAGTGAGAACTGCACTTACAGAAAAACTTACCTTTATCTGTGACCACTGATTTAATAAAATCCTTGCACTGCTTCCTAAAGGTTTGGGGTTTGTTTTTTGCAAAACTGCATGACTCTTAAGCAGTCTTTTTTTCTAGAGAGTTGATTTCTGTTTTGTCAAATGATAGGTTTAGCAATGCTTATTTCACTTATTCAATTGGGCTGTCAAGCACTTGGCAAACTCTAAGACTGAACTAAAAATGATTGGATGGTGCATCTGAAGAGAAATGGACCTTGTAGATCTGTTTTCTTACTGAGAAATTTCTCTGATAATCCAGATTGTTTAAATACTTTTAGTTACACTGAGAAATGGAATAGAAGAATCTTGGTCTGAGAGCTCCAGATGATATGAAAAAAAACCCTCATAGTTTTAACTGGATAGCTATTTTGAAATGTGTTTTCCCTCTATGCAGTCATGAAAAGCTTAGGTTCATTACACAAAATTTCCTGGTTAAATCTGTAGTTTAATTCATCATCAATTAATCATTTATCTATGTAATTATTAGACTAACTTCATTTAGCACACAGAGTTAAAGTGATGCTTTAGTGGTTGTCTGTTATTGTCACTGGCTATGGTGTAGATGTTAGTAAGTTTTGTCTTTTTTTTTTTTTATGATTTCAGTCTTGGACACTCTTGTTGGTTGTCTGGTGATTCATAAGGGTTGAGAGCAGCCTTTTATTCAGAGAAGGATGTTAATAAAAGTTTTCTACTCTGCTGAACTACTTACTTGTGGAAACTTGATGCCTTGAAGACTTCTACCGTATCTTTGAAAATATTCAAAACCTGAGTGGACAAAGCCCTGAGAGTCTGATCTAATTAGACCCTGTTTTGAGTAAAGGGTTGGACCAGGTGCCCTTTGAAGTCTCTTCCATCCCAAATTATTCCGTTTCCATGTCCATCTTGACTGGGATTGACCAGCAATTTAGAAGCCTCTAAGGAGATGCTGACATGTGTATATATGGCAGGACATGGTGGTCTTTTTTTTCTGCAATCCTAAGCTAATAATAAATAGCATTATACAAGTACTTTACATTTAGGTAGGAGTATCAGGCCTCTGCAAGATACATTTTTTAATAATAAAACAAAAAAAGTGTTGTATGAGCATTTTTGCTTACATTTGAGTTTTGGGTCATATAATTAGCATTTGCAGTTTGATTTTACAGAACACAGATGAAATGCAAATATATGCAATAAAATCTATTGGTTTAATTAGACTGATTGATAGCGTTTTTCTCACAAATGTCTGATAACATGCTTATACAACAGGAACAGGAGAATCCCAAAATATACTGGTTTGTAAGGGAAAAAGGAATTAATAGTTGTCTGCAATACAAATTATAATTTTTTTTTTTTGCTTTCAGACTTCTGTGTAAATGAGTTTAAATAGGGATGTTAAGATTTCTGCATAGGTCACATGTAAACCTAAGAACAATCTAATAAAAGTTACAGGGAGTTCAACTGCAGTAATTACAAGACCTCTACCTATTTATGTGTCTTTTATGGAGATAGGAAGAGAAAGTAGAGGAGAGAAATTTATAGCTGAGGTTGTTGAAAACAACCCTATGAAACTTCCCTATGACTGCTTTAGAGTTTACCCATATTTTGACATTTTGATCTTTCACACATCTGTCTCTCATGGTTTCTCCCCAGCTATAACTAACTAATGAGTTCTTATTTGGTAAGAATATAAACAGTTGCTACCAGAAGGATGCGGTCTTGTTTTAATGGTTTGGGGATTTTTCCCTAGAAACATCAGAAAAGTAATCACTGGTGGAAATTTACCCAAATGTTTTTATACATTTCTGTTGTGCAATTCTTTAGTTATTTTTTCAGAGGCAGGTCTGTTGGACCAGGATTGTTGTGGATAAAGCTAAGAGTCCTTTCCTTGAATTTCTTTAACACTAGATTGGAGAACATGCACTGTGGTATCCAACAGCATTCTTGACAGAGTTGGATAGGTGAAAAGGATTTCCTGTCTTTGGGGAAAAAAAATCATGCAAACATAAAATGGATTCTGCTGACCTCTCAGAAAGCAGCATTCCCTCAATCACTGTGATTTCTTAGCATCAGTGTTTGTGCAAGTGCAGAGCTAAATTACATGCTATCTTCTACACTGCACCATCTTCATGGATTTGATCATATGGATGTCATATGTCACAGCTGCATTCCTAAATCAAAGCTGTTTTGAATAAAAGAGTTTATACTTGTTTTTTCTAAATATTTGCTAATGACAGAAAGAGAAGCTGGGACTTTTTCCCCTCTTCTTCAAAGGCATGTTTCTGAATGTATTGCCTGGGCA
Source organism: Chloroceryle aenea (assembly GCA_013399075.1). Lineage (NCBI taxonomy): Eukaryota > Metazoa > Chordata > Aves > Coraciiformes > Cerylidae > Chloroceryle > Chloroceryle aenea. The sequence goes on from VWZY01003049.1 coordinate 158,442, forward strand.
AGAGCTGAGATTTTTGAAGAAGCTATTTAACCATCAGCTCATCAAAGACAATATTATCCTATTTTACCTTTATTGACCACATTCAGTTGAATGTGACTCCTAACAGATATGGGGAGACAGCAAGCAATCAGTTATGCTCTGAAATGCCCTTGTCTGTTTAGGAATGAGAGAGAACTGACATAGGCTGGTGTAGTTCGACACCACAGTTATGTTAGCTCTGCAGTGGGTAGTTGAGTGAAAAATCCCATTTCAAAAGCTAACTGATTTTTTCCTAGCTGTAAAAAAAGTCTTAAAACGAAAAAACATTCTTGATATAATGTACTCATATCCTTCAACGTGTGTCTTTCCCCCACTTTCTCTTTAAATAGCAATAGAAGTTATCGATAATAACTGTCATAGGAATACTTAAAAGAAAACCTCCACAGACAGCTTCCTTTTACTAGCACTAACTGTATTTTATAAAATGTTTTAGTCTCCATTTTTGCCTCCATCTTAAAACTATAAAGCAGCTCAGGCTGTGAAAATATACCATTTTATATGGTCCTAGAAGGACTGGAGACGTTTAGGGATGGTACTGTGAATTAACGCCATTTATCTTTAGAGTTAGAAGTTAGCTTTAGGAATTTATATGTGGTTTACAACAATTTAAGTCTATTCTCTTATACAAGTTCAAACATCCTCTTTGCTCTGAAACATCTTTTTTTCTTCTTCCTCTTCAAATAAACATACATTCCCACTGATCAGATAAAAAATAGAAGCAAAAGTTTCTCTCCTCTCAGTCCCCTCTTACAGAATTATCCAGGAGTAAGCCAATTCCACTGCACTTCTGTTTTTCCCTGAAATGTCAATGGTACTACATTAAAAACAGCTTTGCTAATATTCCATTTCTAGACTATATTTTAACTGAGAAGCCTTTTAAACCTAAGTAAAAACAGTGGCTAAAGGTAACAGGAAAATCATTATGATATACTTCTCTAAACAATAAGGGGGTTCCCCATTTGATTATCCTTCACTACTTATGAGTACCTGTCAGAGAGTTACTCTGACTAGTCCAAGGGCAATACCAGCTTCTCAGACATCTTTCCCAGTGTGTAAGGAATCACATCTTCAGAGTGGTTGTATTGCATATAATACCACACTACAATGTCATGAAAGCTGCCTATTTACATGCAGAGTACCAAATGTTGAAGATATGAACATGAGCTCATGTCCCCTCACTGTCAATATGGCTGAGATCCAGACTACTCAAAGATAATCAGGACGTTCAACTTTAAAAATAAATTTAGAAAAATGTTAGCTTTTAGCACATGAAAGAGTATTAAATGTCCTAGGTTTCCTTCTTAACCATGCACACTGAAATACAGTATGGGGATTATTCATATTGTCTACAGTTGGGCATCTCCATGATGGGCTCAAGACAGCCAGCTTGAGTGTCCACCTTAAGCTACTCACGTAGCCTGGGAGTGAGAGGCGTACATTTCTTTGGAATGTGCTCAGGTTAGGTGGTGGGAGAACTCCTGTAGTACCATCCAGTATATGCTACACCTATGGCTTTCGCAGGAAGATACTGGGGTTTGGCATATAAGTGTTAGCAGCAGGCTCAGGACACATTTCAAAAGCAGTGATGAGGTCTGAGAATTTTTTTTTCCTCCACTGGTTAAAGCTTTCAGTTGCCTGGCAGGAAAAATATATCAAATTCAAAGGAAAATTCATGTAATGTGAAATGCTGAGGATAATATTGGGGAACTAATCTCAAGGATGCAGTAAAAACTCTTTGGAAATGTGCCATTTTATTATGCCTCTGCTCCAGCCTCTAAAAACAGAATGTTTAATAATTTTATTGTTAAGAGGGGATTCAATCTCGGAAATTAATCTCTAGTGTCTTTCAGTTATTGTACACTTTAAAAATAGTGCTATTTAAAAGACATGGGTGGCCTGGCACTGCCAGTACCATGCGATTGACCTCACATTGCTTCATTTGCACAGCTATTGATTTTTCTTTTTCTCTCCATTTTGACATTTCACATGATTTAATCCAAGATTCATCATTTTGGAAATGTCAAGTTTAAGACAGTTTTTTTATTGTTTGGGAAGATTAATCTCTGAAACGCTTTGGTACTCATCTTTTTTTCAGACAGTAGGCTAAACACATCGGCACTGAATCAACTGGGAATTGACTGAGTATATTTTTTATTTCTTTCTTTGTGTATTCCAATGTGCCTTTTTACTGAGTAGCTAATTGTATCAAAGTCAAAGATAGCAGCAGTGTTTTGGATAGATTTTGAACATCTCAGCACATTTCATGAAAAAAAGCTCTCTGGGGATAAAAGCCTTTGTGCAACATCACACTGTGATGGGAAAGCAATAGAAAGTAATTATGAAACATACTAATGCAGTATGTGTTACAGAAATAACAGACAGCATTTCCTGACATTTATTCAGCACCTAATAATTAGAATAGTAGTCAACTGATGCATGGGGACAAGAGGAGTAGGAACCCAAATGGAAACTGGCCATCTGAGCTCAATAGTAAAATATAAGCAGCACTGTGAACTTGAACGTGATGATAGGGAGCCTGTGCAACTGCCTGGTTCAACTTCATTCCTGCTTGCTCTCCACATAAAATATCTGACTGAAAGCTAAAGAGTTTCGAAAACACAGTGCAAACTTGAATGTCCTTCTGATGGGTGTTCTAATACCCATGTAAAGTGCTGAATGCCTGCTGTAAATAAAACTTTTGATTTTTCTCACTGCATTCTGTGTCCCACCAAACCCTCAGAGCCGCACACCAAGCTATGTGACCTATCAAGGGAATAAGGTGTGTGCCACATCTTAGAAACCAGAGAGGAGCTGGCCACCAAGAAATTACAGGGGCTTTCTTCATGTTTAGGATTTCATTTTGATACAGGACTGGAATCAGAAGACATCTGTATTCCAGGACAACCCAGGGAGATCGCTTGTTGCTATCTTGCTTTCTCTTATTGCTGTGGGTATGTGTTATCCGGCAGCCCTGCTCCACTGCCAGGCATGTGATGTAGCTGCCCTTGAATGATGTTGGATCTGCTCGCTTAGCTCATGAAACAGCCTAAGAGCCCAGGGTTGGTCATTCCTGTGGAAACCCACATGTACCTTGGTGCTGCTCCAGTTGCAGCAGGCTGTGGTTGGTCTCTGTCCCATGGAAGTTTTTGTCTATACAGATCTGTTTTGAAAAGTGGTTTTCATTTCCAGACTGCACCACTCACTTTCTTACCAGTTTTGACTCAATTTTTGGTACATGCCAGAATTCATTCATTTAGTGTGTGTTCTCTTTACATCACAGTTCCCTGTAGTATACACCACATCTTTTTCCTACCTGATAGCATGGCTCAACCTGAGGTTAGTTACTGGTTGTTACTATCAGCATTTCCTGAAATGCTCGTCTCATACTGTCCTTCCCAGTGTGATACTCCTTAGTGGGCAGCACTATCTTGACAACTTGGAAGCTTTCCCTTCTGGATTAGTGAGGGAGGAGAGTTATATCTCACAATGAGAAATCTTGTGTTTTAAATGTCTTGGTGGAAGGTATATAGGTAAGATGATAAACTAGGTATGGCAAACGTCTTTTGAAAATCCAAAATGTATATGGTTATGCTATGGCAGAGCTGAAATTAAGGTGGCAATTTATGCAAGCAGAAGCTGTCAAAAGAACCATGATAAAACATTTCAAAGAAGGTATTTTCTTGGTGGCATGAAGCTTGATTAATTAATTTTTGAAAGGCTTCTTTGTATTTTATCTATTATGCATCTGGCATTACCTGGGCATGGCTGTAGCTGCATAAAGCTTTGGCCAGTTCCTATGTCCTCATCATCTTATTATTCAATACACTTGCTAGGATCCAATTTTCTTCAGTGTTGGTGATTCAAAATTTCTTCTATTAACTTCTACTATCATTCTCATGACATTAAAGAGATGCCCCTAAGCAAATAAGAATTTAATATTCTGTAAAAGAAGTTAATCTAAATTTGAAATACAGGATTTTATGAACTGCTGGCTCCAGTACACCTAACATTCAGCCCTTTGATGAGATTATTCAATTCCTTACCTTACAGTTTCATAGGTATAAAGAGTGATGTGTTTTTCAACTCTTTGTAAAAAAAAAAAAAGAAATCTTTCATTGTACTCAGAGTTGTATCAGTTTTTATTGTTACTTTTATGTTTGCAGTAATTTCATTACTTTCTTTTAATCTGGAGGATATTTAATGCCCTTTTCTGAAGTGCATGAGAAGCATCCTCCGAAAAACAAAGCAAAGCAAAGCACAAGTTTTTGTATTATTAAATTATTTTAAAGCTTGCTTTTAAAGGAGTCCTCTCAGTGCTGATAAATTCCAAGTATTTCTCACTGAAATGGCTTCTTCTTGCAGTATTTTACTACAGTAAATACTTGCAATATTTTACTGTTTCTGGACATTTCTTGACCAGAGTGCATCTTAAAAACCAAATGACATAGTACTTCTGTGAGATACACAGGAATGGATGCCTTTGAAATGAAATGTGAGTTGGATGTATGGGGAAAGAAATAAATACCTTAGCACTCTGAAATTAACATTTTGCAGGAAAACATATTAATATTACAAATTGTATTTGTCCACTACAAAAAGTAAGTGTTGCAAGACAGAGATAAACAATGACAAAGAATGAGGGAAGAAAAACAAAATAAGTCTGAATACATCCAGCATTGACTCGAGCTGTTATCAGTTGTGACAGCCATGCAGTCCATGCACTGTGTGCCATTTTAAGAAACAATAAAGCCTCCAGTGAGTGTATCTGCTGACTGATTGATACTCCTGAAGGCCTCACAGTGCTTGAATCTAGCAAAAGTGGGTCAGCACAGTGATTTACACAGCACACTGATAAAAATAGTTTGTTAAATGAACTTCTTATCTCAGCACTTTAGATTGTAAGAAACAGTTCTTATCATGAGATTTATAGGTAACCACTCATAGTACATGTATTCGATGACAGATCTTGAAGAAACAAGATGACAAGAAAATGAGCAAGAGAAATTTACTCTGCTCTTCATAATTACTAGTCATTCTGCAACCATGCATAATGTTATCGGTTATAGTAAAAGATATACCCAGTAAATAATTTTCTTACACTTTATGGTTTTGTATTTTGAAAAAAAAAAAAAAACAAACAACAAACCACTTGTATTTTTTCATATTTTTCTGGACAATTAATGATGTTTTAGAAGCTATTGGGCAATATTGCAAAGTAGAGCTACTTGAATTGGCTATTTTGATTTACTCCTGACAAAAAGGTTGACATTTTTCTGGAGATAAAGTGTTTGCAAATGGCATTGTTACTGATCTCGAGTTCAACTTTTATCTTTTTATTCCATGGCATTCACTAGATTAACAATTTTGAGACTGTAGATTGAAGGTGATATGAACAGGAGCCATCATTTTCCTATATATAAATATGTTATTTATTCTGTTCCTCTATCAGCATCTTTGCAGCAAATTCCAGCACAAAAATGTAAGGTTAAGGCTTTAACTTATCTACTTTGTGTGATTTTTCTTGACCAATACAAATAGTTAAATATAAATCTTAAATTGTCCTGGGATTTCACATTTGTCTTTTCTTTTAATTCCACATTTGCCATTCAGCATGGTGTTCAGACTTCTTCAGAGAAAGCAGAAAGACTTTTTTTACATTCTTGCTTGAAGAAATCTCTGCTGTGGCTTCAAAAATGAACAGTAAAAAGTATTCTTGATGTCATGATGTACACCATCACAGCAGATACTTGTTAAGTGGAAAGTCTAGCTGTGCACAAGAGAATTGTCTGAAATGCCAATGAGGGGAGGTTGAATAGAGACTTCTCTTTAAAAGCCTTCCCCAGAAAGAGGCCTGTGATTTGGGGCGTTTAAGGGTCAGAAAAGCATCCTCTGAAGGGGTGGACAGGACACGTAACCCCTTTCTCCTTGTAAGAAAACCGTAAGGCAGTGTGCCACAGGTTCAAAGCAGTGCTGCAGAGGGCTGAGCTAGTTGCTGGAACTTTCTGCTGCTTGGGTCTTTCTTCTAAATGAAATTGGAAGAAGTATTGGAACAAGCAAGCATTCCTTAATAAATGCCTTGTTGACTCTCTCTCAACTGAATATGCATCTTTTGTATATGGGGTGGGCAGTGCTTCCCTTCTAGCTCACTAGGAAATCACTTGAAATATATGAAGGCTGTCATGGTAGCTCTTTGGTGGGCAGCAGTTGATTAAAAAAGGTTATGAACTATCTTGAATAAAATATTGCTGATTCCCAGAAGAATTAACAAAGTTGTGCTCTAGTTAACTGTGTCCATCTAGCACTTGTCTTTGTTCATGAATGCCACGACAGCCAAATAAGAAGCAGCAAACATTCCAGTGCTGCCAAACTCTGTAAACTGTTGAGCAAGTTATGCTCTTTTTTGATAAATTTTGTCAGACTCTAGTTCAATGAGGAGTTAAAAAAGTAAATGATAAATGAAAATAGAATGCTAATGCGATTTAAAACTAAACAAGGCATCTGTCTCTCGTCACTTTGTCATATGGGGCAGAAGTCTAGGTCTGGGAATGTACAAACCCATTGTATGCAATTTTTGGCAATAACCTTTCTTAAAATGAATGGACGCAGCAGTAGCATAGTTCACATATGTGAATTATATTAGACATGGCAATCCAGTAATTGTAACTTAAGGTAGCATGTTCTAATTGTGAAATGTTATCTGTAAGAAAACAAAGATGGCCTTTGGGATGAAAGTGAAGGATGAGGTGTCAGAGAAAGAGCTCCATCCTGGCATATACTATAGTTTCTCCTCAAGGGTGGTAATTTGAAGTAATGAGTAGTCCTTGTTGAATGACCTTGTACATCTGCTGCATTGCCTATTCAATCTGTAACTCACTTTTCATCAATTGCACTTTTAGTACAATTAAATGTGCCATCAATAAAACCCTAAAAATGAACAACACAATCTCTGCATATGTTCATAGCTATTTAGCTTGGGACTGGAAGGGTGGCAGAAGTCCATCTTAAACCTTCTGTTCATGCCAAAGTGCAATTTGTTGATTGAAAGATACTAGCTGATAGAGCTGGAAGAGGATGGCAGGATTTGTTTAGCATGCACAGAAGCAGACACGAAACAATTTGTGTGCTTGAGCCAACTTGCTGCTAAGAGGCCACCTGGATGGTGGCATGGATAACAAACTGCCCTTTCCCTCCCCACCCCCACTGCCCTATTCTAGGCAATTTAAAATCCTTTACAGCACAGAATGAATTAAAATTTGCTGCCGTGTTGACAACAGAGGCATGCCTGTTTTGTCATAATAATGATATCAAAGTAATAACATTTTGGATAGCTTTTGTTTTCACATGGGTTCTGGTAGAGCCAGAGTCTTTTTTTCTTTTATGTATGTTTATCATTCAGTACATATTAGAAAGAACATAAATCCTGTCTGAGCAAAAGTGAGCAATGCCATCTTGCAACAGTCTACGAGGATGGAGTGTCATGCCACAGAACTGTTTGGAGACATTTCCATGGGGCTGCTTGGTTGAAATGCAGGGAAACACTTTGCTGGCTGAGGTGCTCTTCCTCCTGGAGACACTTGCCAGTTGACTGTCACCTGTCAATACCTCAGCACCAGTAGTTTGCCCACAGCAGAGGACCACATACCCATGCCCTCCTCTTCCCCTCTCACCCCTCTCACACTTCCTGTGCTTGCTACAGCTAGAAGATTCACTTACCTGGAGTTTTGCAAGACCCAGGGAAAAAGTCGTGATAGCAATGTAAAATATGTAATATATTTGAAAAATAAATCAATGGACAGTATTTTGAAAGTGGTATCTCTGTTCAAAAAGGGGAGAAAAATAAGCAGGAAAATAGATCAACATTGGTGCTGACCTAGCAATGCTAGGAGATTTAGGAGTTTTAAACCCTGAGATATAAAGGGATAAAAACTCATTCCAATTTTGCACACAGCCTTACAATACTTAGACAATAGACTGGTTGTATTTTGGAACTGTTAAATTATTAACTATTAAATTTAGGGATAGTTTCATAATTTTGTAGAGATAAATGAAAAGAGCAGTGTGAATTTTCTCCACTGAAATCTGTATCAAATGTCAGTATAAGTGGGCGAGCTGTTCTGGAAATATTAATTTAAAGTTCATACACATTTCTTCCTATAGATAGTCACTCTAAACATGCAGAGTCTACTGCTGCTGCTCCAAATTCCAGTCAGTTACTTGTGACCTGATCTGCGAAGAAGCTGGGCAGCTTTAACACCATCTGTATGATTAGAGAGCTTAGTATATTTGAAAATCCAGGATATATGACCAAATGCATATATTTCAAAATCGGTAGCAATTTACGTTTAATACTAACAGGTTATACCTTCAGTTGCAAGTTTCTACAGCTGTTATATAAACAGTTTTGACCATAGTAAAGGGATCCTGGACCCAAGCCATCCTATCTGAAAGGCAGTTTCACTGTAATGTGCAGAGAGGCCTATATCCAACTGATTCCCATTAGAGCAATGTTTCTGACACTGAGTTAGTCCAAAATGATTCCAACAGTATCTGACACGGCATTTACATTATTTAGGATACAAGTGATCTCTGTTAATTTTGAGTAATTTTATTAATGCTGTTACATATTCCAAACATTGGGTTAGCTTGCTAGGAGTGAGAGGAAAACACAATTTATGTCCTCACTTAGGAAATCATCTCTTCTATTCCCTTCTCTTCTTTCTTTAGTTCCTCGGATTCAAGCCTTTGAGAAAAGGACCTTTTCTTTCTACCCACAGTATTCTTGCTAGATCATAAATAACAGATCATAACTGAGCACTTTGAAGTACTTTTATTGGCTCTCCATGTCATCTCCAGTGTTTATCTTGTCTACACTTTACTTCTGTGTTTCTAAAAGCAGCAAATCTGAGACTCAGGCCTGGTAACAGTCTAATTTTTATGATCTCATCGAGTAGGATTTTAGATGTACAATTCCAGGTTTTCCTTCTATCTTAAGAGCTTCTTTTTATCATGTTGTAAATTGTGCAAGACTAGATATAGTCTTAGTTTGTCTGACTTTGAAAATTCCTCTCACTCCTCAGATGTCTCATGTGCAATGCTTGTGGTCAAACTGACATGTGGAGTTCTGGGATTAATGTGAATTCAGCATGCTAGCTGTAATCAGCTGTCCCTGATCATAGTGGCGTATAAATTCTGTAGGATCTTAATACATCATTTTGATCAGAGGGTTTTTTAATTCTTCAGACAATGTACTCTGCCCGTGTCTCAGATATACATTCCAAAAACTGCTGTGTGTTTCAGGATGAGCTTATGTGTTCACTAGCATCCAAATCTTTTGCCATTCTGACATTTAGCTATGGAAGTATATCATACAGGGAGAAAGAAGAAAATATATAGATGTGAAACTTTTTCTATTGAAGTTATCCTTACTGCTCATTTTTATATATACATCTGGTTTTATTGGAAGTTTTTTCTTTCCATTTAAGAACCAGAAGTTTGAAAACTTAAGTTCATCTGAGATCAGAGTTGTCATTTTCTCATGTTGTCATTTTCTTCTATCTTCATCAGACAGTATCCCACATCATCGACAATTGCCTGATGTCCCAAGGATTAGTTGCCACCTTTACAACTAGAGTAGAAAACTATGGTGTGTGTAGGAAATCTGATAAAAGTAACAAAGTCATGGTGCACCTGCGTAACAACTCTGTGAAACACTGTAGAGATTCCCAAGTTAAAACATTTAGGGTTATGGACTGAATGATATGACCATTTTATTGTCTTTACCCAAAGACTTAAATGAATAATTACAACAAAAGCAAACTTTGTTTTCTGCTGACATTTCTCTGCCAGGGCAAACACCCCTGTCCCCAGGAATGTGAAGTGACAGAAAGGGAATAGGAGAGCTTCTAGGTACGAAACATAAGGACAGAAGTATTTTCCATGAGCTATTGCTGATGACTTTGACAACATGCCATCTTTACCCTTAGAAGGGTCAAAATAAGCTCCATGGAAGGAAAAAATAAACTAGAGTTATAAATATAACTAACACAAAGACAGTTATGTTCCCTTTGGTTCCTCACCTGGTTGATCCTAACAGTTGTATATGTTTGTTCACAAGGTTAAGCCATAGAGTTTTGTATTGTAAATGGACACTCTGAGGTAAATAAACACCAAATTGTGCATGTGCTCATTTGTTTGTTGCTTAAGCAGTGTCTAGTAGAGTTGCTAGATAACAAAAATAGACTCTAATTATGCATGTTCTAATTTTTTTTTCATTATTTATTCACAGAAGTAATGTTTCAAGGAGTTACTAATATGAGTTTCCACAAGTGTTAGGGATAGATTTGCTTGTAATAAAAAGTGTCTTATGAAAAGGAAAGCAAAAATTGAAAAAAATTTACTAGGGTGGTGAAACATAAGTGAAAATACATTCTTAAAATGAACTACAAGAATACTTTCTCTAAAAATGTGGATAGCTTTCATATTTTTGTCAGAGGTCTGGTTTTAATCTTTTTCTTTTTTTTTTAACAACACTGTGGTTGCTTCACACTTCTTAAGTAATGCATGCCACCTTTCACAAGTATGGAGTGGACTTCAGGTTCAGACCTTGCATGTTCTCTGTCTAAAAACATTCAGTAACTTGGCTGAAGCCATCTGGCATATCTTTGTATTCTTGCTGTTGTTTCTTACCGTAGGATAAGAAAATTCTGTCTAAATTTCCAAAGAAATTTTTGTGTCTTTATTTTCCATTTCATGAGAGTAGTGTAATCATGAATAGAAAATGTGGGGACAGAAGGGATGTTTTGTTTTGTTTTTTCATATGCAGTCATCTCTCCATTCTATAACCAGTTTGCAATAAATGTACGTGTAGATGTGATAATAAAAAAGATAATGCATTGTAAAGCCACCCAGAAGCTGCCTATTTTTAGGCATTTTTAAGTTCACATGCCAGGCAAACTTACAAACAATCGCTATAGAACCTTGCTTTCTGGACAGTTTAGACAAGAAGTCAGTTCCTACATAGGTGATCCATTGGACTAGTGTGGGTACAGCATATAAACGGCTGTAGGGAATGACACCTCAGTCACTGATGCATCTGACAGCCTGACATGCCACCCTTGTCGCTCAGCCTGCAGATGCTTATCCACCTGCAGCTAAAGTGACTGTAGGTGGCTTTCAGTGCACAGGCAGGGCAGGACTCAAGCTCCTGTCTCTGATTCAGTTGCAACACACATTATCCCTTTTGCTGCCAAAACAGAGATGAGGCAGCTTCAATCTCTACATATTTTCAGTTTGATCAATAGCCAAAATGTGTTTATTATTTTTGACCTGTAGAAGGGGACTAAGTAATCCATATTTTATGTCCTGCTGGCTCTACTCAGTGAGCATTCAAGGTTTTATGATTTGCATCCAGATTAAATGTGTTATGCAAACTTGATTAAGTAGTTAATCTTTTCACATGTGTTTTTCAAGCCAGTCCCATCTTTACTGAATTAAATGGTTGCTGTTTTGATAGTGATGATACTTAAGACAGTGCCAAGTTCCTTAACCAAGAGAGATGCTAAGGACAGTAGCTCTATAAAGAAAGTAATGTCTCAGCCACTCTGGGTCTTATGAAAAAAAGATCAATCAATTGGTGTATTAATTTCAGCACTTACTTTGGATTATAAAAATCCACATGAAATGCACATGTCTCACTCACACAGATGGGCTAATATTTCAACCTACCTCTTTTTTGGTGCAACTAACTCCCTGCAGACATTTCATCTGTTTCACTGCAGTGCTTCTCTCCATAGGTCTTTCCTTTTTTGCTGCTGCAGTAGTCCTGATACCTTGAAGTCTCTTTGTTCCTGCATTTGTCCTCACTCAATGCACATCCTGTGGCCTTCACTCATTCCCAGAACATGGGTAACAAATGGTACAGAGAGGACTCCTGTTCCTAACCATCCTGGTGCAGTTTGTCCACTGATGAGTCTGCCCCGGGCCAGAGAAGCAAAACGAACCTCCCCCAGGGAGCCAGCCAAATGCATGTACACGTTTTCAAGAAATTCCCACATTTTGCTGACTTGCCTGCTTGGCAGGTTCCCTCTGGTTGGTTAGCTGGCTGTCCACAGAGCAGGTGTGCTGTGGTTTGGTAACTGCCCACCTGTAGGGGTTGCATACACTGCCTCAGCCTCCAAACGGGCTGGCGAATTACTTTGTATGTCATATATAGAATCAAGTGAAAGTGTGCTGCATTTTAGCTTTACTTGCATATATCACTCCTGCCACTGTTACCACTTCACTAATTTACAATAAACTTACTCCCTCCTTAGAAAATGGTTACTGAACGTGTGCAGGTGGACTCCATGCTGAATAAATCTCGTGCATCTAAGACGTACCAGTGGTGCCACAGCCTGTGGAGATCCACTACAATATGCAAGATGCAAACAGTTTCACCATGAACGTGCAGTGGATTCGGTGAGAAGTCACTCAACTTATCACTACCACACATACACAGAGAGAGATCAACCCCCCCAAAATTGAGTAAGACTCTTCATCAAGCTACTAAATACAAAAATAAGCCAGGCAGCAACCCTGTTCTTGTCACATTCATTTTCTATTCATGTTGATTATATGGAAGAACAACTGTATTGGAGTACACTATTGCTCCATCTGGCCTTATATTCTGTCTCTGAAGTAGTCAGAAACTAAAGATTAGAGATAAGTAAGAGAACAGAAAAAGTTTATGAGGTGCTTTCCCATTGTTCTCCCCCAGCTTCTGAGAAGTTGTTCTTTCGGGACTTTCTCGTCCAGTATCTCTTCAATAGTTTAAAGTTAAATACATGTAAAAAAAGAATCTATAACATCCCTTGGCAAGAAATTCTGCAGCTTAATTTCATTTTATTAAAAATCGTTTCCTTTTAACTTCTCTTGACACTGCCTAGTTTTTGTTCTGTGAGAAGCAATGATCACACATGTTCTCTGTATCATTCATCGTTTAACCTTCTATTGCATCCTCCTCTTCCGATTGGAAAGACAAAGTCTTTCCTGCAGTCACTTGTGTGTAAGTCATTCCACAACTTTGATGTACTGTTGTAGCTATTTTCTGAGCCCTATCCTGTTCCAATATAACATTTTTGTGATGAGTGGTCCAAAATTACATAGAATATTCAAAATATGTCTGAGATGTGGACCTGTGCTGTGGCAGTATGAAGTTCTGTTTTGTTCTCCTCCTTTCTTTGCAATCCCTAACATTTCATTTCATCTTATTCTGACAGTTGAACTGAGAGCTGGCATTTTCATAGATCTATTTATTACAGCTCCAAAACCTTGCTCCTGGGTGGGAATGGTCAGCTCAGAGCTCATTTTACTTAGGAAATTAGGGTTTCTTTCCCCTTGTGCATCACTCTTCTGAATTTCATCTGCCATTTTATTATCCAGTCAGTCAGCCTCATGAAGTCCAGTTCTCCTGTCCTAGTGAGAACAGAACAAATTCTGTTCCAGTGATTTTACTTTTCAGCTAAGTCTTTTCTAAATGACTGCACTTTCTGAAGTTAACAGCATATTTTTGCAGACAGTGTCTGCTTTTAGCAGTGATAGTGTTCATGTTTAGGGTTTTTACCAGGGATTGCTATGTGCAGAAAAGGATTTTGCTTACGCTGGCTCCTATGGAGAGCAAGGCCATTTGTAAATCTTGTGTGCCACCTTGGGGGTGCAAAAAGTCTCTGAGACTTTTCTCTGAGATTTTTTTTCTCTTACTTAATAGAAAAAGTTATCCATAAACCAAATTCCAGATTAGAACTATGTTTATACAAGATTATATTTCCAGAGTTCAGTCATAAAAAATAATATTAAAAATACAGGGAAACCTCTTTTTTTTTTTTTTTTAAGAATACTTAAAAATTCATATTCTCATA
>VWZY01003049.1:178424-337554 GCA_013399075.1 Chloroceryle aenea
ATGATAAGAGAGACTGAACAATATTTTGGTCATGACAGAATTATTTTGTGGCTTACTCCACTGTAACAATATTGCTTATAAGCAATAGTGAAGTAGCAGTGTATAACCCTGATGGTGCCTCACACCCATGTAATACCTAAATCAAGTGTTAAACTGAAAGTTGTCTAAATACCCGAGTTCTGCTTTTGTGCATGCTTTGGATTGCCTCTATTTTGACAGCATTAAGGAGCTTGGATATGTAGCATAATTTAACTCAAAATCTCATTCTGAGGATCAGGCACTTAAAAGTTAGACTAAGAAGCACTCAGCACCACATCACTAATGTACTGTGTGAATATGAGCCATTAGTTCTTACAAGCAACTTACCCAAGCTGCATAGCTGAGTGTTTTTTCTCTGGAAAATTTCTGCAGTGCTGGAGACTATTTAGGGATAGATAAAAGCTTATTCCAGAAGAGAGCTATATGTTGGGGAGAGCTATAAGGGGGTTGGAATTAGATGATCTTCAAGGTCCCTTTCAATCCAAACCATTCTATGATTCCATGTAACAAACTTGCCTTTCTGCTTGGGACTGAGTTAAATAGAAGGCTCTCTAATCAGGTAGTACTTCTGAATTTCAAAAGGTTAATCTAGTCCATTTATTTTTATGTCTGTCTGCTTTCTAACTTTTGGAGGCCACAGAACTTTTATAGTCCTCTTTAGAAAATAACCAGTGCAAAGTCTGCATTTGTCAGCAGACGACCTAGACTTTGTCTCTCGGACAAGAAGAGATTGTGAAGAGAAGGGCAGAAGTGCTCAGCATCCCTCCTAAAATATTCCTGCTTTTCCTTTCTGTAGGAAACATCTTTGTTGTGCTTTTTTGACGTAGAGATAGGAGGTGAGAATAGACTTGGAAAGCTACAAGGGCAGAGTTCAGCATGCAGAGCACTGAAGAACACAAAGACTGGTTAAGAGTGCCAAGAAAAAGACTAGAAATACCAAAGGAGCATAATGGAAGAGCCCTGAGAATTCAGAGGCTTTTGCTAAGCAGGCCGTCATTAGGTGATTTATTGTAAATGAAAGACAGGCTTCTTAAGCTACACGATGCACTAATCTGGAAGTGCAAATGCTCAGGTTTCTTTCTCACCTGGATTTCTGTCAGGATATTGCCTATCAGTGCACGAGCATCGTATGAAACCACAAGCTTCAGGGCATGAGCTAACTAGTGTCTAATAGTTGAAAAAGCTTCTCTTTTGAAAGTTTATTCCAAACAGGATTCCAAAAAAACCTTCCAAAGCAGCCCAGGATTCCACAAACCTTCCTTTGAAACATCTTTTACTGCACATTGTCTGATCTAGTTTCTAGGCTGCTCTTTCCTTGGTGTTTTGATGTTTATAAAACTTAGAAAGATGAGCACTTGTATCTCCCAACAGTTGTTTGACTTTGGCAATTTTTGTCTTTGTGAATAAGAGACTCAGTCTTCTTGAAAGAGAAAAAAAACACAAATGAGACACGTATTTAGCTAACACATTTAATATTAGTGTGGTGTTTTCAGAGTATATGACTACAGTAGGCCAGAAAGACTCTGCCTCTGCTGAACCTCAGATCCTAAACATAACAGGAGTTGGAAGTGAGAAAGACTATTCATACATTCAGCCTGACTGCTGTTTGCTTTTATGGTTGGTTTGCCCTGATGCCTTCAGGTATCACTGCTTCTTTCAATATTCTGAGACTCAGAAGCATGCAGACATCCCTGTCATCTAACTAATAGAAGATGTAAATACTCTCTCAATGCAGAGTGTGGTACCTGATATTTTGTCTATGGTTTCTTAATAACAAGACCATGCTATTTCTATTCAGTAATTGTCGTCTTCTGCCATTAACAGAAAGCAGAAGAGAATTGTTGCAACTTACCTTTGTAGACTGCTATTATTTGCACTTAAGCAGTGTGCATCATCTTTCCTTAACCTCACAAGTCTCCTTTTAATTGGTATTTTCCAGTTCTTTATATCTTTCCATTGTATTTCCATCACAGCTCAATATTGTCTCAGTGACTTCTCCAAAGAGTTAATCAGGATGAGCTTAATACTGATATATTAGTTTCAGTATACAAGCTACCTGGCTAATGCAGGTATGTCTATGAGACATTGTGTTGGGTCATACAGACATACCCAAATGAAGAAAAACCTTTATTTAGGGTGTTGGCGTGTCTAAAATTAGCCTTGTATTGCTCTAGAGGCCACCTTTAAAGAAGATCCATGGCTGATTTTGTACTAAGCTGCTGTACTAATAGTAGCGGTGCACATACTGAACGCTGTGGCTGAAATACACATTTGGTCTACTGGCAGTTGTCTCAAAGCTCACCATCTAAAAAGCAGCTCCAGTGTGCAATCTGTGACACTCTAAGATGGTATTTATGACAAGTATGGTAAATTGCCCTTTGGATTTGTCTGTCTCCCTCTAACTAGAGAGAATCAAGACAACTTGCCACAAATCTAAACCCCAGTTTTTAAATTATTTCAGTCAAGTGAAATGAATTCCACCCTACCTGACTAGAAATTGAGCACAATCAAGTACAAACCAGTCACTTACTGGACTTCTAGAAGCGTTTCTCATTGTCTGTATGCTAGAATTTAAAAGGGTGTGCATAGGTCTACATATTAAAGATGTAAAAGATACTTGACCCTATGTGAAATGGAGATAGACTAAACCATAGGGTTTGTTGTTATCTGATGATTCTTTGTAATGAACAGATGAGAGCATACCGTTGCAAACTCTTTACACTTAGATTACATAAATCATAAGATATAACATGTAGGATAATTTTGTTTTTAATATCACTGGAAGACATAATTTATGAAGGTAGCACCACTACGATTTATAAAATGCTATGTCAAAATCACCATTTATGGGGAACTTATTTGAAGATGTACATTTTAAGTCAGTATCAAATTTGTCTCCATGCAGTTGCACATATTCACTCAAAATGTTGAAGCACAGTAGCTCTGACATTCTCTGCACATTCCAACACAGCTTTTGTAAAAGGTTCACAGAAGATGTTTAAATAAAATATTCATGATTTTCTTGCTAAAAGAAAAACCTCTTTTAGACCTGTAAAGTACTGTATGACAGAAAATGACCTACAAACTGATGTTATCTTATATTTTCATATAAACAAGAGCAGGAAAAATTTGCTGAAATGAGTGTACATTTTAGGTTTGCTTTTGTTATATCACAGGATGAGTAGTAATTAATGGAGTGAAAAGATTGCAGATTTCCTAGTGCTTTTTAACCTGTTTATTTCATTTTCAAACTTCTGAGCTCAATTTAGCAGCAGGAAGTTCTTCAGAGCAATTTGGTTCCAGTTGACCCTGGAGGGACTGTTGCTGAATAAGACTTACAGCTCTGTTTCCATAATAACACCTTGCTGCATTAAACGATGTCATCTTAACCTCAAACTGTATTTCCAATAGATTTCTAGCAATTCCCAGCTTACAACAGGGGGTTGAAAACAAAGTTCTCCAGAGAAATATGTCACTGCAGATTGTCCCTACATCATAGGGTACCTAGCAGTGCTGGCACAATATTTATAACTTCTGTAATTCATTGGCTGGAATACCTCTTTTTTTCCCACTGATTAACATAATTATAGTGATGTTAATATCCTGAATCTGCTGATAAACCTATTTCTCCCACCTCCTTCTCTTTTAGCATGGTTTTCCTAAAAAGCAAACCTTATAAGCCAGTCTGCCTTTATTTTTAAGAGGAATCCTGCATGTCAGGAATAGTTGCCCAGCAGAGCATGTACATCAGTTTCAAACTGTGTGTGCCACTGGCTGACAATCAGTGTCTTGCCACAATGTCTGAGTCAAGAGAAGAGTGAACAGTTAAAGACATAACATTTGAGCTTGTAAAAGCAGCAAATCTGCTGGTTAAGAACAGTATTCTATTACTTCTTCTATAGGTACCACAGCAGGGTTTGTAACTGACATGGGAGGCAGGGAAGTGATTTGCTTGGGCCACCTCTTTGAACCCTTCCCCGTGCCATCAAATAGTCTGTGACTTGATCCAGAACAAAGTGCTTGGATGAAGCATATAAAGAGAAGGGCTATTTTTCCCCCCAGTTACCATGTTACTGCTGTGCTATCCTGCCACATACCTGACAGGAGCTGATATTCCAGTGCCACAGGCCATAGTGTTGTCTTTTGCTAAACAAGGACAGAGATGCTCTGATTTTGGGAGAGCTTGTTTCTGCAGGAATCTCAGTGACCTACTAGATCTTTAAGCCACTTACTCTCTCCTGCTGCTCCAACAGTAAAAGGTAATGGAAGGGAGCCAAGAATCTGATTATTCTGATGCAAAACCTTTTAGTTGTCAGAGGGCATTGATTTGACACGATTTCCATTTACAGGACAGTTTTGCACATAATTTTTTTTTTGTTTGCATGTGATTCCTGGAATCACACCCTTCCACTGAGTTTGTTGAACTGAATTTATTCTACTTGCTACAATATACAAAATACAGAGCATATAAAGTAACTCATTAAAGCATACATGTATGTAAAAAATGTATGTGATTTTCTTTTAGCTAGTGTTATTTAAAGAAATGTGTTATCAAAATATTTTAAATTGTTCACTGTATTATAAATCATGCCAAATATCTTAAAATAATTTTTAGCTTCAAGTGTTTTGCACATACACCTCATCAGAGAGAACAGAACATCCACACAGGCTGATTGACAGATGATAAGACTTTATTTTATACAATTGCTTTTAAGTATATTCCATTATAATCCATTTTGGAGAATTGGAAACTGAGCATATCCTGTTACAAGTAAGGATCTAGGAGTGCTTTTGTGTCAAGTTTGCAAAATAATGATTGGCAGTGAAAGAAAATCTGTAGTGCTTGGGTGAATAATTACTGTCTTCATACGTAAGATCAACAGTAGATGAGAGAAATTAAGCAACACGGAAGAAAGAATTGCAGCACGGAACATGGTAAAAAGAAAATAAGTTAAATCTACACTTAGTCTGGAGGAAGTTTGGAGATTGCATCTTTGGTGACCTTTAGCCCACAACACCGTAGCAGAATCTGTTTTTTGATAATGATATTAGGTTCATTTGGCTTCCGTCCACCATTTCTGAGCAAGAAAAGAAAATGTGCAAGAGGAAAGAATTTAAAATGGAAGGAGAGATGATAATTATAGCTAGCTGGAGGCCTATTTTTCAGTAAATGAAGTGCTTCAAAAGAAGCATACTGTTATGCTGTCTTTTGAATGCAAACCTTTAGGGAACTAGTGTAAGAAAATAACATTTTTTCACCCTGAACTCTTAATTTGCCAACTCTAATGCCTTGTCAGGAAAACTCCGTGCTCAACTTTGAACTCCGAGGTTAGTGCCAGTTCTAGTATCCCCTCCAAGCATTACAACTCTGAATTATCACTGAAGTGATTAGGAAGATAAGAGACTCTATTTTGTGAAGAATTAAATATCTTAGCTTGTCACTGTACTAATTGGAAGCAGCCTTGTATGCTAAGAAAAAGAATACTTACTGAATTCAGCAGAAACCCAAAGATACTTCGGCCGTGTGGACAGCTTTACTATACAAAGAGATATGGTTATGAAGTGTTTCTTTTTCATAGAAGTTTAATTTACATTCGTATTTCCATGTTTTTTTCCATGTAAACTTGCACTGAGTTTTTCCTCCTTTATATATACACACACACTTCTGACATGAAAGTACTCACGTATTAGAAATAATGGAAGGTATTGAAATTCACAGTGTACATTAGGATAGCTCAGATAGAAGATGAAAGAAAATCTCTAGAGCACAACCAGGAAAGCAGCATAGGTCTCCTGAATCCATATCATATTCCTCACTCATAAAATGGTCTTTCTTCCCTTATCTTACAAAGATAGCAACAGAAAGATTAACAAGCAAGCACAAAAGAAAAAAAAGGATGAAATGCATCTTTACTGGAGGACTGTTAATCATACTGCAGGAATATACTAATAATGGGATTGCAGGAATTAAGACTGATGGAGACAAGCACAACTAAATCCTTGTCAGCTGACTGATGCACGTGTTGTGCATGGCATTAGTAATAGAGGCTGAAGGCTTTTGGCCTTCTTCCTTGGTAAATACCTCAAATGCTGCTAATTCTGGAGGCATTATCATTGACCAAGAAATGTTGTTTCATTACTGCCAGTTACTGTTACTGGAGTAAAATGTCTTTCCTAAGAAAACATCTTTTTATTGCTTATTACCTTTTTTTACACACTTTCTAGAGTCAGGTGTAAAATCAGTATTTTTCTTACTGTGCTCTGAAATACCAGTTTTTCCAAATGTGGAATAAAATCTCAGACTTCATTTATTGCTGTGCATAAGATAAAATCATATTCAGTGTTTAATAGTACAGAAATTCTAACATAGTTACAGAACTGGTGAAACACTGTGTAAATATAATAGCATTTTCTGCTGTAGAAGGTGCAAAGGTTGTTTTTATCCCCTAGAAAAACACTTGAAAATTGAACCTCAGGTCATCTCTATAATTAATTATTATAAATACCACATATATATGGTTTGACAAAAATTTCACAGTGTTTATTTTTAAAGTATAGTATAAAGAAAGAGAAACACAAATCTAAATCACCTTTTACTTTTTAATCTAATATTATCAGTAGTTTACAAGAGAACTTTCTAGTATTACAATTAATCAAAAGGAGAAAACATTCAAAAGTAAATGCACTTATACCATATTCTGTTTCATTAATTTCCTAAAATCTTTCTTGAATGGCTTTTGGATGATTCGATAACCATAGTGTCCACAGTGTTAAGCATAGTTTACTGAGTTTTGGATTCATGCCATTTACCTTTAATATAAGCTTGAAAAAAATCCTTTTCTCTTAATGAAATGGAAAGCAGTCTTTAGTTTTCTGAACAGTACACACATACATGAAACCCAGGCCAATGTAAATTAGTCCTTGCAGAATTGATATTTCTTCCATCCTCCCTCCCCCTTCATGAAAGACATTGTTCCTCAACAAGAGGAATGCAGGCGCCCTGCAGGATTTCCTCCTCTAACTGTATCATAGGAAACTAAGAGAGATCAATTAATGATTTTTCAAAGAGAAGCAAGGCTGCTAAGTGTCCTTGGTGTTTTCCTCCAGCTGCAGTTGGGAAGTGGCTGAGTTAAGAGAGAAACAAGAGGCAGGGAGGGGACTGGATTCCATCCACCACCAGAAAACCCTTACTAAGAATACATGTGATAAAGTCCTATATGTTGTTAACCGTGGTCTTTCCTGTACCATGAAGCAGACAGAGGTCTCAAGGAGAGAGTAACATGTCATTACACAATTTGGAGTATTAATAGTAATGGTAGAGGTATAGAAATGCCTAACTACATTAAACCACATTATCCTAAATGACAGTATTCTACACAGCCTTGTCATGAGGATGGTGTCCAAAAGGTGTGAAGTTGCAGTCGTCCTGGCAACATGTACAATTCAGATCCCCCTGCCACTCCCTCCCCTCTGAATTTGTATGTGCTGGCACTTCATTGGCTTTGGCCGAAACAGACACTATATAGGGGGGAAGGGGAGAAGATGACAGTGGTGATGCAGCTGTTCTTTTTTGTTGGATGGCAGATGTTTTAACAAGAAAATCATTGTGCATACCTGGTACAGCCTGTTCTGCCAACCAGTAAAAGGCTGCTGAGCTATCATAGTTTCTCTTCATCGAAGAAAGATTTGAAATGAGATACCAGAGGAGGAAAATACTCCACGTACAGGCAGACATTAGGTGAGCTTTTGTCATCATAGTGAATGGGCAGTATACCAAAGTGTTCAAGCCTGGAAACGAGGAGAGAAATGCTAGTAATTCTTTCCCTAGTTTAAACAGTATGAAAGAAGAAATTGGAAAATTAGAAGATGGACTAAAGGAAAAAAAACTTCAGAAACCCTACCTATTTTGAAATCAATCAGTTAAACGTAATGGAAGTCAACTTCAGAAGACGATAAAGACTCTAGAGAAATTACATTGGAATACAATCATCATTTAAAATATATATTTTCTGTCCTTTCTGTAGCATGTGAGAAAAGGGATTCGAAAAAGAGAAGCCAAAGGGATTAAGAATAAAGTAAGATCACTAAATTAAGAAATGAAATTTAATTATTCAATACAAATCTGAAAAGAGAAAGAAACTTATCAGACTAAATTAGATGAAGAGCTCACAGCATTGTAGATGTCTCATTGTAATTCAGGAAATTTATAACAGCGTAGAGGAAAACATAGAGAGCAGATGGTGCAAAGAATCCTCAGTACGAAACAGAGATCAGCACTGAGCTTAAGAGCCAGAAACCATCTTTCAGCCTAGTACCAATGGCAAGAAAATGTTGCCATTAAAGTGATTAAAAGCCATGCTGTGCTTCTAAGCATTTTTTTCCAAATGGTTTCACAGGGTAACCAAATTAGACTTCTCCTGCAGCTACTGGATCTGAAATAACTAATTAAGAGAAGTTCCCATTGATTCATCATACGAATGTTAGAGCAGTCTTTATAAATGGGCAAACGGGATTTACCTGTCTTACAATGTTTGGGTTAAAAAGATCTTTAACCAAAAATGGATAGGATTTGTAGGGTCTAAATATCTTCCTGCTTTAGTAAGTGACTGTTAGAAGGAGCTGGAATTTCTCCATAACAGTATTGCTTTTAGTAGCACTTCAAAACAATGAAAGAAATAGAGACTGAGCTAGCTGAATCTTTTAATTACTTAGTCTTATTTATCTGTTTCTTTGTACAATAAAATTTTGATTGAAATCCTTTTCCTAAAAGTTATTTTCTTTGAGGTGTGCATAGATAACCTCTGTATGACAAATACAGGGTCATCCTGCTGAACATATAAGAAATGGTCGGTGGTGGCTCTTTTGTGTCTTGTTAAAAAGTACACTCCTTTTCTTTTCTTTTCTTTTCTTTACTTTTCTTTTCTTTTCTTTTCTTTTCTTTTCTTTTCTTTTCTTTTCTTTTCTTTTCTTTTCTTTTCTTTTCTCCACAGTACTTTAATACAAACACAGTTCTGCTTCTTACATTCACAGCCTTACGTACACACCTCTGCATTCTGATTTAGAGGACACAGTGTTGGAACAGTTGTGCAGGTGTGATGTGACCCTCACAGTATGGGAGTTTCACTTGGATGTGCAGGTCACACACAGCTGATTTAGGAGGGGTCTAAAGTAATTTTCTTCCATTAATTTGCTCCTGAGTTGTTTTCCAGGAAGAAGACTTAGGCTATTTGGTAGGGTCCGATCATGTCCACCAGTATGACTTAGGACTCCATGGAGTCCTCTGGGGTAAAATTAAGACACAAATGACGTCAAATGTCACTTGACAGCAAATGGCACATCATTAGTGTTCTTACAACTTAGGGGAAGGGAAGCGAAGAGGAGAGGAGAGCTGGAAAGAAGAGGGATACATTAGCATACCACCCACATGTCCCAGCAGTGTCCCATTGGCTGGACTCTTGGTGGGAGAAGCTTCTGTCTCTCAGTCCGTGTATCCGTCATTTGTTGTCCATATCCCTCTTTCAGGAGACAGTCAATTACATCTGCTTTGCATTGCCTTGCCCCTGTGTTTCATCACTCCTATGTCTGATGCACATGCCCAGTACCGTCACTGAGGGGTCTTTCTATGGTCTCCAAAAGAGATGACCCTGAGCCCAGTTCATATGCAGTTTGAGGAGTGGGGGAAGGAGTAGGTGAGCATCATTAACCAAGTTTCTCCTTTCACAGAATTTTCTGTTCTTTCTTTCGTGGTATTTTCCATGGTAGTCAGACGATGATGCCAAAGATGTTCCTTTGTGGTCAGGAATGTTGAAATAAACAACTTCTGCTCAGTCTCTTGGCAAGAAATATTTTCCCCTATTGGGAAGATGTTTGAGACAACTAATCAATGGTTGCCTACACTATTTCTTTTACTGAATTTCTGAGAGGATCTTCTTGTGCACCAGGACTGTATTTTGACATACACTTCCTCAATTGGAAAGGTTACTGTGGTGAGCTCAGGCTGAAGACATGCATCAACAATTTATACAACATTGTTGTATAAATTTGGAAATAAGAACCTAAAGAAAAACGCACAATGTATGTGGTACATGTGAAAGCTTAGAAACATTAGGTAATAACTCGAGGAAGTGTAATAGCAGTAATCAGTATTTAAAAAGCCTAGAAGAGCCAAAAATAATTATATCTATGGTTTAACCTGTTTTCTGTAATCAACCACAATCATTTTGCAAGGATTTGGTTGTGTGACTAGCGAACCCTCAAATGCAGTGAGATGAAGCCATGTTGTGCTGGGGAAGGTGGCCCAGCTGATGTCCGTCACCCAGGAGCAGGTACACAGGGTGTAGCAGGAAGGTTGCTGTAGCTCCCTCAGACCTGCCTGTAAATCACAGCTTGATACCACTGAATAACCCAAGATAACAAAGAGTAAACAAATTCAGATGAGCAATGACCTCCAAGGCCGTTGATCAGTGTTCAGTAAGCACAAATCCATGTTTGTTAGTTTCTGTTTTCATTTAAACAGACCTTTCTTCGCTCCCTGCTTGGAGTAGCTGATTTTACCACAGAGAAATATTACAAGAGCTCAGCTTCACCCTCAGTTTCAAGAGTAAAAATTTCATTTTTGCTGAGGGAGTAGTTACACATACCCAGGGATAATATTTGGGCCCAGAATGTATGAATGCTTTTTATTCATTTATTTGTATTTTGTTCTGCTCAGTTACTTACATTATGCTGTTTAAGGACTTCCTGAAAAATAGGTTAATCCTTTATTCAGCATAGCAGGAATTACTTTCTTCTCTCATTTCCTTGCATCAGACCTATAGTTAAAATGGTGTAAGAACAAGTGTAGGACAGTTTCCTGTGCAAGCTGTGTTTTGTCCATTTGTTAGTTTTGGTAGAATTTTTCCATTTACTGTTACTTGCTGGACTGGGTTTTCTTCACATCAGAGGGGACTGGATTGTAACACCAAATAGTTATCCACAGGGAGGATTGACAGTGCATGGAAGTTTATTTTCCCTCACAGATAAATGTTCTGTCACAGAGAAAGATTGTTATGTGCATGTCTGTGTTTAAAGTTTGCCTTTTTTTGTGGGAAAACAAAACAGGTTTGTTGTCTCTTTAGTGTTTGTTTACATTCTAGAATGTATTTATTGTTTTCATTTCTTAAACTTCCTGAAATATTTACAGGAAAGAAAACAAATGCATGAAATTTTGTGACTAGAAGCAGATTTTTATTTTATTTTCCTAGGGAGACTCTTTCATTCAAAAGATAAAAACAGAAGTCATAAATGTTTTATTTTTAGGAGACAGCTCCTTGGGAGCTTAGAAGAGGCTAAGTAAGATTCATAATGGAGACTAATAGAGGAGAGTGCATATTTAACTGATATTTGTTAGTGGAAGGACAATTAATGAAAGCAGTGGACTAAAAGAGCTTTTATTTTTTCTTATTCTTATGGTAGCTGGTTTGTTCAACTTACTCGTCTTCTAGACTGTTGAAAGACGTGACTGGTTAGTGTCTGGAGAATATTAGTCCTCCTTTAACATGCTCGACCAGATTAATAAAATAAACAAAGATCCTTTTCTAGGATGCCATTTTTGCACCATTTGAAATTATTGCATAGATAGCAGTGCACTTGCTTTTCCAAAAGGGCAGAAAATCTGTTTCTTAAAATCAGTTAAGCCCTGTAGTGAGATAATTGGGCACTTGGGTGTATCCACCCATGTTGGGCCCCTTTCAAAAGCTGCTAGAAGTGGTTCCTTCGGGCTGCACTGCTGCAGACCTGCAGTATCAGTTGCAGGAGGTAGACCTGGGGGCACCTTTTCCCCCCCAGTTTGGCTGAAACCCAGTCCCTGCCACTGGCCTCTTCTAACAAGCTGACGTTTCTGTGCATACAGCAGCATCACTGATGGGCTAAAATGCCCTTGCTGCTGCCTGTCCAGCTAGCAGAAACAGGATTGATGCTGTCTGTTTTGCCACTATATTTTACTCCATAAGAGTAAACTGAATGTACATAATGCACAGTTGAATTGTGGTATTTAATTTAGTTTATTCGGAATGTAAAATTTACCATCTCTGAAATGTGATTCTTCTCTGGACACGATGTTCTCAGAGCCAGCAGTGCAACATGGTTGCACACAGCTGGTGGTGGGGACTGGGCTTCTTTCTATATTTTGGTATATAACCATTTTTTCAGAAACTGCTCTACACTGTGGCAAAGGAGTTACAAGCGTGTACTTGAGACCTTAACTCCGGGTTATATGGTTTCCCTGAGAACTGCCACCTGTCGTGCTTTTCTTTCTGTCCAGAGGTCACTCAAAGTTACCTCGGGTTGGTATCCTAAGACAATAGGTTGAAAGGATAAACCGTGTGCGTTGTCTTTAACCCTTAGTTATCCTTTTCCCTTTCAGCACGTTCCTTGATAGGTATGGTAAGGAAGGACTGGGCTTCCCAAAACAGCATTGCCCTCTCCTGGCAAGAGCCGGACTTTCCCCATGGAGCAATTCTGGACTACGAGATCAAGTACTATGAGAAAGTAGGTCTCACTTACAGCATCACCCAAACTCCGATCCTAAAGATCATTATGTTTCATGTTTTTAATATTTCGAAAAAATACTTTAATCTTTTCACTTGATGCCAAATGCAATGGTATATATCACCAGACGCTTTACTTTGTACTGACTTCTTGTTGGTTTATTTCTAACTTGTTAATGACTATCTTGTTTTACGTCAAAATCAAGTTAAGCATCAAGCAGACAGTCAATATACCTGTCTTACGGTAACTACACTTAAGAACATGGATAAATGGATCGTATGCTTGGACGTATTTTGATTTATGGGCTGTAAGAACCTTATATTAGAGTGACTCTGAAACTTAAACAATTAAGGTGAATGTCAATATGATTTCATTCTGCAGTATTATTTAGAAATCATCCGTGCTTAAGTAATAGAGTGCCTTTTTTAGAGGGTTACAAAAGGTTACAAGAGAGAGAAACTGCATGGCATTCAGATCAAATTTCTGCCTTTCTGTCAAAATGGTGTTATTTCACACAAAAGACAAACAACATGCGGTACGAGTAAAGGTACAAGGTGCACACACAGCATGTTTTGTGAAAGCGTAATTTAAAGACAGATTCTCCCAAAGCACAGAACACATTTTGTCATTTCCAGTTTGCTACAGGGTGTTCTAAAATTAGTGCTAATCAGTGTCTTCATTCCTATAGATATAGACTGGAAATTTTTGGTGTCAATAGCTTAAAGAGCTGTCTGCTAAGTCATTACTTGCTGTTTCTCTGTCCCCATCAAAAAGTCACAATAGAACTAATGGAAATGTGAGAAGACCACAAAGAACACAATGTAAGCCAAGTTATAACAGAAAGATGTTAGGCTCTGTACATATCTGAGAATTTTCTTCCTTGTCTGCACTTCTCTGCTGAGATTATGCAGCTTTAAGGATGCAGGGAAAAGGGTAAACTGGGAAAAAAAAATCCAAGCAATTTAAATAGCACAGCAAGAGGGAGAAAAAAGTTGGTAGCCAAAGCAAGAAAACCTTACTTTCCTACACTAAGGGAAGTACTTCAGGTTTTGGTCCATTACCAGAGTAAGGCATGTTATGACTTGCACTACCTTTGTTTTGTTGTTGATATGAAAATAATAACTAGGTGAATTAAACAAGAGAAACAGTGAGATTTCATTCAGTTGAATAGGAAAAATTTCAAAGATCCAAGACCATTCATATGGATGTAAAATTGTAAAGCTTATATTTATAAAAATCCTTTCTCAATAAATTATCTGTCCATAATGAGTGACATGGCAAATAGCTCTCCTTGGAGGTCTACATATTACTTAGTCTTGTCCATTATGCTGCAAGACTACATGCACAAGCTTCATGGCCCTTTGGTATGTACAGTTCAAACCACTCCTATCCCTACCAGAAAGGAACCATTTTCCATTTTTAACCTTTATAATGCATGAGGAGTATCTTCTAACTGTAAACTTTTCCCTCTTAGATGTTGGGAGATAAATGAACCTCTGGCTTCTTGGAGTACTGGTGCACAGGCGTTATTTTCTTTCTAAGTCACTAACTGAACTAAATGCTTCACTCTTGAATACACCTTTTGTTAGTAAGTTAGAACAGGCATGCTCTCTGGCAATATGTAATAGGCAGAATGAGAGACAAACAAGCCAGCAATACCGGTAAGAAGATCACTTATTTGAGCAGAGGAAGAGGTATGTGACACATCTTCAAGGGCTCTCTTGAAGTCCAGATTCTGGAGCTCTAGAGAGTTGAATAATCTAGTACTGCAAGTCAGTCTGCTGATTTGCAGTATGAAATTAGAAAATGTGATTTTATACCACTTCTTTAATTCTATTTAAATAGTGCTGAAGAAACATACACTGTCACTGTAACACCGAGGGAGTGTAGCAGCCAAATGCAGGTGGCATTTCTGTATTGGAAAAAAGGAGGCACAGTAACTACCTCAAAGCCAGAAACTATTAATGTACACAATTAATTCAATTATTAAGTTTTAATTAATTATTTTTCACCTTGTAGCTCTGTATATTGAATATTAAATAAGAAATTATATACATAAAAATAATATATTAAACCTGTATAGGGGTATATCAGGGGTAGCTATAGCAATTGAAACTAA
Source organism: Chloroceryle aenea (assembly GCA_013399075.1). Taxonomy (NCBI): domain Eukaryota; kingdom Metazoa; phylum Chordata; class Aves; order Coraciiformes; family Cerylidae; genus Chloroceryle; species Chloroceryle aenea. The sequence continues at coordinate 193,111 of VWZY01003049.1, forward strand.
CCTTTCAGGCATCCCAGTAACCCTCAATGAGGGAAATATCAGCATTTATGTTCTCAGCAGCAGTGACAAAATACAGATGGTTTTGCATACCCACAAGAAATGTGATAGAAGCGCATTTATTGTCTACTGGTTTTAATATGAATTTACCACCAAGGCATCCCTCTACTAGAGAGTAAAAAATGCAGCAAGAATGCATTAACTATGAAAAACTCAGAAATATTATTTAATGTCTTAAGGAGTCGAGAAAAATGCAGAAAACGGTAATCTTAGGTACTGATAAACAAGCTAATTAGTAAATGAAACAGCTTTTGCAGTCCTGTCCTTATCCCTTTTTACCCATAATTCATGTTTAAAAAAGTGTCTTTGTTCTAATATAAAAAACATTGAATTGCTCATCAGATACAAACACTCAACTTCCCAAATTCAACTAATTGTTTCTTAACTTTGTGAAACTCTGAAGAACTCTGCAGTATTTTAATTTTTACAACTATGAACTGCTCTTTCTTGTAAGATTCCTATATGCAAAATTATCAAGATGACACTGGGGACCACATTTGGGGAGCATGCTTGCTTTTAATTACAACCAGTAGGAACTCTGTGGCTCATAAATGGAAGTCGTATCTTATCAGGTGCTCCCAAGGTTTCATGAAAAATATGTAAACTTACAGAAATGAAGTAGCTGTCTAATAAACCACTGTAGGCACAAAACAGGGCAGTTTCCAGCCATTTCATAAGACATATCAGTGGCAGTGAACCCAGAGTACAGAGATGCACGATTCCATGCATATCCAGAGTAAGCAGAACATGGTAAGGAGGCTAAACTCTGCTAAATGTGCAAGAAACTTATATTTGCCATCTTGTGCAATACAAATTACACAGAGAGAACTATCAAAAGATCAAAGCCTCTCTGTGAGAAATATTCACATCTTCTGAGAAAGACTGTACCAAATAATAAAGAAATAAGTAAAGAAAAAAAGTTATACAAGGTTGTCGGTAAGCTGCAAGTGTGAAACGCATACATTAATTTAAAAATACAATAAAGCAACTCAGTAATTTGTCTGCTTGAAAGCACCTTCTTGCACAAGACATTCATTTCTTCAGTGAATTGCTGCAAAATGCTCAGAATCATAGGTTAACAAAATATTGTTTCATCTTTCTGTCTCTAAAATTGAAATCTGAAGAAAATAATATTTCATTGTGAGCCAATTCTATATGGATTATACAGATTTTTAGTTTCTTATTTAGGAATAGACTGGTACATATTTATGTGGTTGGCTGAGAAGAGGTAACTTTTTTCTTCAGCTTTTCACCAAAAAACACAGTGAATGTAAGATGACGTAAGACATAATTAGCTGGCTTGGTCTGTGAGGAGAACAAAATTTCCTAGATAACTCAAAAAATGCTATGTCACAGTACAGAGAAAGAGTTTTCCATTTCTTGAATAGTTATGTGATGTAAACGGAGAGAGAATATCACGAACCTGAAATTAAAATGTTTGTTGAGACCTGGTAGTTGAAATATCACATTTCCAGCAGATTATGAATTATTCTTAAAACTACAGGATTAGCAGCATTGGTCACCTTAGAAAATAAATCAGTCTTTACAGCAACACACAAAGACTCCTCTAAAAAATGTTTGACCTTATTGATCAAAGATGTACTCTGAAAAACATTTCTTCAGAGACTTGTTTGGAGTCTTCATAGATTACTGAACATTTGCAAATTATCTTGTTGATACAGGCTGTCTCACCTATTCTGCAGTCTCTTATCTATCCGTTCTTTTTTGTAATCCTGTAATATCTTCTACAAACTAACAGCCCAGTGCTTTTAAAAGAAAAACATCTCTCATAGGCATTATTGTCTTTCCCTTTAAAAATCAAACTGCAGCTATTAATATAATCTCATTTTCCTAGCTAATAGTAATCGACTTTTCTTGTATACTTTAAAACTATTACTCAGACACTTACCAAAACTTGTACTTTTTTGAAAGATTTCAGGGCATCATAATCTATTTTACCTCGCACCAGAAAGGTCACATGTTCGAGTCAGATGGAGGAGTGGGATAAGATGCAGCCTTCTTACAGCCTTGTAACAATTCCGAGTCCTTCTGTAGGAATTCCCTCATGGGAAAGGAAGCAGCACGCAGTGGATATAAACCATACCGGCCGCACTTCGGGTTGTGCAGCTAGCTGAACTGGAAAATACTTAGTCCTCCCCTTTTCCACCCAAATCTTTAAAGGTTAATGATCAAAAGTTAATGCTTCCTGAGAGCTGTATTAAGCATATCAAGCTGTATACCTATCAGCAACTGTATTAAGTTTGTTCTCCCATATGTCCCAGATACACTGGCTGGATTATATTTTCTGTTACACACAAGATAATAGACCCATACCCAAACAATATCCCAAGGCATTGCAGTGACATCTCCAAACAGAGAGTATCTTTTGGAGCAGGATGGAAGATGGAGGGGTTGGCTGCTGTTCCTTTACTTTCTTGTCTTCTGATGAAATTTACACTAGACCCAAATCCCTTTGACAAAATGCTTCATTTTGTTGGCAGACTTAATTTGCAACTCAGAGGCAGTTTTCACATGAAAATTTTAACTCATCTCCATATGACAGTGAGTGGCCAGGACAGGTAGAGTGCCAGATAGGACTTTCCCCTGTTGCAATATTATTCAGAGTTGAATTAATAAATAAAAGCGAGAAAATAACCAAGCAGTAGAAGCAAGAGGAAATTAGTTTTCCAATGAGATTTTAAAAAGAGATGAAGAGCTGATGAGACAGAGAGATAGAAGGAAATACCAGCTTTAAAGAATTAGAAAGCAGTATGAACTTGTTAACTTTTCTGTCAGTCTACAGCTGTATATACTTAGGCGAGAAATGATACTCCTTAAAATCTGATATTAAAACAAACACCACTGTATCTTTGAATATTCATTAATATGAATTAAAATGAGCCATCCTGAATTTGAGTAGTAAAATACACAAGAGGTAAATTACTTGGATAGAAATAACGTGAAGAATAAAGTTTATCAATATATGTTTTTGAATTACAGAAATATTTTTACAAAAATTAATATGGAAAATTATAAACAAGAAAGTAATTTTGTCTTTCAGAATTGTTTGCCTACAGCAGTAGTTTGTAGATCAAAGCAAATCTATCTGTCTAGAAATGTGTGCACCGTGTTATTTCAAAGCCATAGATGTATATAATAGATTACTTAATCTGCACTTTGACAGCAAAAAGATGTGGCATGCAGTGCATGTGGAGAAGTCTGAACTGCTATCCTTACCACTTTTTTTCCATGATTTTTGAGGAACAGATAATATTCTGCTACTATCAGTACCACAATGAAGACTAGCACAGCAGTAGCACAGTCCTGGGAGCCCTGGGAACATAACAAGCAGTTTCACACATGTGTTCAAGTTATCTTTTTTCCCACATGAACTACCAGCATAAGATTGTGACTCATCCCAGTTTAGGACAATAGATGTTCCTGTGTGTCATCTTCAGCTAAGGAGGTATTTCATTATTCATCTCCTCAGATTAATTTGATTCTGCTCAGGCAGAACTTGACCCTACTTGACTATCGACTGGAACCAAACCTCAATGAACAGGACCCGTATGGGTCTCATTAGACAAGATACAGACTTTTCTTACAAGAAGCCACATCACGTAGATCAAACAGTTCTCTGAATTTCTGGGTGACATTTTGGAAAGGTGAAGTAAAATTAGTCATTTCTGTAGCCCTAAGCCTTTCTTCAATGCCAGTATGTCATGTATATGGTTTATTGACCCTCAAGCTCCCTACTACTAAATAGCTGAGCCACTCCAGTCTTTCCACTCTTAATTACAATTTTGGATAATGTTCAGCTGAGTTCAGAGTCTCACATTTTTTCAGACACAACTATTTTACAACTTCCCTCTTTCCCTTAAGTACCAGCTATTATTTTCTTGGTTCAAATTTTACTTTTATGTTGGATTTTTAAATCATGAAGACTAATGCATGCACCAGCTCCAATCCACAGGAGGCTGAAGGGAGCCTACAGACTGTATGACATTCATGAGCAGGCGTAGTTCATTTGGTGGATTGTTACCATGTACTAGTTCTTTCTCTGGGCATATTCTTTTATTGTTGCTGTACCTACCATAGCATGCATGATAACCTTTGTAAGCTTCCTGACTGAATTTTGGTGTCAACATCACTGACAGGACTGGGGAAGAGGAAAAGGTTTATAACAAATAGGAATGAGCATATGAGCACTTCAGGTGCCTGGTCAGTCAGTGAGTATACTAAATATAAAATAGTGAGTCCTATGCTGTTAACATTGAAAGATCAGCTGAGGAATTTTTAACCTCATGCTATTCATTCTCTTTTAAAAATGAGCACTTTGCTCCTGTAATATTATTCAATCATCCTAATTATCTGAGGCATAAGTAGCAATCTGCTGACGACAACTGAAATGTTTCTGATGTAACTAGAAGCAAGAAGTGTAGGGCTCATGTAATCACACATTTTCATTACCTTTTCAGCACGTTCTCAAAAAACAAGGGCATTGAGTAGTTTGCATGTATATGAGCTATTAGACATCAGTATTAAGCAGATTTTAGTATTTGACTATAGCTGCTGGAACAGATCAGCATGGCGCAGTTAGGTGCCAGGGCTACAAGGAGCACCTCTGGCATTTATGGTCATTTGGAGCTCCTCAGAAGTGAGCCATGTTTGGTAAATGTTTTTTAAAAATAATCACTACAAATGTGCTTTGGGAGATAATCATTAAAATGAAATCTCCTAGCTTATTTTAGCATAGTAAGTCATGTTAAACAAGCTTCTCAGTTTTCATATTCAGCTGTTATTAACCTGGTTTCCCAAGGGAAGAACTGTAAAAGCCTTAGAGTCTAAAAAAAAGTAAAATGTAGGTCTCAGAACTGTTGAAAACGAGAGTGAAAAATTATGAGACTTTCTGACCAGATACAATTTTTGCCTGCTGGAAAGAACCTAAGGGCCTTGCATCAGCCATTATTAATGACACTGATATAATTACTATTAGGAGAAAAAGAAATCTGGACTCTAAATATCAATTATATGCAGCAATGGATTTCTCAAAGAAGTTCTGAGCTAAGCCTTCTCTGTTAGGTACCTGGTTTGGCTAGTCTGCTAATGACTGTCATCAATTATTTAGAGATAGCTTCTAAACCTTTGTATTTAATAATAAAGTAGCCTACAGAGCTATTACTGTTGTCATTTCTGCTGAACCAAAAAATCTCAGTGAGAAATATAATGCTGTTTAAGGAAGCATAGTGGATTTGATTTAAAAAAGGAACATAGTGCAGCCTCTGCTGATCCTGTGATCTTGTCTGTAGCCAAAATACCTTTTTCCCCAAGGAAAATTGCATGTGCAGTGTTTATTCCAGTGGCTGCTAGATGAGCTGCACAAATGTAGTATAAATGCATTAGTGGTTTTGAATACATGCTTTTCAAACTCTTTCAAAGACAAAGGCATAGGAGGTATCCAAACTATCACAAGGCAGCAAACACAGCTGGTTCCATACCTCAAAGAAAACTAAGAAAGCTAAATCCACAGATAGGAGAGGTTGTTTCCTAATGAAAGGAATTCTAAAGCATTTTTTTTAGCTAGTCAGCTTTTGAACTTCAGAAAAAATCAGTTTTAAAATAGTTTACTGATACAGCAAGAATAATAATGTTAACTGCATGAACCAGCTGTTAATCTTAAGCATGGGATTAGGTAGGGTCAGGCATCAGAAGCAGCTAGTTTATAGTGCAGTAAATTACGGCTCCCTTCCAAGGAACAAGCCAGATTATTTTGATCAACACGTTGTAAGAAAGAAACACTGTCTCTTCAGAGACAAAGAACAAAAGGACGTAGTAAGAAGTTTAACATGTTTAATTCCAATTTAACAAAATAGAGAATGTCCTCTCAAAATATTTGATTGTTGTTGTTATTATTGCTGTTATTGTTGTTGTTATCTAGTTTCAGTGTGTTCAGTTTAGGTGCATTAAGTATTAGTAATATCTGAAGCTACAGTTATAGTTCCCTCAGGTACCTTAGCGTACATTCAAGAGTCAAACTTTAGGTTTGAAAGTTTAACATACAAAAAGAATGGTGAGTTTTGTCTGCCATGACCTAAATATAACTAATGTAGCTGCCAAAAGGTGGCCATCTAAGCAAAAATAATTTCCTCATTTATACTTTAAGTGCAATGTCCAGGTCTCCATTTCTTTAAAACCTGTCAGTATGTTTCATTTAGACCTTCTTAAAGTAAGAACTAACTTAAAAGTTTCTAAAAGTCTTAATCTGTGGGCCCAAACTATTTCAAAAACTGAGCTAGGGCAGTGCTTTTATAATACAAAAAACTACGTACTGTTCCTAAATTGTTCTTTCTCAATCATAAAGCTGGATTAACAGATTGAATCAATAAAATACGTAATTTGAGCATAAGTTATGTCTTTGTCTACGTAAAGGAATGTTCCAATATGAGGGATCATTTCACTTGTGTATTTTTCCTGCAATCATTCATGCATTTAGGAGACTGGGGAGATATGGTAAAAAGACATGTATTCTCTTGGTGTAGGAAACCAGAGAAAGGTCTCTTTTTTTCCTATTGTCTTCTGAGACTGCATTGCAACTGCACACTAGCCATGCAGGGCAGAATGATATTAGTTTTCCACATCTAACTTTTTTTTTTTTCACCACACTGAAGTGGAGACAAAGCCACTGACTGCAGCATATAAGCAACTTTTTAATTAGGTAGTGATGTCCCCAAAGCAGTCATTCTGGAAAAAGGGGAAAAAAAATCCAAAGGGAAAGAGGAAGCTCTTTTAAAGAGAGACATTCTATTTTCATGAAAAAAATGTACTATTTCCATGTTTAATATTAGGATAATCATTTTATCATGTATTAAATAAAAGCTGTGGGTTTGGTGGTGATGGTGGTGGGTGGTGGTTCAAATGAAAAATGAACATCTGCGGAGCTTTTCATTGATATGCATGATTTCATAGGAATATGTTATTCAGGAACTCCTGCACAGTTGTGTTAGTCTTGCACCCTAATAAAATAATGAATGTTTATTTTGTTGATATAAAGAAGTGTAAATTCTTTAAATGTAAAATTTAAAATTCTTAATGTAAAAATTCTCTCTCTCTTTTTTTTTTTTATGTATTAGTATTAATAGTTTCAAAGTGCCCTTTCTTGATGTTCTTGTCAGGGTGGCTGAGTTAACAACTTAATATTATGTACGCCTAACCGAGCTGTTAATAGCTTTAGAGTCTTTTGCAGGAATTCACCTGCTGCTCATAAACACATTTATGTTGCTGTAGGAACTTCAGCAGGTTGATGCATCTTGTATTTGAAATGACCTTGCACAAAGTATCCAGTTCTCTTGCATATACTGCTAGAAGTATTAACATATTATATTTACACAATGGCAATTCTTTAGTGACTTTTCTGTTTTAAAAAGGTATTGTCATCTGTCTGTAAATTTCTTTACAATTTTTTCAGACTTCTTTAGTTTGCTTTTACCAACTCCAAAAATATTATTTCTCTGAAGTTAGTTAAATTAGAAATGGGAACTTCCCTGATACAAAAATAGGAACAAACCTTGCCTTGTCAGCTTTGAAGATGTAAAATCAGCATTTTAGTTTATTCAGTAGATTGTTTGCTTTGTCTTTTGAAATTCACATTAAACTAATTGCAGAACGATTTCCATTTTTGCTTTTTATTCCTCTATTAACTCACTGAGGTGTTTGAAGAAAACATAAATTTAACAACAAGCAATATTTACTGTTGATATAATGTCAGGATCTGCAATATAGTCATGACACCAGAAGTTAATTCAGCCATTTTGAGTTAGCATTACAAGATAGATGTTTGCTGTCTGTCTTCACTGAGACACTAAATGTGCACACCCACACTCCCAAATGCAAAAAGAATGTGTTATATCAGTGACTTTTCAATAGTGATTGATCCATCAGAAAAGGTTTGCATAATGATACTTTACACAATCTCAAAAGGTTATCCGTATTTCTGTAACAGCACGTTCCCTCTTGCCTCTCATTTATTATTTGTATTAGAGTAATCAAAGTGAAATTTGGTTAGTTTCAGACTTTGTATTTTAGAGCAAAAATTCTTCCAAAATGGATTTTTGTTGTGTGGTGTTGAAATCTATATTGGTGTGTCACAATTATTTTAGATTTTTAAGACCTGATTTTCTGTGAAAAGGAAATTAACTGTGCCAAATAATGGTATACACAGCATGTGAAAAACATGTTATCATACAACATTCATGTAGATTTAAATTAATCCTAATGACTTCAGTCATTTATTCCAGATTCACAACATCAATCTGAATTAATTCTATCTATAAAAGAAGGTATTTTGCTTACTTAAATCAAAGGGATATCTTTATTAATGCCACTGAACCCCAGTTAATAGCTCTCTTATGTGGATCTATGAATCAAGTAAACAACTATGATTAGTTTTGCTTTTAAGTATGGCTTGTTTCCAAGCTGTTGTAAGTAAACATCTTTCCTGTGTTAGCCAGGTAGGAAATATTCAGTAGCAAATGAAAACAGAAAACTGTACATTAGTCTGCTTTTCTAAGAACAAAACACATTTGTGTAGAAGATTCAATGTAGGCTCAAATCAATTCTATAATCAGCCTGGTCACTCTACTCCTAACACCCTGAAAGGCTGAAACACATATTAAAAAGAAGTTGGAAAGGCTTTTTGCCTCAAGAGGTTTTCAATACAGTATGTAGTTTTCACAAAGGCATTTTTTAAAATGCATACATTACACACAGCAGTTAACATTTTCCAGTAAGTTGTTACAAATCTGAGAAGATGTCCAGCACAGGAGAGGAGCCTTAATCAAAATCATAGACCTAGCTACCTATGGATATTGTAGGAATTCTGAAATTAGGTAAATTAAGCAGTTTTTGTTATCAGCACCATTAGAGCAGGGGGTCTGTGTAGCTGACTCAGTGCTGTACTACATCTTTAGGACTGATAGTTTGTATTTCACAGTTTTGAAAGTATGTTGTGCTTTTTTTTGTGAAAAAAAGAGCACTGACTACATTGTGTTGTCAGAGATTACAATCACTAGAGAAGTCTTCTGAAAAATTGGATCATTGCTCTTGTATTGAAAATCCATTTCAGTTGTAATATGCTTTGTTATATTAAAAATGTTTTCACATTTCACTATGAAGTAGGGGAACCTCCGTTTTTGGTTCTGCTGTGAAGGAATGCAGCAGTCTTGTGTGTGCAGCTATTATTTTACCAATGCTGATAATGTTAGGGAGAAGAATCACACAGAATCACAGAATGTTAGGGGTTGGAAGGACCTCCAAAGATCATTGAGTCCAACCCACCTACCAGAACAGGACCAAAAATAGGGCAGATCACTCAGAAATGCATCTAGACAGGTCTTGAAAGTCTCCAGAGAATGAGACTCCACATCCTCTCTGGGAGTCTGTTCCAGTGGTATGTAACCCTTATTGTAAAGTTCTTCCTCATGTTGAGGTGGAACTTCCTGTACTGTAGCTTGAGTCCATTGCCCTTCATCCTATCACAGGGCGCAAGTGAAAAGAGGTTGCCCCTGCCTTCTTGATGCCCAGCCCTCATGTATTTATAGACATTCATTAGATCTCCTCTCAGTCTTCTCCTCTCCAGACTAAAAAGTCCCAGGACTCTCAGCCTTTCCTTGTAGGGCAGGTGTTACAGAAGATTGCCTGCTTTAAGTCTCAAGAACTTAGACACTTTCAAGTGTTTGGACTGTGGCTTTTTTACATCACATGACTTGTCCCCTTTTGTTATCTTTCCTCCAGGGTCTTGCATTTTCAATTTAAAAATGTCATTATCCCATGACCTACTTTTCATCTGTAACTAGAAGCACTGTTCCTATGATATATAGAGCTATATTATGACTGACAAAATTATTGGTATTCATGATTATTCACTGATTCTTATAGACAAGGTACTAGAGTATATTCAATAAAATCATTAGGAAGCAGTTTTAAAGCAAAAATAATCCAGTATTTTTTCAAAGCAGTTTGAAATTAAACTTGTTGCCTAGGGGTGTTTTGGAAGCCACAAAGAAAATTGGTTCAAAAAATAATTAAGTAAATTCATGGAAGAAAAGACCATGAGCTGTAAAACATAATGAAGCAAATTTAGGTAATTCAAAAAGCCACTAATCTGCAGATTGCTGGACTCTGGCAGAGTATTCAAAGTGAGCATAAGGAGAAGAACCTGTACTGCTTATGCAGAATCTCAAGTCTGCAGTGGCATATACAGGACCTCATGCAGAAATTTGAACTATGAACCTCATATATCAAATTGAAGACTTGGGAATTAGCCCACTGTCTGTATGTGTACATAGTTCTCTGGGCTTGTTTCACAATGAAGAAACTCACAGGAGGTTTCCAATTTTCAAATTTTGCATAATTGCATCTGTTTCTTGTTGAGTTGTATTTGTCAGCCGGTGTATTTTATCACCATGAAGTACACCTTAGTGTTATGTATCTGTGTTTTACTGTCCAAAGATGACAGCAAAACTTTTGAATACTACTTCAGCTGATTTTTGCCACTAGAAAGCTAGTTCAAACTTGCAGTAGCTCCTTGCTTCTTCCAAACTGGAAAAGACAGTGTAGGATAAAAGAAAATTAAAATGAGTGAAAAAAATAAAGAGTCTTCAGGAACAACTGGAGAGGCCGACATTTTTATATGCTGAAGTTAGAAGGACCTCTGGAGATGCAGAGGTTTTCACTGGTAATGTTTTTAATTAACAAATATTATGACAGCATCTCATAACTGCTAGAAAGATTTTAAACTGCTAGAAAGAATTTAGTATCTGCACTTATCTGACAGTTCAAGTCGTGTTCTCCAGCTCCCTTTATTATGTTTCATCGCCAGCTTAAGGCACAGACCTGTTTTTATTCCTTTCAATTTAATCTTCTTGTCAATATGATGCAGCAGTGTCCGTCTGCTGCCTTCACATCTGGTGTTTCTATTTCGCCCACCATGTTAACCACACAGCCTTTTCTCTGCCCACCTCTCACCTTGTTTTGCTAGTGAGAATTTTAACACTGCTTTAGACTCATCACATCTCTCCTCATTTAATTTTCTCTTTTTCATGGTTCACATCAACTCATTTCTGCCTTTCCAGGTATATAATCCAATTAAAATGAGTTTTGGCTGGGTTTTGACCTTAACCATATTTTCTTTAGGATTGGTTATCTGTTCTGCCCCTTTTCTTGTTGACAGCTTCACTTTATATATGGAGAAAGCGATGAGCTGACTGACAGGCAATCAAAATATAAAATATTTAAAGGCCAAACAGGTAAAGCACACTTTAATATTTTAGCTCCCCAAACTGTTACATCTCAGATTAATCATAAGGGAGGTTGAGAAGGGGAGGTAGATTACAGCCTAAAATGGCTGATGCCTTAAAATGTTGCAGATTTCTTCTCTGAAGCAAATAATAGGGTTGTTGGCAATTTTCTATATGGCCCTACTTTTTCCTGCCAGAGTTTTCATCTTGGTTCAGATTGGTCCTCACATCTTTGTAATCACTTCTCTAAATTTGTCGGTCAGCTGGTAATCAAAGGTACAAGATTTTTAGGAAGTATTTTTTAAGAATGTGAATGATATCTTTGACCATCATTTCTATTACTGAAATTTTTCTTATCTGTCCATATTGCAATGAGAATTTACCTAATCCTATTGATCATATTGTGATATGAGTCTTTAATATCTTCCAAATATTACTGCAGGTGTTCGTGTTAATGGATACACTGTGGGTCAAAATGGTCTTCCAAGAGAAAATCATGCACAAAATTAGTAAACATAAAGAAGCTTTCAAAGACAGACTTTGAGTTTCCAGGTGTAGTTAGTCTTACTGATTTCAGTGTAATTACTCCTCATCTCCAACAGTTGATGTAAGACGAGACGTGAGATATCACTACAGGCAATAGGCATTCAGAAATCTATTATGGAAAGATTTTATTGCAGAGAGAGAGAAAATAATTTTTGATAATTATTGGGAACAAATTAGTTGCGAGAGGCAATGTAAGTCAGAGGCTATTTCCATAAATTAGAGCTGTGGGGACTATGTTTTATTTCAAAAACATGAGATAATAGGTACAAATTCCACAGTTAGCTGTGATTTGTCTTTAATGGAGTCTATTTGAACTGATTAATCACATATTGACTATCCTTAGTAATATATCTACAGTTTTATTCTAATGTGTATGGCAACATTAAAGTTAAGGTGACTCTGGAAGCAATTAAGTGCCTCACAGATGATTCCATGAGAGACGTATGTAAGAGGTTGGAGATTTCATTTCATGTTGGTCCAGAGCTATGATTAATAAAAATCCCTTATCTACCAGAATTGTGGCGATTCCTTTAAAATAGTGATGCTACCTCTGTAGGTGACATCATGTATATCCTTTAAATTGTTGTATCCAGGAAAGAGGAAAAATGTGACCAAATGGTCTCATAAAAGATGGATTATTTTTTTATTGGCGCTTTTCTTTAAACATTGATAAAGTCCAAATCATGTAACTATGAACCTTTTTTACTTTAGTGTGGTACTTATTCAGCTTTGACATTGTGCTTTAGTGGACAGGAGAAAGACCCGTTCCCTGTGGAATATAGACTGAACCTCTATTAGTATTTCTTTTCTCTAAGTGGCAGCACTCCAGAAAGGCTAAGTAGGATTACATGGTTTAAGTACAGAATGTTCATGTTGGAGGACAATGGTTATAAACTAGACAATGTATTTGCAAGCAGTGGAGAGTAAATTCAGTTACTGTGTCCCTGGATTCTTTCTGCACACATACATTTGGAAGTTGTAGATACACAATAAGTACATTTTCCGCTGGCAGAAACCTTTGAAAACCTTTTCCCCAGCGTCAGTTTAAGAAGGCTTTTCAGTTACTCAGGGGACTTGATGAACTGAATACCTCATTCATAAAATAAGCTAGACACAGAGAAATTGTGAGAGTTAACAATTCCTGGAGATCCCATTATATATGCTAAATTATAGAAAATTATATTTGGTTATCTTTTTCAGTTGCTAAAACAAGGACTGATATCATTTTGATTAGGGCCATGTTTCTCTTTGCCAGTCAAATATTAACTGTGAGAAATCTTGTATGACTGAAAGTGCCTGGATTTTTATGAGTGCTTTACTGGTAAAGTAAATCTTTTAAAGGTTATTTGAGCACTATAAGGAAGATTCTGTATTTTACCTGTTATTTCCATTGATTTTTTTTGTACTCAACATTTTTAGTTATATATACTTTTTCTCACCCATAGCATCAGAATGTAAACTCTTGCAGTGTAAGTCTAAACTATTAAAAGGTCATCACATTTTGTTTAATCTTTATCAATATTTTATTTCATGTATGTGCTCAAAATCTGTATTTCTGTGTTGTTTCCCTCTGAAACAAGGTGTGGATAAAATTAGAGAGCAGCATGTTCACGTGGGTGTGGCATGTGGAGATTTATCTATTTGTTTGCAAGTGTTAGTGTCATCAAAGGAAACCTCTTTTAAGCATATTAGAAAAACGGTGATACTCATCTCAATAATATAACATCTGGATATTCAGTGAATATGACATTCGTTAATGAAATAGCTACTTTCAGTGAGTGAGGAACTATCATTTAATCTGATTATATCATACAGTGGTTATGTTTCATTACAGCATATGTTGATGGGACAGATCCAGCTATTCTGGTGCATTGTAAAAGCAGAAAGGTTTTCATTATTTTTTATACTCTGATCCTGCTACTCCATTAAATCAGTTTGTCAAGTCTTAGACCATTAGCACTATTGTAACTTCCATTCAGTCAGCCTGTTTCTTTAGATATGAAAAAATGTCATGGCTATAAAGCCAAGTATAAAATTAGAATAGATACAGATTCAGATAATCATGCATAGGTGGCTTCAGGAATGAGTTTGATTCTGAAAGTTGTTCATGTTCATGCAAAGACCACACTGTTGCAGATTTGTGAACACTGTCTCTCACAATCAGAACTGAATGCACTGACAAGAAGAATCACACAATAAGAAAAAGACAATTTCCTTACAAATAGAGATAGCATTTTCCAAGTTCATAATACAATTCTGTTTAACTTGGATAGCTGGTCTTCAGCTCTGTATTACATTCTGTAATAATGTTGGCATGATTTGTCATTTGGATTTTATTTACATTTATGTTTTAATTACAGATTTTCTCCAAGATAAATTTGGAGTAGGCTATGAAGAGGTCTTATGAATTTCCTCATATCAGATACTGACCAGTAGTTATATGAGTATATTATATTAGAGAGACTCCTTTAACTTACGTTTAAATCCTCAACACCTTTCTTCTCAGAACAGCTTCTTGTGAGTCCTATGCCATCAAAGATCACAAATGCTTCTCTGATACTAATGTGAAGGATCAGAGCATTTCTTGTACTTCTCCTTTTATATGAACTCTGAGCCATATATAATGGCCAACAGTTCACTTACTGCTTACATGCAGAGAGAAATGCAGCCATCTCCATGAACACTTTAATTTTCAGATTTTGTAATAGTCCTCTGTAGTTATGAAATACTGAACAGATGTAGTCCTTGACATTTCCCACTGATCCTGATCCCAATACTGTCCAGGTTAGAGATGTATCATAGGACATACTGTGACTTCTAGCCCCCAAAAATGGTCTTTTTCATGGAAAGAGGGTGCACGGATGGAAGGCTGTTATACACCTAAATTTTGCCACAAGATAAAATCAGGGTCTGATAAAATCATGCCCTAATGTCCAGGAAGTACATCTAAGTCCTACAGTTTAAAACTCACTTTCTGAACCCAGAATCCATGCAAAAATAAATGCCTATTTTCTGTGGCAAGGATAAGACAAAGCATCCCATACTTCTTTGCAGACTAGAATTGTGTTGGTTTATTCTGAGACCATCTGTAGCCTTCCTGAGAAAAGACATGGCTGAAGGAGTGGCCAGCCTCGAGACTCACTCCCATCAATCTCAGATTGTGTCACTCTGTAGAAAGCTATTGCTTTCCATGTGGATTGCAGATATTGTCATTGTCATGAGAAGGAAGTAATGGCCTAGTATCCACTCTTTGCAGAGTTGTCTTGTGTATGAGTCTAGTCCAAAAAGACTGATTTCTTTGTATGAAATACTCATATGAAACAATGTGAAGTTTCCAACTATTTATCAATTTGTCTCACATTTGAGCAATTTTTTCCTCAGGTACAGGCTTCTGAAGTTGTTTCTTCCTAAACACAACAAGCTGACAGGTTCCCTCTCCCCTGTTTCACTTGCAATAACAAATCCTACCCCCTTGGAGGTGACCAAAATACCTTCCACTGCCTAGAATGGGCAGGCAGAGATGGCTGCCCCTCAGAGAGTTGCTATTAGTCACAGTCTGCCCACACAGACAGAGGGACCCATTTTGTTGATTAAATGTTACCATCACAGTCTTTGTCACATTCATTATCTTTGACCAACTACAAATAAGAAATTCTACTTGATAACTCTGTTTGCATCCCCAGTTAGTGAGCCACTATATCCCAAGTGCTGTTTTAACAAGCAGTAGTTAGCCACTGATAACAGCTACAACATAATAGATATATCTCAGATTGGGTTGGGGTTTTTTTGAAAAGTCATTCCTGTTTCTTTGCTGCCACTGGCCTTGTTCTGTAGGTTTCAGGGAGTAAATCTTATCATTGGATCTTCAGAAGTCTCCAACAATATTTGACAAAATTTCCATCCTCCTCTAAAGGAACCTATTTCTTTTTACAATTCCATCAAATTATTTCTTCAACCTCTCCATCAGGCCAGAAAAAAAACAGTAAATTCTTAAATGGTTAGAACTTGATTTCAAGCAGCAGGGTAGTCTGGGGAAAGAAAATGTCCTGCAACTGTTACATCATATAGTGAAATCCATTAAGCTAATGATGTCACACATGACAGAGATGACACAGAGGGATTAGTGCTGGGCCCAGTTCTATTCAGCATCTTTACTGATGACCTGCATGAGGGGATTGAGTGTACAATTGGTAAATTTGCAGATGGCACTAAGATGGGGCGAGTGTCAATCTCCTGGAGGGTTAGGAGATGCTGCAGAGGGACCTGGACAGGCTGAGTTGATGGGCTGAGGCCAATAATACGAGGTTTAACAAGACCAAGTGTAAGGTCCTACACTTTGGCCACAGTAACCCCCTGCAGCACTACAGACTGGGGGGTGAGTGGCTGGAGAGCAGCCTGGCAGGGAGGGACAGGAGAGTACTGGTTGTTTACTGGCTGAACATGAGCCAGCTGTTGTGCTCAGGTGGGATGGAAGGCCAATGGCATCTTGGCCTGTATCAGGACTAGTGTGGCCAGCAGGTCTAGGGATGTAATTCTGCCCCTGTACTCAGCACTGGTGAGGCCTCAGTGTACTGGGTGCAGTTCTGGGCCCCTCACTTCCAGAAGGATATTGAGGTGCTGGAGCAGGTGCAGAGGAGAGCGACAAGGCTGGTGAAGGGACTGGAGGGAAAATCTTATGAGGAGAGGCTGAGGGAGCNTTGCTGACTTGCAGGTTGTGGAGCCTAATTACAAATTTCCAGAGCATTCCAGAGTGTAAGGTCTCTGCCCTCCTATGCCATCACAGATGGAGCATGTAGTACTGAAACTTTAAACTGAAACATATTAATACCTGTATCAAACAAGCATTTACTGTTTACATAACCTTCAATGAATATATCCAGAATCTTTCCTTCACTGAAAGTCATGTCTATACCCAGACTGAAGTGCAGAAGCAGTCTTATACTGATACTGTATTTAACAGGCAAGATTGCAAACACTGTGCCATACCTGTGATTTAGTGTGGTCTTAGGATAGTGCAGAATAATCAGGTGGTTTCTTTTTTTTCTAATTCTTAGACTGATTTAGAGCTGATCATTAGCTTGTGTTGAAAGACTGGGTGTCTTTGGGCAGAACACCCTAGTGAGCAGCTTCATTACTGATGTTCTGAAAGGTTTTATACCCTGGCAAAGTAACACATTAAGTTACATGATGCCCCCCTACATATAGAAGGCCCTGGAAACTGAAATTATAACAAGGCTATAGAATAGAAATTAGCTTTTCATGACACATTGAATGTTTGTTAAATATTCAGAAAGTAATATGAAAACTTCTCTGTGTATGTAGGAGTTCTCTATTTCCTTACAAATCTGAGTATTAAACTGTTATACCTTTTTTACTCACATATGTGACCCTTTTCAAGTAGAAGCAAGCTTAATCACACACCAAAAAAATCCATCACAAGTTTGCCTTTTGTCAGTAAAGAAATGGATTCTGAAATTTCTAAAAAACCCCCTATGATTAAAATCCACTAACCTGTTCAAAGTGAAGTTGCAACAGTTCATGTAATTGAGAGAAATACGAAAGTTACACAAGTTGTTAGACGGTATATTAAACATAAGATTACATGCACACTGTATCTTAATGTTTCAATTTAAATATACACTTTTTGCTATTTCAAAATTTGGTGATAGCTTGTAGAATAAATCAATATTTCCTCTTACTATAGTTTCTCAAATTATTTCCATCCTTTGAAGTGACCATTAAATGCAATTCTTTTAGACATTGGTCATTGTTGCCTTCGTCGACCTTCTTCACGTAACAGAATCATTAGGTTATCTTTGTATGTTTCTTTTTTTTTGTTTGTTTTCTTAGCCATCTCCTTGTATGCCTGCTGGAGGAATACTGATATACCCACTGCCCTATGCTAATGTGACTTAGTTAGACCATGACTGAAGTTGACTCAGCATATTTTATATATGACTCAGCATATTTTATATATAACTGTTTTCTATAAAAACTGTATGTACATTGCTCAGAAAAGGTTAAGAGTCCAACAGAACCTAATTGAAACCTGTTCTTCTCCTGGTTATATCTCTCTGTGAAGCAGATTGTTTCCTTCTTAACAGTCTAGAATCACCCTTTGAATAACTTATACATAGTCTAGCATTACTGCATGCTGTAATAAATGTATATGGTGCCCTATGGATATCACAGTTGGATTGTTAAGCATATGCCAAGGACATTTCTGCGTATATGTCAGTTTGGTGACAAATCCTGCTACAAGGATGTAAATCTAGCCTTAAGGCACCATATGAAATATTACAGATTACTGATTTATCAAGTGACACTAACTGATGACAGGAAATAAAATCTCTCTTAAGTCATCCCCTCATGTAAAAGTATTGTCTGTCAACAACCCACCTAGCAAAGCAGCACTTAGCTTTTGCACAGCAGCTAATGTGGCTGATCTCCAAACTACAGCAACTGGTCTTCAGTGATCTGCACACCATAATTCTCAGTGATCTCTGTGAGAGTCAGGAATTTCTAGCAGATTCCCAAGATCAACTGCTAGGAGATTCAAGGGACTTTCACAGAGTATTTCTCCTGATAAGAGTGTGAAAAGGAATTTCATGTACAACTACATTACATCTACCTGGAAAGAGAAATTAAGTTCAACATCGGTGAAGCAGTTGAACCATGCTAGAAGTTTACAGACTTTAAAGGAAAAGTTAATTTATTTTTCTTTTACCCACAGGTCTACCCACGGATAGCGCCGGCATTTTGGCACTACCTGCGGGTAGAAGTGAGTAGCGGGTATTTGAATACTCCCACATCTTTGCTTTACAGCTTACTACTATTTATTGACCTCCTAGTTTGTCCATTGTGCAAAAATAGTTAGCTACCATTAGCTGTCATTTTCTGTGAATGTAGTCTTCTACTAATTACATATTGTTTTGACTACAGTGTAATTACTAACCCAAGTCACAAAGATGTGATGTGTTTATATGCAAGATTAACAACAAAAAATTGAAATCTAAGTCAAGGCCATATCATGCATTTTGACTACAGCACAAAAATTAGAAGTACAGAAATCCATACCTACACTTCCTTTTATAAACACATTTTACATTCATGAGAAGAATATGGAGCTTCAGTTCTGCTGTATCATTTTTCCAAGTTTGTACAACTCAACTTGATATCATTTCTTCCCTCTTCTGTCCCTCAGGAGCATGAGCAGCTCAGCTATTCCTCCACAAGGTCCAAGGCTCCAAGTGTTATCATCACAGGTCTCAAGCCAGCCACCAAGTATATATTTCATATCAGAGTCAGGACGGCAGCAGGATACAGCGGCTATAGCCAGAAGTTTGAATTTGAAACTGGAGATGAAAGTAAGTTTCACTGAAGGAAAAAAAATCAAATACAATAGAAGTAGCATCTACTTCTAAAACAGTGAGACACTGGGAGTTTGAATGGGTGAACCCCGACCAAAGTGACCACTGCTATATGATAAAGAACAAGTAAGCCTCAGCCTCACACTTCCGGTTTTATAACAAACAGTAGAAATTTTAGCCCAATGATGCTGCTGAAGGAATGTTTTCTTCTGCAGAATTTCCTTATAGGTCCCTTCTGACTTGAGATATTCTATGATTCTGTGATCCTTTCTTTGCTTAAACAAGGTCTTCCTTTTAATATCTAGAAATACCCTTCTTAATCAGACTCTACCTATGTCCAGCAGCTTCATGCAAACTCTCAGAACACAGCAGTGGAGTCTTTTCTCTGGAGTTGATAGTGCTTCCAGACTCTACAAATGAAAAAAAAAAAAAAAAACCAACAATTTTCATATGCATTTCCATCAACCAGTAAACCTATTAAATTTTCCAGTAAGAAGCAAAAAAGCCTACATATTCCTACAGAATATGCAAAGACTCCTGATACTATGTATGTTCATGCTGGGAATAATTTTATGTTTAAATCGAATATTTCCCTCCATGTTCAGAGAAACTGCAAACAAGGTGTTTACAAACATTTGAGATAAAAGTAATGTAGTCGATACAACACTAGAACACTCATTAATGAAATTACTTTAATTAACCAATTATGTATACCATGTTTTTCATTAGTGTTTTAGAATTCAAGTTGCTTAAGATAAAGTACAGATTCAAAACTACGTAAGTGTTTTCAAGAGCTCCCATGGGTTTGTATTCCATTTTCAGTGCCTCTTAATTTCTATTTCAAAAATGGTTTAGGGAAAGATTTCCAAGTGCTTATTGTCTAAATGGTCTTTTACAATTTTTTCTGGGCACTTAAGCCAATTGGTTTGAATAGGAGTTGGACACTTGGGTGCTTTCAAGAATTCTGGTAGATCCTATCTGCATTTTCTGATGTAACCAATACTAGGCCTTAGGCACCCAGGAACATAACCCTCATCAAAATAAATGGTATTTAAGCCTCTATAAGCCTATGTCATGTTTGAGAAAATGTGACCTACCCATCTAAATCGGGAAGACTGCAGTTCCAGTGACATTTCTTTCATTGGCACTGCTGATAGAAACATCTCCTGGGAGTGAGATTTCACACACTCCTTCCTAGCCCCATGTCTCCTTCTTGGTTGCACTGATGCAACTGGCACTTGGATTTCATGGTGACCTAGAGCTCACAACACTCTTTTAACATTTATTATCTCTATTACTTCTAAATACTTAGTGTGAATCTTGATGGTGAAACACAAGTACACATTATATATTTGTTGTTTACCAACATGTATTACTTGAGCTCGCACCTGACTAATAGTATTCTATTTGTTATAAATATAAATCATGTGTCTGAGAGGAAATGTAGACAAAAGAAGTTTAGTTTATGATCAATTGAGGTGGAGGTCAAGGGAAATTCTGCTGCTGTTTTCAATGCTACCTGAAGCTAGATAAAAGCTTCAGTTTAATTAAAATGATAGTTCATAGGACTGTGGTCTTATTCAAATATTTATATAGTACTGCTATAGATTTCAAAGGGGAAAAAAACCAAAGTAGGTGCCTGCCAGTAAATATTACTTACTTCAACTTGAAGCAGTACTCACCAATCAAATGATGCCTTGTTCCTCTCCAAATATCTTACTTCCTCCCAGCAGTATTTCAAAATTGTTCTATTCTAAACTTTAAGGCAGTACCACATGATTATAATCATTCATTTGTACCCTTTCATAACACAGGCTAAATGTCTGTAACTCCATAACTTTTGCAGACAGCTGATGACAATAGATCGAAAAGTAATATCTACTATATACAAATAGTTTTGATTTGTCTTCCAGTAATGGGGAGTTCATCATATTTATAGGTAGATAGTGCCAGTGCTTAAGCCTCATAATTAAAAATTTGCATGCTATTACTAGCCTGAATTTTTTTATTTAGCTTGTACCTTATGACCTTTTTCTTCCAAATTAAAAAAGCCAAATACTATCAAAAATATCTTCCTCCTGTAAATGTGTATATGCCATTTTTAAGATTTTCTTGTCTTTCTGATAAGTGATATACATGCTCACTATCACTCTAAAAAAATTAAGTTTTCCAAACATTGAATCATTTTGTAGCTCTCCCCAAATTTTAACATCCTTTTTAAAGTATAGCATCAGAGCTGAACCTGATGCTGAATTAAACTGGGAAACTAAATCCCTTTATGATGCCATAAACAGACCTAACATGACTTACCTCCTTAATTTTAGTGTTCTGTTACTTATAGGTGTAAGAACTTGCTTCCTGAATTTGACCATTGTCTAGGATTTTTCTTTAAAGTGATAGACAAGCTGTAAAAAAGTAATGGCTCATCAACTGGAAGATGTGTATATCAATCTCCTAAAACATACTGTCCTTGACAGTTCAGTGGTTGAAAAACTATCTGTGCTACTTCAGTTATATAGAATAATATCATTACTAGGAACAGTAAGACATTTTAGTATAATCATTAATGATGGTGCATGTGGCAGAAAGAAGACCAGCTATGTAGCAGTAATGAAAAAATTAATTAATCATGCAGTGCTGATCTGGTTTTTGAAAACTGCTGCTGAGCAGCAGACTGAGGCAGCCTTTGCTTGGGGAGCATATTCCTGTTGAACCCTTCTCCCTACTACAGAGACCTATATATGGAACATCTAACAGAGTAAAAATTGTAAATTCTTTTTGAAAGGAAATGGAGTTACCTAGAAAAGTCAGAAAAATCATCTTCAAGGAAGCAGAGATGGATGAATGCACATTGTCAGGCATTTCTTCCACTGTTAAAGCTAAGAAGCTTCTGCTGGGAAATGTAGTACCGTTGCAGAGCATACTAACTACTGCTTTTGACCATGTTCCTCACTGCCTTTTTACTCGGTCTCCCTGTTTCAGCACCTTACGGGCAAAACACTTCTATCAAAGCTGACAGGCACTCCAGCACACACACACATACCACTGCTATGGCTGTAAATTAAAGCATAACCTCACTCATAGTCCTGCTTTTATGTATCAGGAGTACCAACTATCTGAGTCACCACAAAAACCTCTGATCCTTCCTCATAGAATAAAATGTACTCTGAGAATGAAAAATAATTTGTCCCATGGCAAACATGTTTTGATCTCTACTGTTTTCTCTCTCCCTCTCTATTTTTTTCTCTGTCTCTCCTAACTAGCTGTTTGTGGAAGATTCTTTTTTCTTGTTTTACTGGTGTTGGTTGGTTCTTTTTTATTTATTTTTTTCCAAATTAATGATTCAATGCATTCTTTATTCTGGAGTAATTTTTTACTGTATGACCTCAGAGGCCCTTGTGCCTAGAGGAATTTATAAAATATTGAACAATTTACAGCTGTTAGGCAGTGCAGTGTTTCCATGATGTAGCTCTCTTGTACAGGGCTTGTTCAAAAACCAAGGGTATTTTCCGTGTCATCCTTCCCATCTTTAGGAAAAAAAAAATCTGAATGGGAACTAGCTGGCCTACTGCAGAAGGACTTAATGGACAAAGTAGTATATATGCAGTGTGGACTAGTGTTTGAGCTGAACAGAGTGATAAATTTAAGCATATGATGATTCTATTCCAAATTCAATGCAGACTTTTGTATGCTCCAAATATTAATGATAAAAAAACATAAAAATTTCAGAAATGCTAACAGAATACCTGATTTGGTATTTTACAATTTTGAAGACTGTGAAAAATTAATTGGACTGAAATCTTGATCTTGAGGAAACAGGAAATTTTATTTCTTTACCATAGGCACAGATGGTGACTTTCTTATATTTCCAGATAGGCTGAATTCTCACATTCATCCTCCTTTTCCCACATCCACAAAATCTACCTTTAATTTTTCAGCCTCAAATAATGCTACTTTGAATTTGTGACCAGATGTGATACAGACTCTGAGCTCCATTCTTTCAGAACTCCAAAGCTGAAGAGAAGGATCTTGAGTCATTGATTCGGATAGAGGTCCGATATCGTTTCAATTACATGCTCTGATTCATGTCACAATAGAGAAACTCTGCCTAGCACTTTTAGAAACATACTGAATTAACAATGCAAAATGGGACATTTTTTTTGTTTGATGGTTTTACAATACTAAATTAAATTTCTGGTTGAAACTAACAAATGAGATGGCACGTATCTTATATTTAGAATCTGTCTTGCTGGATCTCTCCCAGTGTCTGCCTACTCCTACTGTTTATTCATTAGTAGTCAGCACTGGAGAACACAGAAAATCTCATTTTAATCCTGAAGTATTTCCTTCCTTTGTTCTGTATTTTCAGCCATTTGTTCTTCAAACTTGACTTTGGCCTATCTGCTTTCTGTACTGTTTGTGTCCAGAAGCCTCAGAGAATTTACTTTTCCTCTCCATTTTCTAAACAAGAGAAAATCCTTGCTCACATTTGCTTGCACAGGCTTTCCATTCACCCACTGGTCAAGAAGCTAATGTTAGGGACAACACTTGGAAGAAGGTTTTTCAAATGAATACAAACCAAAAAGTTCTGCATTCTTACGCTAGTGAGGGCTTTATTTTTCCCTTTTAAAAGTACTTTTTAACCTTGCCTTTCCATTGCCTCCTCCCTTTCCCATATTTCTCCTTAGTTTAGAGCCCATCAGCACACTGAAGCACAGTAAATACAGCATGTCTGAAAATGTAAAGGTTACTCTAATTAGACTTTATTTTTTTCTTTCTTATTTTTCTTAAGCGCTGTTGTTTACAATGCCTTGTAAATCCATCTGTCAGCCAGTACCTGTCTATTATTGCTCCAGTTCTCACCTATCTTACAGCTACTCACTATTATCTGTCTAGCTGTCTTTCTGTCACTTTTTTATCTTTCAGTTTGTGGGAAGGTCTGCTGCCTGATAGATGTCAAATTGAAATAACTAAAGGATGTAGCTAAGCGACAGAAGTGAGCTGTCACTAGGGTTTCCAGCCCTTTCATAGCAAATATATAACCTTTTAAAAGGTTTTGGAGAAATTTGCTCAAAGAAAAGAGAACAGAGCTGGAAGATCTTCTATGTCTTTCATATTCTTTCACTGTGAATAAAACATCTGCACCATTTCTTCCAGTCTGCCCAGTGAGGAAGTGAAGAATCCTCAGGAAATTTCCCTCCCCAGTGAGGAGGGAAAGCACAGCTCAACACATATGGGTGAAGAATCCATAGAGGAGCTGAGACAGGATGGGGATGAGAAAAGTAGATGGTGGGAGACAGAACTGACATCAGACTGGATGCAGAAAGGATTTCTGGGCATGGCGTTAAGCAAGGAAGCTGGAATGATGCTGTTAGACACTTTAAATGTCACTTTGGTCACGTAACCTGAGTTGAGCAAAGGGAGGGAAGAGTTTATCAGGATAATAGGTTCTGGATACATATATGATACATATTGCAGTTTTAAAATCAAATCACCAATTTAACTCATTACATTAGTTGCAGCGACAAAGTTTAAAGAGTTTTGACACCCAAACATTATAGTATACTATCTCATCATCTGCTAGGATAAGTAATAGATCCTCTCTTCTCCTTGTCTTAAGTTACTCATTTTTTAAAGCATATGTTTGTCAAAATGAACTTTCTGAGTGGATGGGCAGAGAGAATTAAACACACTACCAGACAAAACAGCTATCTCAGTTAGATAAGTACTAAGCTCCCTTATCAGTCTTAGCACTGCTGGTGGTTTACACATTCCTGTTGCACCACCACTTCCTCAACCCCTCAACTATCAAATGGAGTATGGCCCCATACATGATACAGTCACATTCATCCCTGTGACCACATAGCTACTAATCATCCCTGCACTGGATGGATTTGGGTGATGCATAGTTGGCAGACAGGAGACCATTCACTGGACAGTGTGGAGACAACAAAATACTGATTTTAGCTATATGAATGCTGGCCTTGTTGTCCAACAAATGAGATTCTAGAAAAAAAAAGCTATGTACTTCTATGACTAAATGCAGCACTCTAATAAGTACACTCAAAGAGATGAAATAATGTTTCAGGAACTTGCTTGTCCTTGAAACCTATCATAATTCCATAACTGTTTCTTAAACTAAGTTTTTCTGTCTTGCATAATCAAGCATAGTCCCAATGAAAAACACAGGGTTATATAGCAATATGCTGATGGAGTGGAAAAACGAAGGAAGAAAAAACAGGAAATAAAAGAGATTCAAGAACATGCACAACAGAAAAAAAAAAACATGTTAAAAATCTTATTATTTACATCTTGAACTTTACCTTAAGAGAAAGCTGCAGAAATGAAAAAGAAACCGAAGGATTGAGGGGCATGCTGAATTTATTTCAGAATCACAAAATGATGTAAAACCCTGTATTAGTTAGTATCCCTGATTACTATCTCCTCACTGCCTAGATAGTGTTTTATGGAACCTTTTATCTAAATGTGAGGAGTCTGTGTATGCACATACACACGTGCTTATACAGGTGTCATTTACTGAGCTGTGCCTTCATTGATTTCTAGAAGGATCACTTCAAGCAAAAATAAGTATTTCCATCATTTTGCTTTACCTGCCTCCCTGTCAGTTTTTAACAAATCCACATTTTCCAATTATACTTGTCTATCATTTGACATTTTTATCTGACACGTAAATTAAGGTCATCAGGACGTTTCAGGCTCAAAAGCCCCTTATAGTGATTTGGCTACCTGGAAAAAAAGAAATCCTAATGTATTTGACTCTGGCACCTGTGCTAACACAGAAAAATACAAACAAGAAAAACAGAATGATCCCTTTTCAAATATGTACAGTCTCGGCTAAAAATCTTCTTGCTTAGAGGTGGAAAGAACTAAGTCAGTCTGGAATTTATTTATCTCCTTCATTAATTTGACTCTGGTTCCTACTAGAAAATATATGTTATTAAACTGATAGATCGAATTCTACTTTATTGAAAACACCAAGAACTAACAGCTCCGTTGAGCAGAAATGATGCAGGATGAACGACTTCCTTCACCTCAGTAGCTGCAGAGTGCTTCTCTAGAGCATGGAGTCAATCCCTACATTTGCACCTTTAATTCTGATGAGGAAAGGCCCTGGGTTGTCTTCTTGGCAATGAATGTCTGTTGAAGAAAAACTACAGCTAATTTATTGAGCATGTGGTTTACATTTTTCCTGCTGAGTTTACAATTTTGCATATTTTTTTCCTATTAAATAAATAAATAAAAATAAAGAGGGCTGCAGTTTGTCCATGCAATTCCATTGCAGAGATGGGCAAGATAGACTCATCTGAAACCTCTTCTTCATTGTCAGCTTCAAACTGTGCTGGCTGTAACAGTCTTCACAACATTTAGAACTCTCTCTACTCTGCTAATAGTTCCCAGCATTTGATTTTTGGAGAGCCTGTTATTATTTGTATTATTACTTGTGTGGCATGATATTTTGTTGCACTGTGTTTTTCCAACTAAATCTGACCCTGTGGAATATAATACAATGCAGAGCTATAATCCACTCCCATAATATCACTAGATACTGGTTTGGAGATTTGCTATTCAGTGAGTATTTGCTACATCATCTATTGGAAGATGTATGTATTTAACTTGTCTGTGGAGAGCTTGTGACCACAGATACTGAATGTCTTGTAACTTACTGACTGTGCACATCTATGTTAAATTATATGGACAGAAACCTAATGGCAGAAATTTAATAAGTTGCTTTTGCTGAAAATTTGACATAAACTACTATAGTTTAAACTGCTAATTTCTAAAACACTTACAAATGTTACAAATGTTATTCAGAAGCCAAATGTTTTTCTTGGAAACAGCATTTTATGAGGCATTGGGCAGTAATGTGTGCATTGCATTTGCTTCATCAAGAGCAAAGTGAGAGAGTACAACTTGCTGAGCTTTCTAGGTTGCAGGCTAGGAGATTTCCCTAAGCTTTCATCATCTAGTGCCTAAAGAAAGCTGATGAGTTTGCTTATAGAACAATTTGGAGGTTTACAATATCAAAGGTGTTTTCCTGAAAAATCTAAAATTGATTTTCTACTACTTTTGTCAGAGGTCACCAAATAGAATTATTAATTCTCCTTTCAGAAAAATTTTTCTCATAGAAACAGACAGTGAGAGTTAGGTAAATAGCATGTGGGTAACATGTTCCAATGTAACTGAATTTAAGAAATAAAACTTTGGAGTCACAAGACACTAGACATAAAAAAAAAAACCCAAGCCTAATTCTTTTTCTGCTCATGTAATACTGGAAAAGGAGAATCAACCGGATTGTAAGTAGGTACTTTGTCAATGTGAAGATTTAATATTACACAGAATAAATTAGTAAAAAGACCAAATGTCTAGAGACTGGATAATTTCAGGTGATCTTTGTTAACTCCTAAATGTCCTAGAAAAAGCAGAGAGAAAAACACAAGGTATAAGAATTTTTATTAATTTTTGTTAGCAGCTACAGTGTTGCCAGTCACCAGAGCATGTTATAGGTAAAACTATGTGTATATTGGGACAACAGAACTAAACACCAGACATACAGAAGAGTGTGTGAGGCACATTAAGTGCTTTTTTTGCTTTGTTTTCTCTCGAATGTAGTTTAATGTATCTTATATACAAGAGCACTGCTAGTGTCTGATAATGCCAGCTTCTCATTTTAAAAACCTGTAAACATCTTCTCCCCTTCATCATAGTTGGGATGTGGATTACAGTTTTTCACTTTACAGACGCATTGCATCTAATATCCTTGCTAAGCACTGAGGAAACTATTACAGGGTAATTGCAACGTTTGACCAGTGAAATCTTATCACCCAGTCTGCAAGAACCCTGGATGATGGAGCTTTAACCTGTTTTCCTTGTGCTTCTCTTTCAGCTTCTGATATGGCTGCAGAGCAGGGACAGATTCTTGTAATTGCCACTGCTGCTGTTGGTGGATTCACTCTCCTAGTCATCCTCACTTTGTTCTTCCTGATCACCGGGAGGTAATTAAGACTACGGTGTTCTCATTTACTCAGGGTCAGAGCCATCCAAAACTAAGAATTTAAGAATAACAGTTAAGTCATTAAACAACATTTTCTGTGCAAAAATAAGGGTTAGACATAGTGTTGTGAAAGTGCCCTTTGTTCAGCACTACTCATACTCACAGTTCTGTTGTGAGCATTTTTCATAAAAACCCCGTTTGGGGAGCTAAGCAATTATGTGAATTAGGAAATAGCTTGGCTATTGTTAAAGCAAGTGTCTGGACCTCTTCCCTGCAGAGCAAGAATTTAAAAGTACAATGTACCTGCACCCTCAAGGTTCTGACATTAGAAGGCAAGCAAGCAAAAGAACAACAGTATTTTTTACAAAATCTCTTATCAATTTTCAAAATAACTGTTAGTTGCTAACATTGAAGTGTGCAGCCTTAGGATTTTTGATGGCTTGGGGTTGGCAGTGTAGCTAAAGGTACTTGAGTGGACAATTTTTCCCTACCTTTGCTATATTAAACTTGTAGGAAAAATAGCACAGAATTCTGAATATACTTTATATGCACATTTTTGCATCTGTTAAGATAAAATACAGGAATTATGTAATGAAATTAAGATATTCCAATTAAATCAAAATGACAGCAGTACTGTTGCACAGGCAGGGGAATTCACCAGTCTGGACAATGATTATTTTTTATAACCTGCTTCTTATACTTACTATTCTTTTAGTACAGTGCTGATTGTCCACCCTCCTTCAGTTGAGGTGTCGATCAGGATCAAATAATGACATTATGCAAACTGGATAAGAAAGCATTTTGATTTGTGTGGCCATATGGCATACTGAGTTTTAAGGGAACTCACAAATGCTAACTGGACGTGCTAAAAAATGTATGTAGACATCAGAATATTAGCCCAGATTCCAGCAGGTGTAGCTGCTTCATGGGGCCTTGTTTCCTTTTGCACTGAGCCTCTGGGTGTTACCTGTGTGATTTCAGGACTTCACCTGCTCCCACCAGGAAGCAAAGCAGAATTTAAAACAGCAATGACATTATGTCCCTGTCAACAATGTGACGCATCAGTGGCACCACAGTGCTGCTATGGATCAAGGAAACCTAAAACCATACTAGTACTCTACAGAGGTATGGGCCTTCAAGCCAAAGAGTTGGGCTTGTAGCTCCTGCAGTAGACTCTGTAGGGGGGAGTTGTGTAGAGGGGCTTTGTCCCCTCTATTCCCTTCTCCCCCTCTCAGATGCCTAAAACATCTGGTGGAAGAGCTTCCATATGAGGAGATTTCTCTGTGGAATTTTCTTCTCAGATGGCTTGGGGACTGAAAAAATATGAAGTTGGGAAGGGATTCAACACTATCCTGTCCTGGTTGAAAACCTGTGTTTACACTTGGAGAAAAGATGTTACACTGACTCTTCTAAATGTTGTAATAGTCATCACAGATGGGGCTGATATCAGTAGTTCATGCTGCACTTTCAGATTTGTAATGAAGTTTCTGTTTTGTTCATCTATTTTGAAAAGAAAGTGAAGTCCTGTCAGTGTAGGTCAGAGGTTTTATTTGTAGTACCCCAGCAGTCAAATATGTTACTACGGTAGCTACTGTTATGTGTATTAATGTTCTCCCTGCTAAATAATAAAACCTGTTAAGTCTAATGTTCTGTTAAAATGAATGGGATCAGCTAACATTAGAACATATTTTACACATTGCCTTAGGTAATCTTAGAAGCTGAGTAACTATTCCTACGATTACTTCAAATACTGACAAGCAGTTTGGTCTTTCAGAAGAGGGAGGGATTATTCAAAAACAAACTTTTAGAGAGAATGATTGTGTGGAGTCCTTATGTGGAATCCTGAAACATAACTCAAACATTTCCTTTAGAAAAACCTCACAAAACTCAGTAATGGAAAAAAAAATGTGGAAAAGGGGTTCTTTCTGTGTTTATTCCTCCTGTTTGCTAATGTTAAGGATATTGGAGATTCTCTTAGCTTTCCAGCACCTTACTCAATGGGCTCACATCAATTATGTAAGATATGAATTCATTTAAAAGTGCCGGTTAAATGCAGCGATAAGAGCGTATTCCTCAGAAAACAGAGGAAGAAAATTTTTAATAAATACTCAATTTACTCTAGGACTGGAGGCAAATTTCTATGTGAAAAATGGGACGAGAAACTTACAGATGTGCTCTGCTTCACTGTTTAGAATTAACAATTCGATGAGCTGTCTAGTCGCAGGGCTGCTGATGAGTCTATTCATAGTGGAGAGGCTGGGTTGAACGAGCACCTGCCTCTGCACTTCGCTGAGTGATTATCTACTGAGAGCAAGCAGGGAGCACGGCTGCCAATTGCTGATAGAAAAATGAAAGCAATAGAGACTTTGAGGCACAGTATATGCAGTGCAACAGTGGTCTTGGCTAAATTCCACAAAATGCAATGTTAGAGCTCTCTGTGATTTATTCTTATCATTACTGAAATTATTTCTTTCCAATCATTCTGTAGGCAGCACTAACAGGGAATGGGTAACTGGAAGACTCCTGTGCTGGCGAATACTTACTGGCTTCTGTAGTCAAACTTTGGGGTCACATGCGTACTTAGGAGGCTTGGACAGAGTTAAAGCCTTTTTCTTTGTTCCCTTGGGCAGACCCTTTAAGTGTAAGAGCTATTGTTCAGTGTTCTTGGCATTTAGCACCCTACAGACCATTTGCACAGGTCCTAAAAATGGCACTGGCATACTTAGTGATCCCAGCAACTGGTGTACAATCCAAAGAGTTCCACAGAAACTGAGAATCTGCTGGTTGCTGTTTATCTCCATAAGGGTACATAACCATGACAACTTCAGAAGTTTCTGCCCTTCAGGTGTTCCTTGTTCTGTGATTGTGTGATTCTGTGATCATCATCTCTGTAGCAATGAATGAATGTGGAAGTTTTCTCCTCTGTTTCTGTAGTGTAAATGAACCATTGAACTGAGGTGGGTGTGTGCACATATTTCTCGTATCTCCCTTGTTAGTATTTTACTGGATATACTCTCTGTAATTATAGTTTATCTTATTTTATAAGGCTGCTAATGAGCACAGAGAGACCAGTGCAAGCTGGGCTTGGAACTGAAGGTCTGTGCACCAAAGCACATGTCCACATGCGCCACTTTTCTCCACTGGGGTCAGTGCACCAACAGCTCTTAGCCCTTAGCCTAGCCCCTGGACCAAAAGATTTCCTTCTACTTCTTAGGCTGTTCAGTGAGTGACAAAGAGCTTTAAGGCAAAGATCAAATATTTTGGTTTTTCTGTGACTGCAACAGTTGCTTCTATCGTGTGACCCTCTAAATCAGCATTAACAGTCCTGCAAATAAACAGCAGGTTTATTATTAATAAACGGGTGGGGGGGAGATTCTGTTACAGGGAAACTAAAAGCTTGCCATGTGGGGTTTTTCTCCAATATATCCTTGCATTGTCAGGTAAGATAGCTAACAATTTATGAATATCCACAGTTCTGTGTTGTTTGCCAATGATTTTCAATTTTATATGCTAAATAGTAATAATATGCTAAATAATCTAAATCATCATATTCATATAGCAGGCTCCATATTGTTTATCCTATATGATAGATGCTGTCTTAGACAAAATAATAAGTCAGTGTCTGGCTGAGACTGCACCGAGCTACTCAGGAAAAAAATAATTTAAAAAAAGTGGTCCTGGTGTGAAAGTAGTATTTTCTTTTTTTCACAAAACATTGTGAAGTCAATGTATGCAAACAAGAATACAAGGAAGTAATAGTGTATTAAAGTACCAGGATTCTTTGGAGGAGCCAGACTTGGAAGGAAAATACTGCATTGAACTTGAACATAGGTAGTTGTTCTCATAGTAATGATTCACACATGATCTATTTTTATTTGTATCTAATCTGTTAGTAGATCTTCATGCATATTTCTCTCTTTAGATTCATAAGTAAATAGTCAAATTGCAAAATTTTGGCTTTCATAAATGTTCTGATAAAGCTTAATGTGCATTTACTTTATGCATTACAAGTATTTTAATTAAAACCTTACTTATTTTTCTTAAAAGATGCCACTGGTACATAAAGGCCAAAATGAAATCTGAAGAGAAAAGAAGGGCTCATTTGCAAAATGGACATTGTAAGTAGTTCAACACTGTGTTACATAATATCGTTACCATGTTTTAAATAAGGAACATTCATATTATTTTTTTTATAGTTTTTCCTTGTGATATTTTAATCTGGCCATTTGAATCACTCCTTATTGTCTTCACTGTCAAGGGTGCTTATTTTCATTTGAACAATTTCACTGAACTCACTCATTAATAAGGGGTTTTGGTATTCTGTTGATATTTACCAGTTTTTCATGTATATTTCTTTGAATCTTTAACTGCTCTGAACTGTACTGAATTTCTGCCTCAAGATTCCTCTCTTTGTGACTATATGCCTTATTTCTACCCAGTTCTTTTTGGCTTTAGGGATTTGCACTTCCAGCCACACAAGAAATAAAAAGTTGAATGGGTTGCTTTCCCTCACATTCCTGCTCACTGATCAGTATAGTGAGATAAAAATCCTGGCAGCCTTTTGTGGACAGTATATTAGTTTATTTCATTTCATTCAACTACTTATTTTAAATTACTAGCCCCACTGGTTTATGTTAGAGTAGCTATTTAACGTTTTTAATTATTCAAAGAGTATTGTACAAAGGGTACTAAATATATTATTATTTTTATATATATTTTTATAGCATCCCTGGCAATACTATGATTGAGGCAGAAGCTAAGTCATCAGAAGTAAAATATTTTTTCAGGTGACACCACTATATCCATCCAAGTGGCTCTTACTGTCAAGGAAAAGGGCACATTTCCCCATAAAGCATTGGAAGGTTTTTTTTGTTATTTGTTTCCAAACATGGTTAGAATGGAAAGAAGACAAAATATCTTCCTGCTGGAAAGTTTAATATATGCCTCCGAGACTGTGACTGAATTTGAGAAAAGCCCCACTCAGTGTCTTTCAGGACAGGGTAAATAATGACTGCACTTCATGGTGACACAAAGCTTCATCTCAGAGACTTCTCGTTCATTTGCATTTATCTCAGCATCAGACCTGAGAGGGAAAGTGCCCTCATGTTTGTGCTCCACAGGACCAAGCATAAAGAGGAATGATTGTGATTTGCCCCAGCAGCTAAGACTGTATTGCCAACAATATTCCCCCCTTTCAACTGAGAACTGAATGCTTCCCTAAGAAGTACCTCCTTTATTCTAGCAGCAGCCTTTATTTGACTGCTGACTACCCAATCTATAGGTTTAGTATCTAGTATCTCAACTTAATACAGTATGTGGAGCTGTGCAGTCTCTGCTGGATGCAATATAAGCTAGCTGAAGCTCTTTAAAATAATAAGCTGCAAACCTTGTCCTGGTTAGTATTGCCTGTTCCTGTTGCCAGATTTCTCACACCTATGATTTACATCCCATGCTTCTACAGTATGCAGAAAAAAAACATGTCCTGTTCATCCTTTCTCTCTCCCTTTGGAGGTCAGTGTGAGTCAGAGGAAGGATTTCAGAGAATAAACTCTTTGAAGGAAGTTAGAAAGATGTCCATTATCTTGCTGATACATCCCATCATGTCTGGTGTCCTCCCCATTTCTGTATGGAGTGTGTAATCTATTGGCAGTGGTCCAGATGACTGTGGCACACTACTTAATGAAGCCCAGCCACATTCATGTGTCCTGAATATGTGTTCTTCACCTAATGCATTTAGGACCATCCGGCAATGAGCTGCTTTAGACACAGCTACTAAGTGATAAGTGGAAAAAAGCTGAGTGATACTTAATTCTTTTAAAAGAGGTTCTCTGGATCAGCTGCAGCACTGTCCTCTTATCCTGATAAATTGATGTATTATCTGCACCAGCTTCTGTTAATGGATTGAAAGTTTTCCAGAACTTAATCACTACACGGCAGCAGCCTAAATGATTTCCCATCCAGATAGTCCACGACAAACAATGTAAGTTCTTGCACATGCTATGCTCAAGAACACAAGGGATATTGTCCATGCCAGAAAATGATGGCTTGCTGGAGCCTGCAAAGCAATCTGGCACCAACCCACTACTGCCACAGCCATCTCCCAGGAAGCAGACAGATATTGTCAAAGCCTTGCAAATGGATTTGGATATTTTTCTTTTCATCTTGCACCTGGCTCTCTCGTTGTTCCAGCTGATCAGAAGAGAACAAAGCAGAATAGAACAAAGAGAACAGTCCTTCAGGACCCACCCTTAGAGAAAAAAAGAATCTCAAAGATTGGACCTGTTCAGCAAAAGGAATGTTCAGCCATCCACCTGTAAATGAAAGAAGTGAATTAGAAAGCACTGTTTTCAAAGTAAAGGACAGATTGCTTAAATTGCCCAAGAAGCATCAAAGGGGCATATAAACTGCATTGGCTGTAGTCACTGTTAGTCTTGAGGATCTGCTTTTCTCCATGCCCTGAGCCCTCATTTGGTGTCCCTCTAGACACTGTTTCAAGTGACCAGCTCAGAGCTCATATTTTCTCTGAGGAGTTGCTGCATTTTCCAGATTTACCAGCTGTACTAGAAGCATTCCTTAAGGTTGCGAGCTAAATGCAGAGACTCCAAGGAGCCTCTTCAGCCTAAAGTACTAAATAGCATTTGGAAACAAAATGCTTACAATATATAAAAAAAAAATTAATTATGTATCTTACCCAAAATAGCATTTTCTTTAAAAATTAGCTAGGGCTGTTATTTATTCCTAAGGAGAAATTTCCAAAAACATTATTGTCCTCTTAATTTTCCTGCCTGGTATGCTGTACCTCAGGAGATGCTTGTGTTCAGCTAGGACAGAGATAAAACAGCACAGTAGTTTGACACTATCATCAGTTGAATACCAAAGCCTGAGTTTTCTAAAGGCTTTTGACTTTCTGTTTGGATGGGACAGGATAAATTCTGGGACCCGTGTAACTAGTCATAAAGAACATTCAGAGAACCTAATATCCATATTTCTTCCCTTCTTTACACATACACTAATTATTAGTTTTCATTGCAACCTGAAAGGATGTTTGATGTAACAATGCACCATAGCAATCCTGAAGAGGTATCCACACTTTCAGTCACCCAGCATGTCTCAGGAGATTTAAGCAGGGTACAGCAGGACCTTGCTTACAGTTTCAGCCAGTACTTTTGAATACTTTTTCTATTGTTGCATTGACAGAGGCTTAACCTCTGTCTGTGGAGTTGTAACACCCAGTTCTTTCATGTCTCAGAAGTCTCACCTAAAAAAGCCACTTGAAGAATAAAAGGAAATGTTTAAGTCTGTGCTCAGTCAATCTTTGAAGGCCCTGGTGATGACAGCAAATGGGGACAACCCACCAGAATTCTACAGCTGGTTTCTGTGAAAGCAGTAGCAAGCATTAGTAACTTTGGGTCACTATTCCCTTCTGTTGTTTTCTGGAACTTTTAAATTTGGAAGATATGATGGTTTTTTTTCCAATCCTATTGTTTAGGAAAAAAAAAAAAGAGAAAACCATATTGTTACAGTGCATGAATGTCAAAGAATTCTTCATTCCTACTATCTTCTCTTTCTTGCAGTACGTTTCCCAGGAATCAAAACATATATTGATCCAGACACATATGAAGACCCATCTCTTGCTGTCCATGAGTTTGCAAAGGAGATAGATCCTTCAAGAATTCGTATTGAGAAAGTTATTGGAGCAGGTAAAAGTATACCTAGTTTTAAAAGTGTCTAGATGGCTTTTCTGAAGTCACCAGGATAATGCAAGTGGTCACATATAGTACTTATCTCTATGGCAGCACTAGTCTACTCTCCAGGGTGGTGTGCATAAGGTACTGTATTTGGCTAATGTTCCAAATATGGGTATGTGCAAATATGGAGTTCATGAGAAGCAGATTCTCCAAAGCAACAGGTTTATTTCAAACCTTTTCTAACACTTTATCAAATTTTGAGGTGGAGTTGGTTTTCTGGTTGTGTGGGGTTTTTTTCCACTTTGTTCAAATTCAGTCAAAACGCTGTGGCACTCGACATTTTCCATAGTTAGCGTCACATATTCTCTGTCAGTGAGGAAGAGAAGAGCTCAGAATCTCTTTTTGAGGGGAGATAAGATCAGAATATAGAAGACAGAAAAAAACACTATCAAACAGAAAATAGGAGGAGTACAAGGTGGTAAAGGAGAGGTTGCCTTGGGTTGAGCTTTCCTGCTTCTGTGCTGATGTGATGGTTTGACCTTCATTGGCCACCAGGTGCCCACCGAGCTGCTCTATCACTTCTACCCCCTCCTCCTCTCAGCTGGACCAGTGAGAAGAAAATAAGATGAAACTCATGGGTTAAGACAAAGGCAGTTTAATGAAAAGCAAAGCAAGGCTCCATGCGGAAGTAAAAGAAAAAAAAGATTTATTCTCTACTTCCCATCATCAGGCCATGTCTGGCCCCTTTTCAGGAAGCAGGGCTCCAAACACATATCAGTTGCTCTGGAGGACAAGCCAATGCGCCCCCTCCTCATCCTTTTTCTAGCTTTTATAGCTAAGCTGGCGTTGTATGGTATGGAATATCCCTTTGGCCAGTTTGGGTCAGCTGTCCCAGTAGAGTCCCCTCCCAAGATCTTGTCCACCCCATCACACTGCAGGGGGAACGTTGAATAAACATCCTTGATGCTGTGTGAGCCCTGCTCACCAGTAGCCACAATCCAGGGGTGTTATCAGCACCTTTCCAGCTCTCAATGCAAAGCACAGCACTGGGAGGGCTGCCATGAGGAAAATAAAGTCCAGCTGAGTCAGACCTGATACAGCTGAAAAGGTTCAGTAGCAGGAACCGAAAAAAGGAAGTTCTAATGAGAAGGTGTAGACAATGGGAAAGGTGACATGGAGCTGGGAAGCAGGATGAATGAGAAAAATAGCATCAGGCTCTCCTCTTACGTCCCTGTTTGTCTCTGTCGAGTGTGTGGTGGGAACAGAGAGGTATTACTTCTGAACAATTATTCTAGACCTTGATCTCAACTATAGAGTGTTTACCTTTAGTTGAGAACATCTCATGGAGGACATAGGCCATTTCACAGATGTTGGAAAATAAGTTTCAGAAGCTTATTAATCCTAAATTTGTGTATAATCCTTTTTTTCAAAGGGAGATAACTTGCCCCTTGTGTTTTCAGGCATCTTACCCTTAGCTAATGTGCTATGTTGACAGACATGTCTATTCTGTGCATTAAGTGTCCTCTCATCTTAGATTTGGTTTAATTATCAGATTTTCCTGATCCAGAAAGTGCTGTGCAAATGTTCCCACACATTCACTTATGGAAAGCCTTTGTAAGGATAAAGGTCTCTGTGGCTGCTGTCTAGAGTTCAGAAGAGCTCATGCTAGCAAGTATTGTCAGGAAAATTACTGTCAGAAGACATAAATCACTGTGATCCTTTCTTATCTCTGTTTCATATATCTTAGTCACTCAAGAAAGGAGAGGTGTTTTTCAGTTGAGATCCCTCATTTGATGATACATAACTACACTGATAGCAACAGAAATATCTCCACTGTTGCCAAAATATTGTTGTATGCATTAGAAAATGCCATGTAAATACTATAACAGGAATAAAACCAGGTCTGTTAACAAATGGGAGAGAAAGTATCGAACTTCAAGTAAAAGCAGAAATTCTGTTTCACACTGCATCACTAGAGTACTTCAGAGTTTACCTGATTGCTTAAACCAGATGATATGTTGCTGATGCTGTGCACCTTTGAAATTATGAGCTTGAGAAAGCCCCCAGAGGGCTGACTGCTGCAGAAAACATTCTATCTGATTTCTTTTTATTTCTTCCTTTTCCTCAGACATACAGTAGATATTGACGATTTAGATTATAAAGCATATTGAACTACATTCAGCACCGGTATAACTGCTGATTTCAAAGCAGTCAAATAGGACAGACAAGGATTGAGTTTATTGATTTCAGTTCAGATGAAAACTGTGTCCTTATTCTTAACTTAATTCATTTATGAAAATTCTTTACTCAGGTTCTCTCTCTCTTTTCTTGTATGAGTGGGAATGATTTTTTGCCTGCTTTGACATACTTTATTCCCATATTTTTATCTTCTAAAATTACTTGTGTAATCTGCCATCTTCAAAGATACTTGCCTAGGAGGACACGCATACTGGTTGCAATGAAATTTAAACCCTTTTCCATGCAGGCAAGATACAGGTTAAATACCATGCCAGAGGCACAGAGAGTACAAATTCTCACAAAGTTCTTCAATAGCTGCTAGGGGACATAACATACTGTTAAAATTCACAGCAGTCCTAAAACTTTTTTTATGCCTTCTCTCTAATTCTATATTAAACATTGAAACTGGATATGAAATGATTTCTATGATTTCTTATCACAGGAGAGTTACTTTTAAAAGATGTTTAAAATTTTCACTTAAGTGAAACAAAGAATTTAGAACTTTCACAAAATGAAGCATTACAATCTTTCAAGAGGTGAATTAATAGATGCATTTCATAAATTTGTTTTGTTTGAGCATTTTATTTTGGTCTATTATTTTCATTTTGAATTTCTACAACTTTAATTCTTCAAACCAAAAATTATTTCAAGAACTGAAAGTTTTTATTTTTAAAATGTCAAAGTGGAATTGCAAATATTTGAAATTTATTTTCTGTCATTTCAGGTCAATACATTTTTCAAACTGATCTTTTCCTGAAAACACTTTCCAATTGAAGTCATGACCAAAAGCTTTTGACAGCACCACTACTTGCACTGCATGTGGCTTTGAAACTCAAGGCAAATATTTTTTCTGGTTTGTTTTTTCATCTTGCCTAACTCTGTCCTCGAGAAATCTTTTAAAGTATTTGGCAGTTATAATCTTGGATTATGTGCATTGGTTATGTATATTATATTTTTGGCTGCTGAGTAATCTGACAATGATGCCGTCAAATCAGAAGTAGTATCTTCAGCTAAAACTGCTGATCAGCTTATTTCTGATTATAGCACTGTTCAAAGTTAAAAAGTACTAACCACTCCACTTACCTCAGATGCAGTTCCACTATAGAACTGAAAATCAAAGATTTCATATTTTTTATTTTTGTCCTAGATTGCGAGAGATCTACACTGAAGTAACAATATCTGAACATAAATCCATATTCAAGATGGATATGTAGTCATGTTAACTTGCCCTGACTGGTTTCCCATCATCTGGTTCATCTAAGAAAAAAAAAAATCCAAAACTGTTCTGTACATCTTTTGATTGAATGAAAGATTATCCAGGTTAATAGCTGTTAGTGTTCTCTTTTTTGTTAGTCTTCGGACAAATTCTTCTGGTATCTTGGTTCAAACTGGAGGATAAAAACCATAGGAGAAACAGTGTATAGTTTGATCAAATATTCATAACAGCAAGCAGATTACAAAACCAAAGGCAAAGCAGAATTTACTTGTAAGTGCTTAGCTCGTGTTTCTCAAGGTAACATCAACCAAATAAACAGGTATTAATGAAATTCGCATTCTAGCAATAGTTACCATTTAAATGTTGAAATTGATTGGTCCATGACCTTCTAATTTATCCACTACTTACAACAAAGTTTTACTATTGTTTAATTTGTTATTTTATATTCTTGGTTTCAAAACTCCTGGCTGAGTTTTTTGTATCACTAGTATTAAATATTCCATGGGATCTCCCGTTGGTTCATTGCAAAGATCACTGGGTGCCTTTTTGTCCATTCCCACAACTTGCCGTCGATTCATTGCTGCAGATTTTCATCAGATGGTCTCTTTCAGCCTCTCTTCATATTGAGGTTTTATATTGAGCATGTTATCACACCATCTGATTTTCTCCTGTCCATGACACCTTTTTCTGCCCCATCACTTCTTGGTCTTTGGTTTAAGGCTTCATCACTCTTCATGGAAGGAATTCCCAGTGGTACTATGGCAAGTCTGTCTTAATAGTTACACTTATCCTTATTTTCTTTGTTAAAACTCAAGGAAGAGGCCAATTCTTCGATTTTTCACAGAAAGTGCAATAAATTCTTTTTAAAACCTGAATTATCTGCCAGTTTTTCCACAGGTCTAATGATTAAAATTGGGGAAAATTAGTTGAGCTTTATTTGGTGCTGTGGCCTTTCAGTTCTGTCAACAGCAACTGTGTTGCAGGACTGTTGTGATCCCTTGTAGTAATACCAGACTGCATATCAGACCAGATTGCATATCAGACTATCAGGCTATTCCTGTTTTATTTTAAATAATCTATATCTTATGACTGAATGAGAAAAGGGATGCTGGTTTGCACAGGATAAATTTCTAGATTACTCAGCTTCTTTTTGTATAATACACAGTAAGATGTGTGGGGTTTATATCATTAAACTGGGGATTATTTACACTTTGTTAAAACTACAGACAAGGAACTCTTATCTTTTTCTCTAGTTATCACCAGCTTTTTCCCTGGAGTAAGAGAAGGTGTTGACTTCATTGACATATAGTTCTTAGCTTCTACTTATTACACATGCAGTCATGAAACTTTACTGCTGCAGGATCAATATTTGTCTTGTTTATTTTCAAACCTGAGCAACAAGACTTAGATTTTTAGATTGTAAAAGGGGCTTCTGTTAAACACAGACTTTTGAACACTCCCCTTTGACTTCAGAAACATTTAACTTTCTTTGTCTGAACAAAAGTGTTGAAAAAATACTCTGGGATGAAATCTTGTCAAACTCCTTCTCAGTGTAAATAGTTCAATGCTTTAAATTCTATTCTTGATCTTCATCTAGTCTAAACCAGAACTAGGAAGTTATTACATATGCCTTAGCTTTCTAAATGTATTAACTGTCTATTCTGAGAAATGATGATCACTCACTGTTTGACATTACATCACAAAAAAAATTGCTGTTAGTCTATGTTCACCAGTTTAACAATCCCAGTATCCAAGGGGAGTGAAATTTCTTTGTAACTGTATAAATCATGCATCAAAAAAAGGGAAAAGAAACAGGTCAGGGAGAAGACACAATGTTCCTTACCTCGCTTTGGATGTTGTACAGATAATAAATCTTGGGATTTTAAGTCCTTCACCTGCCTCCTTCAGCTTAATTCATTTCCAAACACTTGGAGAACAACCCTTTACAGTCCCTGAGGTATGAATGTCATTATTTATGGAATTGTGAAGTTGTATCACCTTTGTATAATCTTATACTATCAAAACAATTTATTCCATAACCTATGCTTTCCAAACTGTTCTCAAAAATGAGATCTTGCAGTTATGCAGATTTATTGATTATGAAATCTCTTTTAAAATCTGGATGTTGAGTTTCTAGTATTTTTTGCTTTTCAATGTTTCATCAAGATAAAGAAATGGGATTTTTTTCTCATTTTAGGCATATAAGTTTGAAAAGCCAGTAAGATGCACTAAGATCATGGCTTTAAAGATGCATTCTAGCACTGATGGATGTATCACAGAATAGAAGATTGATATACCATGTCTCCTTCAAAATATTCAGGTTTCATGACTTTGTTTTATGGTAGGAAATTAGAAGTCCAAATTGCTGCTCTTTCAATGGCAGTAGTAAGGCAAATAAACTTCTAAGGGCTAAAGGGGCAAAATCATATAGGAGAATCCCTACCCAACTTCCCCTTTTGTCAAAAGATTCCTAGAGCTTTAGTCTGCTGGCATGTATTTTCCCACATATGCACACACCTTCAGGGAAGTACATGCTTTGATTTATCTTTTAAAATTAACTAGAAATAAAACATTGCGGGGTCTTTTGGTAGCAAGTTGACCTAGGACAATTGGCTTTTGTTAGCCTTTTAAGAAGCTGCTAGAGTTTAAGAAAATGTATTCAGACAGCACCCAATGGAGGGGGTAACATAATTTCTTCCAGTTATATACATTTCCTCCAGATATACATGTTTATGACTCGGTTTTTGTTTTTCAACAGCTCTGATTCCAAAATGACTGGGATAGAGAATTTAGTTTTTCTGTGGAAGTACCCTGCACTGAGAATTGCGTTGAAATACTTTTGTGAATGTTGATTTCATTTACTGAATCATGTCTCATTGAAAACAGAACTGCAGGTATCCAGAGTATATTTGATAGGGACTTTAAATAACTTTTGAGTGGCTTCAAGATCAAAGGAAAGTTGTGATTTTCATACGGACTTAATTAGAGAATGTGTAAAGGTAATGCGTGGAGACATGCATTCTTCAAAGGCCCTTACATACACAGGAAAACATGACATGAAGTAAG
Source organism: Chloroceryle aenea (assembly GCA_013399075.1). Classification (NCBI taxonomy): domain Eukaryota; kingdom Metazoa; phylum Chordata; class Aves; order Coraciiformes; family Cerylidae; genus Chloroceryle; species Chloroceryle aenea. Next base: position 235,599 of record VWZY01003049.1, read on the forward strand.
CTTTGAAATTCATCTCATTAAACAACTGCAAGCCTTTGGCCATCTGAACAGTGAAATATGTCATTAATTTCAAGTAGGTGTGTAAGTCCATCTAAATAAATCACATGCAAATGGTTTGTGGGGGCATAATAGCATTAAGTATGTTTTAAATGCTTTCTACAATTTGAGCCTAGTCAGGTATTCTAAGATTCTAACAGCATTTTTTCATGTAGATCTTAGTGCATGACACCTCTAGAGATAGATATTGCTATAAATAGATAATTTTTTTAGATGTTTTGTCACCACTAGAATTAAAATCTAAGTGTCATTACATTCCTTCCTCATAGCATGCTTAGTTATATCACAAACATACTGATATCAAAGTTCAGTCTCAAAGTGTCAGTAAAGCAAGATGATGTAATGCTGAATATTTTGCTTCTCTGGGATGTGATAAAACTCAAAAACTTGAATATCTCCTCCACTATTTCTCTGTCTACTTCTACAGGATGCCTGAGTTTCTTGAATATTTTTACATTTTTGTTTTACTGACAAGTACAAATAACTCTTAAACTTTTTTAGAAGAGCTTTTAAGACAAGGTTGTTTAAAAAATGGGGTGTTTCAAGTTCAGAAATACAAACTGTACTGTAGTTCTTCAGGCACTGTGAATGATCTAACAAGTATTTTATCTATTTAAGGTGAGTTTGGAGAAGTATGCAGTGGACGTCTGAAGACACCAGGAAAAAGAGAGATACCTGTTGCAATTAAAACCCTAAAAGGCGGCTATGTGGACAGACAGAGAAGAGATTTCCTGAGAGAGGCTAGTATCATGGGACAATTTGATCACCCAAATATAATTCGTCTCGAAGGAGTTGTTACAAAAAGTAAGTTACTAATAGCAGTTTTTTGTTGGTTTTCCTATTCTGTGCAATTTAGTGTCAAAATTAAGCATTACTGAGCTGACAATGAAGTAAAATCATCTTGTAAGGTGGCAGCTATCTTCCTCTTTTCCCACAAGCACTGATTATTTATTTGGTTGCGTTTTACTGATTTTGGTACCTCAGGAGAACAATTTCCTTTTTTAAGGACATAAAATGTAAACTCCTCTAATCTTATCATATACTTGCAAAATGGGTCACTAAAATTCCAGAATAATCTATAACGTCTTATTCTTTATATCTATTGCAGCTGCCAAAAGATACACATTGCCTCTGAAATCTAGCATTTTTAGTGGCGATATATACTACTCCGAAATGCTATCGTTTAAGTATTAAGTAAAAGTGCACATAATTCCTTTAATGCTAACTTTTTTCAGGAAAGAATTAAAAAACTAGTAAGTTATACTCTTCTCAAAATTAATGATTGCCTCAATTAAGGCACACTGTTTGCTGATTTGCAGTACTTTTTTTTTTTTTTATGATCAAGTGTTGTGTGTATAAAACAATGATGGTCTCTTACTGTCATAGTAAATACAATAAATATGTTACTCATGGTATTGGGAAGGAATTTCTGCAGGTTTATGGGATGACCTTGTTCATATCTGTCTCTCTGTGGTTCTAAATGAAGATGAAATGGACTTTTTTTTTTTATCTTCACACAGTATTGCAAGGAAAAATTCATTATTATTTAGGAATGTTTCATTAATACACTAAAAAATCTATTATGCTACAGAATTCTGGAAAGATCTGGCTTAGTATTCTCCTTTGCATTCCTGTCAGTAGCTGCTCTGCTGACAAGAACGTGGGTTAATACAGTCGGAACAGCACTGAAGATCTTTGTCAAGAGATGTAAATATGTAGGAACTGAATAGAATTTAGCTACTTGCTTCATAATGAGCATTATGGCAGCAGTTAAATTCCATCAGTCTTCACCAGCATGGGCACTTTATGAACCAGTATCACAAGTATGACTAGGATCCATGCAGTGGATCTAGTAGCATATGTCTCACTTCTGAAAAAGGCCAATGTCTGTGATTTACAAGCATTGTTTAAATCTAATTAGGGGATGCACACAGAGTACAGTATAATGTACTTGGCAATGACTTGATTGTTTAATCTTTGACACATTTATATTTTTTTCTGTATTGTCTCAGCATCAGTCTGTAGAGAAATTAAGATCGCATTCAGAAAACAGAAAGGGATAAACCGGTACTTCAACATTAGTTTTGTTCCTGTGCTAGAGGAAAAGTGATTATGAACAACTGTAGTCAAGAAGTCATCATTAGCAGTTCTGCTTTTCTCTAAGGAGTCAACAAACTTAATTATTGTTTTTGGAATGTTTGCTTGGAGGTTATATATAAATAGTAGCTGTTACTGTTACAGTCACGCTGTCCTATAAAAATATACATCTCTCTCAGATATAGGCTAAGTAGTGAATGTTTGAAAGAAAATATTTTTGGAGGCAAATATTTTTGGGCCAGGCATATTTAAAAAAATATAAACCAGTTATACAGCAAACATTATAAAATGGAAAAAAAAAAAGAGTTATTAACAAATAGCACACTAAGGCGTGAAAAGTGCAAGTTACATAAAAGTGTGAAGGACAAAGTTACGCAGTAGTGCTCTGCTACAGGGAAGAAGATAAGAGGCAGGGTGAGCAATGGACATAAGTGCTTTGCTGTGCTTCTTTTTTGACAGTTTATATTTAAGATGTTGCCTTGCATTTGTACGGCCCCCTCTGTGGTATGTAGAGAATGATATAATTGTACCTGGGAGCAGGAGAGTTGCCTTACATTTCACTAGCCCTCAATCTAGGATTGCACAAGCCAACATGAGACAGTAATTTCCTGTAACTAAAACATGTGCTGTAAGAGTCAGACAGAAGAACCTTATCCTAGACAAATTATTTATGTAATACTAACATGATTAAAAGGTGTTTTGTGTTAAAACTTAGATTAATAACAGCAGAAACAATTTATCTGATGTCATTACAGTTCCACTAACCTATAAAGGCACATCAGATGCAGTAAATTTGATTAATAGATGTGTAATGCTGTTCTTAGCACATGCTTTCCTCTTTGTACCCATTAGTCATTAACTTCTAGCAGTTGCTGATATATATTGCACCAGTTTGTAGGCAGTACCTTCCATTAGAGTGTCATTGGCTATTGAACAAAGAAGAAAAAGGATTTGATTGTAATAAGCAGGAGTGCTCTACCAAGTCAATAGCCATTGACTGGGGCAGTAATAAATTCACCTTTTTGTTACAAATGAGAGCTTTTATCTAGTGCTGCAGATGTTAACTATTAAATGACACTGTTTTCAAAGTTGCTATGGAATAAGTACTGTACAGGATGAAAAAATGCTAAACTAAGCTTACTCAAAAGTAGGTCTGAAACAGAATTTTAATCCCCTTTTCTAATTGCTTCATTTCTTACTTGTCCTAAGTGCAATCCTTAACCACAACAAGCAGTAGTCAGAACAGTTGCTGTAGTACAAGATTTCTATTAGCAGAGACTTCATTTCAAGGGTAATTGTCATGCTAAGGCAAATATACTGTAGTGCAAAATCTGGATCCAATCATCCATTTATACTGCTAATCAGAAGTCAAAAGGGAAACTTATCCCTCTTTTGTTTTAGCAACATCATTCATTGCACGATATCCCATAAGAGGATGCTTATTGCCCTGCAAATTTATGAAAAATGCTTAGGCAATTTATAAAAACATCCAAGTTTCCCTTTCAAGTCATAGCAGCACAGGGGTAATTTTGGGACCTCTTCTTAGGTGTGTGAGGGCATGCTCAGCTGAGTTGTATGTCATTATTCAAGCTGCTGCTGTTTCATAAACAGGTATGAGAAAAATAAAACTTCCTTTCTCCAGTGCAAGCATATGTAACCAGCACTAATTTATGGCTAAATAGAAGATGTGTTTTCCATGCCTGCATCCCATTGAAGTCTGTATTGTGGACTTTTCATGAAAAGTATGTAAAGTAAATTAAAGCTATGCTTACAGCAAACACCTGCCAGTATAACTGTATCTACAAGAGATGGGAAAAAAATTGTCTCAGGCTACTGTAATTGTACTGGAAGAAATCACTGGTGTTACACTAGCAAAGAGGAACCTACAGTTAGTCTAGCTTGATGGTATCTTACACAATAGTTTAAAGCACAGCCTTGTAAGTATAGAGTAAGGCAATGTCAATACAAAATCTCAATGCATGCTTTGAAAGGACTTTACTGTAGTCATAATCTTAGTTTGTTCCCCTCCTCCTCAGACTTTCCCCCACTTAACTTTCAATTGTCAAAATTAATTTCTGAGAAATTGTTTCTGGTTCCAAACTTTGACTAGTGGTGGATTTGCTCCTGTCACATGTACAAGAGGAATCTTCTTAAGGCATTCATTTTCTTCAACAGCATTATGTATATTGTTATTCTGCAGAAAAAAAATCTAATTAATCCCTTCACAAAAGGAGTATGAATGAAGACAGCACCTAGATTTTTGATTCTGTGTAACCTCATATCCTCAGAATATCAAGTCAGGGTTTGAAATGACACCTTCAACTCCCTTACTGTCTCCTCACTGTTTTGATTTGGTGACTTTCAAACTGTGAACGCTATCACAGTTCTGAAAGTTAGTCAGTCATTTGGCAGAATAAATTCAAAACTTTAACCATTGTTTCTTTTAAAATTTGGTATATAATCTGTTCAGTGCAAGAAGAGTCCTGAGGTCAGTGTACCTTTCCTTGTCCATGAGTAAGGCAAAGGACCAGTATGATCCTCTTTCTCTACAATTTGCAGTATGTAGCTCTTCATATCTGACCCATTTTCCATTTTTGAAAAATGAAAGAGATAAAAATTAATTTAATTTTTTCAGCCAAGACATTGTGTTCTAGGCCTTTGAGCCCTTAGTGTAATGAATGTAATGTTGCCCTTTTCTCCAACCTGCTAACAGGTTGAAACTGTTAAATGGAGTTCAGAATTCATTTTGGAAGGTGACATGTTTTTCAGCAATAAATCATTCTCTTTTAATTCAAACAATATACGGCACCGGTCTGTGAAGGATACTGAGAGGTCATCTTTCCTGCCTCAAGGCAGAATCAATTATATTTAAACTAGTCTGGATAGATGGTTGCCTATCCTCTTCTCAGAAACCTCTCCTGATGAAGGTTCCGCAGCCTCTCCAGGCAATATGTTGAGTGTTTAACTGTCCTCATATTTAACCTTCCTAGTGTTAAATTGAGCTTTTTTTTTATTTTATTCTACTGCACCTTGAGGCCATTAAGTCTTTTCGTGTCTATGGTGGAACAGTCTGTGCCTTTCCTCTTTGCAGCAATATTTTACATTCGTGGACCATTATAATGTCTTTACTGTCTTCAGAAAATAACCCACGTCCTATCAAGTTTTTCTTCATGGTATGTTTGCTAGACCTTTGGTCATTCTTAATACTTTCCTTTGGACTCTTTCTAGTCAATTCAGACCTTACTTTAAGTATGGCTTTCAAGAGTGGATACAGTGGATGCTAAGCCTTACCTTCCACTAGAAGACAGGAAATAATTATTTTAACTGTGAACCATGTTAGTCACCTTTAAATATGTGCGGTTTTCAATAGCAAGCATTGTGTTTTAATTTAATTTATTATAACCCGTAGATACTCCTCTGTGAAGCAAGTGGCTCTCTAGTCTTTCCTCCAGGATGTATTTGTGTGGTTCTTTACTGATATTTCCATTCACCTGCTTTGTCTTCCCAAATTTTATTCTGTGTTTTCTCACACCTTTCCCTAGTATTCCAAATCCTTTGATTTTGCTGTCTTTCTCAGATTTAGAACAAGCATGTAGTTCCAGCATTGCAGTCATTAAGGGGAAAGCTTAAATCTTTCCAGGTTGATGGTAAACTACTGAGGACAGTTTCCCAGCTGTTATTACCCTAACTGTGCTGTAGTTTCATCAGAAACTGGAGAAATTTGAGGAAAGTACTATGGAAATAGAGTTAAATCACAGAGCATAATTTTGAATACAAGTTTGTATGGATCATGAAGTAATATAGTCAGGACTGACATCTCATTGCCTCAGACTAATTTTCTTACTACTTTTCCTTCTTTTGTCTTCATTTCCAATTTTAGTTCTTGTACTATTGGTCACCTTAAGGATGAAAGAGTCGTGATAAAGCTATGCGGGCTGCAGTGACTTAAGACCTCATACCAGGGAGGCTGTCACAGTTAGGGGAATACACCTCTATATTTTCATGGATTACAGTTGGCTGTTGATAATAAGTTAAAAGCTGTGTCTTGCTCAGGGTAGAAACCATTTTATACCATGTTTTATCTGTGTCATGGTCTTTTGAGTTAAGATGTTACACTAAGACTGTGCTTTCATGGGATAAATCTACATTAGATATCAAAATGATAGAGATAAATGAATGTTTCTGTCCCATGTCAGATGTTGGGTCTAGGTCCATGTCTGACACCAAGGAAAAAAACTTCTCCTTGAGATGACAAGATGAAAGATGAAAGACATGATCCCCATTGTTCCTATTATTTAAGAGAAAGAGCTGCCATAACTAAATTCAAACTTACATAATGTATTCCTGATGCTTTCCTCCTGATGCAAAGTTATTCTCAGTTTATCAGAGAACCATTTAGATTGAAAAAGACCTTTAAGATGATTGTATTTATGAGGTGTTTAGAAACCCAAGGGACAGAGTGCTACTGAAGCCATAATCATCACACCTAAATTATTTAATAATACCAGAACCTTATTACGGAAGACTCGTCAACTGTAGTGAAAGTTGTAAATAACATTAATCTTCTCTAATCCAATGGATTTTAGGTATCTAAGGCTAAAGGTATGTACCTTAGTACTTCTGCAGACCTCAAAAAAATGCATGTCTCGTTAAACAGGTACAAGATAGCAACTAGGTTTTCAGTGGTAAGTTGAAACCCTTAAAGCTAATTTAAATTAAATTCTCTGTCACTACTGAAACTAGAGAATACTTAGCTGTGGTTTCTCATAGGGAATATACTGACAATCTTTATGGACCAGTTGTATTGGTGTTAATGCTTTCAGGCATATTATGCTGCCAGGTTCTAGTTCCCAGCTGATTTAAAGGCTTCATAGAAGAAAGAAGAGAATGTCTTGTGTAAACATACCCTATTTTACCTAATATGCAAAGTTATATAGATCAGCTTGTATAGTTGAACTGTGATTAACGGGATGAATGTTTGAGTAATTAAAACTGCTTGAGAAAAGCTGAACCTCTTCTCTGGTTCACATATCTTTAAATTTTAGATCTGTTTGCAAGTTTGTGAATAAGGAATGAAATAATACATTTTTCTTATTCTGTGTTGCTTAGACCTGCCAGTTTACTTTGCCAAATCTGTGATGAAACAAAACATGCAAGACCAACATCAGTAATTAGTTGAAAAGGGAATGCCAGCAATGGAGCACAGTTATAATATGTAAGAAGTTACAGGACATAGATTTACCTGAACTAGAGAAGAAAGAGACTTGTGATCAATCTCCTTTGTCACCTCAAAACTTAGAGACCATCAGCCCTAGGAAACTGGTAGCTCATCAAGTAGTTACGGTAGTGAATGTCCAGATCTAACATATGGTCTGCCACATAAACCTGTACCTCAAGAGGTTCTATTGTGGTCTTTGCTACAGTAGCTTAAAGACTTATACTTCATCATTTCTGATGGAAGATGAGAAGCTTGTTGTATCTTTAACAGCAGATTCATATGAAGAAGAAGAATTAAAATATGGATTGGTAATTTTCTCATAGAAATTATATTATATATTTTATGGAAACATTAGAGTTGGATGTAAGGACAAGAAACATTTTGTTATTTAGATCATCTTTCTAGTGCAAGGATCACTATAAACTACAGTTGTAGCGCTTCAGATGGGACAGAAAGAGAAAAGAAGATAAAAGAAAGGAACTTCTTGATAAGGAGGTAATACCAGTTCGTTTTAGCAAACTCCAGATAGATTTCTCTAAGGAAGCTGTCTTTACCTCAAACCAGACACATCCTCCTCACACAGGAATGAAAGCTTTTGTATCGGATATTGCCAGTTGGGACATGCTTCCCATATACAGCTTGATTTTCCATTGTACAGAAGTAAAAGGTGCTGAAAGTAACCATTTTCAGTGTTTAGCAAGAAATCTCTGAAATTTGGAAGCACAACAGTCATCTTATGCAGTGAAAATCTGCTCAGACTTGTTTGAGTTACAGTCTGTTGAAAAGTGCCATCTATTTTTTATGTTGCTCCAGAGAGCAAGTGAGAATTTTGCGGTGAAGATACACCCGCACATCTTGTTTCCTGATCTCACTCAGCATTGCAGCTCCAGCCAAAGCAGATACATTATTTCTGCTTCCACACTTATTCTAGAACTATCATCTACATCCACACAAAAGAATGCCATAATTTTAATAGAGTTTTCACCTGTAAACTGATCATTCAGAATCTATTAACTTAGCCCATCACTGCATTCTTTGTATATTTCTGACCTCCAATTTAATTACTTTACTTCCTCTCTACTGTGAGTCTTACTGTATCCATTTCATAGACTATAATTATCTTTCTGATTCTTAATGCATACATAGATCGGGTTCCAAATGAATAAATAATTTAGATGCAAACTGTCTGGGATCCATTCCAGACTCTTGAAGTTTTGGTTGGGAATACAGTTTGCAAAAAATACTGCTTCTTAAATCTTGCAGTTCTTAACAGATAAACACAGCCTTGCCACTGCTTATAAATGAGGAGTAGGATATGAAACTGTTAAGGAGGACACAACTGAAAGACAGAAGCAATGTGGAGAAAAAAATACATTTTTTTTAAAACACCGTAATTAGATGGTGTGAGTTTAGAGTATTTAGTTTAAGTATGTCCTTAATAGAAGCACAAAACACTAATGACAATCCTGTAAACACATTTTAAAAGGCAAATGTATTCAGTCTGACATTCCAGAATAGATTCATGAGTATATCAATCGGTAAATATTGTCATTTTTTCTACTAAACTTTAACAAGGTAATTTCTGGTGAATAAAATTCGAAAGTAAGTACGTGTAGCTGGTAATGACTTCATTTCAATATTTCATCTAGAGATGCATAGTCCCAGTTTTTGTAATAGTAGAGCTCTGAAACAAACTACTGTACTGTTGCTTAAATTCACATAATTGATTTCATTTCTTCCTAAAACAACAAATAGGTGTTAATTTCTCTCTAGGCTGGTAATAACTTGTCCACTTTGGAAATTAGTCTCCACTCTTCCCTTTTTCTGTTTTTTTCCTCTTGGCTGTAGATGAGGACATTCTTCAGCATACAAACACTGTTTTGCTGTTTTAGGTAAGGCTGGCAATTTATTTCCAATTTTCAATTAATGCCTTTATAAGCATTGAAAAATGTGACTTCATGGCCCATGTAAACACTGACTGCCCAATATTCATCTTGTCAAAATCCCTGTTGCCAAAACTAGCACAAGTAATATCAGATGAGAGAGGTTTTACTGCATGACATTGACCCTTAACACCGAGTGGTCTTTGAGCTTGAGAGACTATCCTCTGAATACACTGACATCCACAAAGAGATAATTAACAAGCACAGCTAATTTTCTGTGTTCAGTAGTACTATCAAAAAAAGGAAGCAGAAGGCCCATTCACATGCCACAGTCCAGGAGCTGCCTGCAACCTGTCTTCTAACATGGGTTATCAGCTGTGGGCTTGGACACCTTCACTGAGCTTAGGCATAGAGGTTTTTTTATCTAGCATATAGATATGTAAATGTAAACTAGTATAGAATACATTTCTAATCAAGGAGTCCATCTGAGTTCTTGATAATGATAATGACAGCGACTTTTCCTAGTTCTAATCTTGGCATCACTTATTTGAAGGAGTCACTTGGTGTTTGTGACCAGGAAGAAAATCAAATTTTTGTACTTAATTTCATTTATATTAGTAAAATGTGAATTGTGCGTGGTATGAATGTGAATAGGGAAAGGAATCATCACCCTCAATTTATACTCTACATTTGTTTAACAAAAAATCACTTTTTGTCAATTGACTCTTTGGAGCTTCAGCCTCAGGTGTTTTTCTTAAGTGAAAACAGTGAGCTTTTTTCAATTACACTAATTAACACCTAAATCTGGAGAGCATTTATCTCCTACTCCTTGTTCATGCTGTTACAGGATAGTAAGGCTAAAAGAGTAGATAATCAGAGCTTTAATTGCAGAACTGCATAATGTACAGCAGGCTGCATAAATACAGTCATCTTCAGATGTCATCCATGAAAAGCTCTTTGAGTCATTAAATTAAAACTTACTGCCATTTTTAAACATGAAGTTCAAAATGAAAATTTATTATCTCTCTTTTTATGGGAATCGCATGAAAAAGGACATCTGAAAATTTAAAAGTCCCTGGAACTTCTTAACCATCCCATTTATAAGACCCCATCAACTTTTCACATGTGAGGATCCGTCTTAAAGGATGAAGAATTCTGTATCATAGGAATGCTCTCTTTTTACTCATGATCTTTCCTTCCAAAATCACAAAACCTGGGTGATCAAATGACAACTGAAATGAAATTCATATTGCTAATTATTAATGGGATAATCATTCACCAGAATCATGATGTGTACAAAACTAATCACAGAGGTTTGGCCAGTATTGTAGGCTTTATTTTTTTCTATCATGAAAATTGTAATTTTAAAGTATTTTGTTTCTGGCTAATTTGATAATATATGCATGAGCATGGAATTAAATAAATAAATAAACAACCCAGTAGTTGAAACCATGTTCTAGGTATCATACATAACTAAAAATGCATGAAGATTTCAGAGTTGTTCTTTCTATTTTTAGTTTAAGCACTGACTGAAAAATACTTATTTAATAGACAGATGAAACATGCTCAGATTGTTTTATTCTATAATAGAAGCACAGCATTTCCACTTGCTACTTCATTAAGGATGGTTCAACACAACGGTTTGAATTTTGCTGATAAAAGCCTTAATCATATTAGTGTTGTCACACCAGTCTTCTCAGCAACCAGAACTTCAGTGTGCACTGACATTTAACACACCACGAAATAAATGGCTGTAGTGTTTGTAGAACTCTTTTCAAGCAATTCCCTCATTTTTCCCCCTAATCTGCCTATTTGTCCAGAAACAGCAGGGGAAATTAAATTAGATGTTGATAATCTACCCAAATATTCTGTATCTTCTATCAGTTCCTCATTAGGAATTTTAAGCTTCTTTCAGCATTTACTTTTTCTCCCAGAGAAGTCATAAGTAAAGCCAAAACTTGCTATAATTGGAATTTTCTAAAATAGTCCCATTCTATGTACATATTGCTAAATCTGGATTTGTTCCCATCCACCAATCAAGAAATAAGAGAACTTCATCACTTCAGATTCATAGGAAAGCATTGTCTTTCACAAGGATCTCAAGGTTAAACTCATCAGGGTTGGAAACCTGAAGAGAAGCCTTGATTATTGAATCTTTATATTCTTCATGTTTCCAGATAGACCCCATAAATTTAAGTCTGGAGTAGACATTAAGGGACTTAATATAGAAAAGCAGGCCTTTTAAAATATTTTCACCAAAAACTACATTCTAGTGATCTGCTTCTCAGAAATGAGCATACAAAATATGTGGATGATTTATTATTGCCAAGTCAATAAAATTAAGGAAATTCAGAGTTAAACTAAAAAGATAACACAAAAAAGCAAGACAATAACTAATCCAGACACCTGTACTATTTGTTGTGCTATCATGCAAAAACCTCACAGTGAAAATCAGCAATGTAGCATTTGTAGAAGAGCAGTCCTTTTTTATTATTTTTACTTGTTATCACCAGAGAAGAAAACAGAAAATGGTTTTAGATAGAGAAAGCCTTCTTCAAGTTATTTTCTTGAGCCTGTCTGCCAGAAAACTTTCCTGCTCTTCCCCAAAATGTTGCTTGGATGCTAAAAGAAACAAATCTCTGGGTTTGAATAATATTTCCACAAGGCCATCACAACTCCAGCATTGCTTGTGCCGTTGTTCCCACACTAGATCGAACATAGTCAACAGGAAAGTTTCCCTTAGCTTACTGGCAGAGGCAGAAAAGGAAGAAGGGTTAACATTAAAATCGCCTCATATGTTTCATAATACACATTCCAGGTACTGGCTGAAGTTTGCTGTAGTACGTTAGTGTACTTCACTATAGATGGCTGGTTTCACCTTAAATCTGCTTTTGGACAGAAATTCCCATATTTAGATACTATGTATGACACTAATAAAACTAAGTAGAGTTTTAAAAATAAAGAAATAAAGGGTTTGGGTTTTTTTAATCTTTATGGTAATTCTTTATGCTTTAAATGCAGGTTGCTGCTGAATATTAACAATCTTAGATCAGGCCCTCCAAAATCATAGTACAGTCTTAGAATAACAAAATACTAAAAACAATTCTAGGCATTCAGATATTTTTTATAAACAACATAGAGCATCTTCATTTTATATTACGTTGCATTTTTTACTGAAATAATAAGTTACAAGTCAGCCATAATGAATGAATGATGAACCAATATGATTGAGTAAGTTGAGTGTACAATTGTTTGTCACAATTAGGGCAATCCAAGACTGGCAAGTATATATCCAAGTCTCTTCCAAACCTCTGTGTTAAGTTCTTTTGTCAGTCCTTCCGTCCTCCTTGCTTGCACATTTATTTTCTACAAAGTACACATATCTCCATACACATTTTTCCTTCTTTAAATGTGTATTTCTAGTGTTCACCTCTCTTCTACTTTTTCTAATAAGCTTACCTGATCCAAAGCTTGTAAAAAGAGTAAAAATCAGGGTTTTTTAGTAAGTAATACCCCTGTTTGTAACTGAAAACTGATTCATCAACAAAAGCGTAATCTTCTGCTCCCTGGATTTCTAAGACACATTCTTTGTGTGTGTTACATGTTACTGATCTTGGGGCACAACTGCACCACAAATAGTTTGGTACAGCATTTTTTCCTAAAAGGCTACTTCATCCTATTGTTTCCAGTCATGTAACAGCTCTCTTTTAAGAGCCATTTGTGAATCTGGGGTCATTCAATACTTCAGAGGACTGCTATACTTCTCAGAATAATCACATAACTGAAAGATAGAATTTCAGTTCTATAATGGCTGAAAAAGGGCAGTCCTGCTGGGGATGTTGTGCAGCCGGATGTTACCCTTCAGCCCTTCCTGAGAGAAACTTTCCTATGCAAAATAACAGGGGGGAAGTGACCTTTTGTTCTAAAATAAAATTTTAAAGCAGACATAATAACTCTACAATATAGCAAAAAGTGAAATTTTAAGCATTTTAAAGACTGTTCAGGAGAAATACATGATGTAGTTTCTTCTCACAGAGAGCTTTTCCCAAAGTGTGATTGGATTGAAGGTAACACACTTGCTCAGAAATATTCAGAAAATCCATTTAGTTTTCATGAGTAATAATTTGGGACAAGCTGAATTCTTGTTTTAAATACACAATGCAGTTTATTTTTAGATCAAAACACTGACAGAGACTATGTAACAGAACCCGCCAAAATGAAGTAACTCATCACTAATTGATGCATGGTGTTGCAGACAAGTTCTGGTGATCCTCCTTCTTCAAGCCACTGTCCTGACAGAACTAAAGTTAAATCTGGGTCATCCTTTGAAGTGATTTACTGAAACCCAGTGAAGTGAGAAAGTTACTCAGAGGCAAAAGGACAAAAGGAGCTTTAGATTATTCCAGGTGCATGGGCAGGTGCACTGCAGACTAAAAATGTTATTGAAGCTCATTGCAGCTAAGCAATGTCTAACAAGACATACATTTTCCCTTTCCAAGGCACACGTGAGGGAGGCAGTATAAACCCATGCCACATCCTAGGATAAAAGTGATGCCTCACTAGAGTTCATGTCTGATCTTAAGAACTAGCAAGAGCACCTAGGTTCTGCAATGCACACCTTCCTTAGGTGACTAATCCCCAACACAGTTTGCTCTCAACTTTAGTGTTTGGACACTGCTTTGTATTTGAATTTGTGAAAATTCTTTATCTGGAGAGGTTCTGCCAAATAACTCCCTATATTGCCTAAGTTCCAGACCTTAAGTGGAGCAGAACAGGTGCAAAGGTCTTCTGCTGGTTTAGATGTTGGCATGAGTTCCTTTAGAAGGAATTCCAGTCTCACTGGTTAAAAATACCTCAGTGAGCAGTCCTCAGCTGCATCCCTCCAATGGTAGTTTATCTTTTGTTTTCCTGTTCGTTCATATAGGTTGGCATCTTGCAAAATATACTAACATAAATGATATAATTTCCATTGCAGTTGTTCCCTTGGAGATGTGTCAGGAATTTACTTTTTCTAATTTAATTAGTCAGAGACTACCTGTTAAATGAAGAGATTCTAAACTTTGCATTGGCTGCATATTTGGATATTTACGTTTCCTAATAGTACTTTCTACTTTGAGTTGAGATTCCAAGCTCTGCATTTTACAATAGTGAGATTAAATATTCAGATTGCTTTACAATTTTCTCAGACAAAGGCAGTTAAAACCACTACAAATTCTTGAAAGTGCATTCAGGAATGATGGAATTATTTGTGAGTCCTCTGGGATGACGTAATTTACTTAAATGGAATCTGGAGAAACAAAATAAGACCACCATTTAAAAAAATGCTGCTGAACTTTAGAGTACAAATTCCCCTCTGTACAGCAAAATGCATTTCATAGAGGTTTTGGTTTTACTAGCTTTGGTACTTGAGAGCAGAATTCGGCCTTCAAAAGTTTTCACTGTGTTATTTGCAAGGTAGTGGAAATCTTTCCATGATTTGTTTGGACTGGATCACCTCCAGAGGTTCCTTCCAACCTCAACTATTCTGTGACTCTATGATTCTGTGATTTCAACAGTGGTAAGCACATTAATTTTTGTTAATTGTTGTTGTTGTGCTCTACTATTTTATGATATGTATTGCAAAATATTGTTTAGTGATCTTAAAAATTAGATTTTCCTAAAACATGTAAATTATGTGGGTAAAAGTTTAGGATACCACTCTATCACCTTTGCTTGCATGTGTCAAAAAATAAATTAAAAGCTTATTCTAAATCTCCAGATTAGTGCATTCAAAAAATTAAAATTAATTTCATAGATACATGCTATGTATTATTTATGCTAATATTAATTATGCTACTTCAATTTCTTTAGGAAAAACTTCTTCACTGAAAGGGTTGTTAAGCACTGGAACAGGCTGCCCAGGGAGGTGGTGGAGTGACCACCCCTAAAACTATTTAAAAGACACGTAGATGAGGTTTTAGGGACATGGTTTAGTGGTGGGATTGGCAGTGTTAGGCTAATGGTTTCCAAAATCCAAACAAAATCTATGGGAAAAGAATAGTAAACTGAACTCTTCTTCTATTGGTACTAATAAATGGTACTAGTAGAAAGGAATAACTGACAGTAATTGTGACCTCTTCAGAACTTCTCCTTAGAGTTTATTAATTTAAACAGCCAAATGACTCCTTCTGAATTTGAAACTGTTAGATGCCCCAAAAAAACACTGCACCTGAAATGGTCAATTCCATCTGCAGAAAGTGTTTGATCAGTTTGAAGTGTAGTAAGAAAGGAAAAAAAAACCAAAATAGCACAGGCATGAAGACCAGTTTGCATCTTCTTCAGGCTTTCTAATAACCTACTTCAGCCAAGTCATTAGACACAAGGTACAGACTGTAGAAATGTTCTCTTTTTTAAAAGCAAATCTCCACAAGCTGCACTAAGTTCTCACAAGTACTTTTTACTATAGATAGCAAGGGCCTCTCTACCCTGCATTCCTGCATTCTAACAATACACTAGCATTGCATTGGATCTGTTTGCTGCCATTCTTTCCATCCATCCATCCATCCATCCATCCATCCATCCATCCATCCATCCATCCTCCATCCAGTACTACCGTTGACTGACATATGTCGCAGAACTTTTTCTCCTTTGTAGATCTAGGACTCTTCAGCACAGTTAAAGTTGCTGCTAGCCCTAGTCCCCTGGGTTGTGCCTCTAGTCTGGGCACAAATGGCTGGCTGCTTATTCTGGCTGGCCATGCTGTTGTGATGCAAGTGTTAATAAGTATGTGTGAATTAATGTGTGTGCTCTGGAGCTGAACTAAGCATATGTATTTCCTTTATGCAGCTATATACTCTTGCCCTTCTGCTCTCTGTGATAATAAGCTACTAAAATGACATCAGTTTAGGATGCTATACCAGTGATTTCCCTATCAAATTCTCCCAGTTTGTGGGATGATATTCTCCCTGAAACAACAGATGAAGGTGGAAGGCAGGCTAATTGATTCGGCACTCCCCCACTGCCTCTGAGCATAGGCACTTAACTGTAATAATTGTGAAACAGTAGAATTTACACTGAATTATAAACTGGTATCACAGGACTCAGTAAATGGTGTACACTTCATGAACTGTGAACTATTTAGACTATTGCCATATATTTTTAATGTTTTGATTCACTTTTCCAACTAATATCTGTAACTAATGTAGTTGCCCATGTTCAAGTGGCATAATGTTCATAGTGTATAACTATGGAGGAGGGAGAGGTAGGGTTTTTTTCTCAAGAAATCATGCTTCTAAGCGGCTAAATAACATTTATATTTCTGGGCACTGAGGAATCATGTCTTAATATTCATGTCTCTTTTTCCCAGTTTAGAGCCAGTAAGACTTTATATTAAAAGCACTTGCCATTACTGTCACTGCAGTCACTGCCAAACTGTTAATTTTTCCACAAAACAACAGAATGGGTGTAAAGCAGTAGTCTTTGTATGATGTGCACTGACAGAATGGCATTTCTCAAGAAAGCTGCTTAACTGAAGAATTAATATATTAGAATCTTGAAAGCACCCAGTATGATTGCTTTGAAGAGATTGTTTAAATTAGGCATTAAGATTTCTATTGCAAGCATACACCTCTAAAAAATGAATATTACTTTTGCAATTTGGAGCATAAAGCTGCAGGATATAAAGCAGCAGGCACATTTTTGGTGGACTTTTTCTTTAGCTAAGCATGATTCCAATTTGGGTAAAGAGAGAATACTACAACTTCATTGTCCAATAAAAAAAAATATAAATGTTCACATAGAAAGAAATGCAGTTCTTCTTCATTTATCTCCAGATAGAAGTTTATAATATTTCTGAGAAGTTGGTGTTTTCTTTTTAATATCATGCTCCCACCTCCCTTCCTCTGTGTTGTGTTAGCAGAGAGTTTTATCTCTTCCTGTCTTGAATACAATTTTTTGTTTCAGATTTTCTTTCAAATAATTCATGAATGTTTATGTAAATAAGTAAAAAATTGAATAAGCTTCCAAATTACTTTAAATGACCAAAGCTCTTATCAAACCCCTGTACTTCTAGGGGTGATTGATAGGATTTATGAAAATGAATTTTCTTTCCCAGCTACCTGCAATGATAATTGACTTCCACATATATAATCATCTAATAGTCTCAAAACTTCTTCACCTTGTGGAGGTGATAATACCAAATGCACCCATTTGTTCATTATGGAGCATATGCTGTATTTAAATTTAGGACTATGTATATTCTAAGATGAATGAAATTCATCCTTTGTCTGCATTTTTGTGTTGACTGGTCAGGTCTGAATGTTACCAGCCTGGTCCTTTTCAGAAGCGGAGAACTTCTAGGAGAGATTATATGAGGTCTAGTTCTTCTAACTCTGTTCTCCTTAGTCAGAAGTATTTCTGAGGTGACAGTAGACTGGATGGGATTCAGTTGCCTAAAATGACACTAGGTGCCTGCTCTTGGATACCCAACTGCTGCTTTGCCTCTTGCTGCCACTTTCAAAGAGTGCAAATCTCCTGCACATCTTGTGAAGTCTGCCACACAGATGTGACAGTCTGAGATTTTCTAGAGCATCTCAAATGACACAAAGCATTACGCTTCAGCAACTGAATCCTACCTTTTAAGTGTGAGAGAAATCCATTATTTCTATGTATTCTTTTTGTTATTTGCTGCTTGTAAAACCTCTGTAATTTTAGCCATCTAGCTTTCTTCTTAATAATCACAGGTTGGCTTGCCTCAAAATTTGCTGCTTTTTTGTTTATTTCTGACTATGTACAATAAGTGAAATAAATTGGGTTTTGTCTTCACTACTGTCTATAACAAAGTAACTTATTGTAAGACTGCCAGGAAACTTGAGCTATTTCCTACATTTAAATGCAGGAAAATGTCAGTGATGAAGCTCCAGCTGTTGGGCTTTTCTGAAGGTCTGTACATGGGGCTTACAGTGGGTGTACTTTCTGGTTGGTATTAGTCGTATTTTGAAACACAGAAGCAAGGTTTTATTTGGGAAGTCTTCATATTTTCATTATTTAGCTTTCATGATATAAGATGCTGTTTACTTCCAAACATCTTGGAGTTAATGAAACAATTTTCCATTATAAAATTGAATTTGAAATCCATTTTATAGTTAATTCTAGATATTGTATCCTGGACTCTCTATCCATGATCCCTCCTGAAAATACTTTAAATTGAAAGCTCTGGAGTTTGAAAACACTTTTACAAGAATGACAAAGGCTTCTTTGGAGTAGCCAAAGGGAAGAAGTTTTATGCCTTATTTTTGGCCATCAGATATAAAAATACTGCATCCAGAACACTAATTAAATGTATTCTTTTTCCACAGACTGTAGCAGGTATAAAAACAATGTAAAGGGCAGGTCTGTTGAGGAAAAACAATAGAAAAATAAAAGAGAAATATTCAAAGCTCTATTAGAATGCTTTAAGTTCAGCAAATGTGTGTGTTTTGAGGCTAAATTTTCCTCACTATATTTTTATTAGTTAAAAAAAAATCCCAACTGTTGCATACATTTTAAGATGACTGGGGGTTTTTTCTCATTGTAAATAAATACGAAGATGTTTTCTGTCTTTTACAAGAACAAATATGAAATACCTGCAAGATGATTAAAACAATCTTGTCATTGCCTAAATTTTTGGATGCCTGCTTCCTTGATATACTTGCAAAAAATGCACAAATGATTCTGATTGCCAATTTAAATTACTGCAAGGTGAGAGAATCTTGACTCTACTTTTAAGCAAGATGCGTATAGCTCTTATTTTAGATCCATCTTTGATGCTGGCATTAACTGAACACTAACATGAACTAGCTGGAAAGATGCCCTTAGATCTCTGTACATACACTAAAAGGTGAAACAGTGGATCAAATGAGTCCTTATTTATCATCATAATAGATATGTCACAAGTGCTTATTTTAAAACAGGAGGTGAAGAGAATCACTGTTGCCAGAAATAAACTGTACATTTAGGCAATTGGAAGAATAGAAAAATTATTATATTGCAAAAGTAAGATGTGTTAAGCTTCTGGTGAAAGCAAAGCAGAAAGGGGCCATGTCTGTATGCCTGGGTTTTGCCTGCATCAATATATTGACAGATGTTGGGAGATGTGATAGAAGCTCTGGCTGATGTAGCTGCCCTGACACAAAAGTCAGTAACGTAGCTGCAATTCTGGTTCCGCTTCTCCTCTTGCCTGACATGACTTTTGTCAAGTGGTTTGTCAAGTGGCTTTAAAATACAGCTTTGCTGCTATAACTTCACCTGTAGTGGTCTCTCTGATTTACATATACACTGTAAAATGCCTCTATGGTAGAGTGGGTTACAGTGCATTATGAATATCCAATATTCCTCCTAGAAGTGCTGGAATTCTCTGTTTGCAAAGTATGCAGAAAACAACCTCTATAGTTAAAGCTGTGTATAACTTGGTTAAGAAGCAAAGACTTTTAACTGCTTTCTATAAGTAAACTGTTTCAGTGAAACCACTGTTAATTCTGCAGAAATTTGGTTATTCTTTCTTTAAACAGTCAACTTCTTTTGTCAGCCAAAGAACAAGTCATTTGATTAATGATCATTTTTATCTTTTTAAAAGGATCCTTTCCGACCATTGGGGTGAAGTCTCTTTCGAGATTCCTGAGGGCGGGATTTTTAAATAGCATCCTGGCCTCACATCCAGTGTCAGGGGGTGGATCTTTACCCCCCAGCATTTCTTCTGGTAGGTATTCCAGCCTATTTCCCCACATCAATTTTTCCCTTCATCCTTTGCCCTATCTCTCCACACAACCTAGGGAAACAGTATTTGGTATTGGTCAGATAGGCAAATTAGATTACACTTCCAATAAAAAGCCAAACTGAGAGGAAATAGAAAAAATAAATTACTTTTCAGGAACTAACCATTTTACTAAGTCAATATATAGGAGAAATTGTGAGGGAAACTATCTGTAGTTAAGTGGTCATCCTTCACATTGGAAAAGACAGACTGGTATCCTCTACTCATGCACTTCATGAAGCATGTCCATGTGCACTAAGGAAACAATTTCAAAAATTCCTCTGCAAAATACCAGATTTTATTTAACGCTGTGAATCTTCCCTAAAAATTTACATTGCCTTGCTAAAACATGGAAGGAAAACAAATCTGGAAAGGGAAAATCTAATTATGTATTGATATAGTGTTTAAAGCCTTTGTATGCTTCTGTAGTTGCAACTGGTTTCTCATGAAAACCACTGTAACTTTTATTAACAACTTTTATCGCCATTTGAGCTACTGTAATTCTCTAAAAATGAGTGAGAAAACCCTATTGCTTCTGTTGCCAGCATGGCATTCTGCATTGTCTCTGGAGAGGTCCCCAGCAGAGGCACAGCTGTCTGATGGCAT
Organism: Chloroceryle aenea; assembly: GCA_013399075.1. NCBI lineage: Eukaryota > Metazoa > Chordata > Aves > Coraciiformes > Cerylidae > Chloroceryle > Chloroceryle aenea. Next base: position 256,228 of record VWZY01003049.1, read on the forward strand.
GAAGGACCCCAGAGGGTTGGTGTAAGGTTGAGTGTAGGCCAAGAATGAGAATACCATACCAGATAAATAGGCTATGATCAGATACTGGGCTGAAACAGGAAAGAAGGACAAGTAAAACCAATCCTTTCCCAGAAAGGATACATTCATTTTCTTCTGGAGACATCTTCCACCAAATGAAGAATCAGTATATATATCTTAATTATAGTTAAAACTGGGACAAATCTAAGTTCTGTTTCTCTCCAAACTACATATTTCTGTGTAAAATTAATCTGTATATGGGCTAATGTCACACTTGTATCCTTGCAGGACATCTTACCTGTAATGCTACTTAGAGTTTTTCTTAAAGACAAAAATTCTCTTACAGTAAAAGGGGGAAAATTGAAAAATTACATAATGTTCTTGATTTGCTATACAAAAGAAACTGTTCTACTTCTCTATGTCCATTTATCTTTTGCTGTAATTATAGGCCTCATTAATATGAGATGATTCTTACTTTTTTTAAATACTATTTTTTTTTGTTTACTTTCTTTGAATAGAAGCTTCTCAGCAACTCCGATGTCTTATGACTGTTTGATTGTCTTTTGACAACAGTTTGTAAATACTTTCAGTATTTTTTTCTCCTTGGTATATCTCAAAGTGTTTAATAGCCCTTAGGCTATTTTGGCAGTCAGCCTGATGATGAGATAGGTATCTGGAACCAAACAATTCTGTGGAGGAGGAAATACTCCAGGCCCTATAGAATTCTCTGTTTTGAACGTGGTGTTATGTATAGCACATCATTAATAGTTTAACTGAATTCATGACCTGGTTTCTCAACTATGTACCTCCTACAATTTTATTTTTTCAGGTCCTCAGCATTGCTTTCTGAGTGCTTGTAAAGATTTTTATCACCTTTTTTGGACTTAAATCGGAACTCTTTAATGTGGTTTGCTTAAAAAATAAATGGTTTGTAATTTCTTGCTTTTAAATATCTTTTACTAATAGTTCTGATTCCATTTAATGAAATAGTCAAAACAGAGAAAAAATGGAAATGCAGCTACATCATGTGCAATATAAGACCTAGCAAGGTAATGGAAATGTTACTGTTTGATCATGTCAACAACAAAAAAAAATGAGCCAAGCAGCAACCCCACAGAAAGGGAGATACTGCCCACCTCTGGATTGTCAAGTAGTTGAAAACTAGTGAAGAACTGTGATAAATCCAATGGATGAGATATGCTCTTTGAGAAAGAGTGCATGTGGGGGTCAGGTGGCATGAAACTCCACAGTACAGATCACAGATTGCTCTTAACAAACGTACCCTAACAACCTTATCTGTAGTGCTGCTATTTAACTCTTCCTTTTTTTACTGTATCATATTTGTATTTACATTAAGCACAGTCTTAATTCTGAATTGCATCTCTTTGTGACAGAGATGACCAGAGGATTCCATTTCCATTTCATAACTTTCTAAATTGATAAAACCAGCTTTGCTGTACATCTGAGCACAAAACTCACATATTTACTGCATTTTGGAAAAAAAAAAATAAAAAAACCACTAAAAATCTGTTGAAGGCAGTATTGATCTGGGATGTGAGCAACTCAGAACTGAATCTCTTCGCGTGCATGATTCAGCTGAAAATATAAGTTCAACCTTGAATACTTAATCACTTTAGTACAAACAGAGAATGGATGTGTACCCTTTGTTCCTTTGTGTCAAAACCCACTAAACTAAACATCTCACCTTTGTCTGAGCATTGCTTTACCAAGGAAAAAGACACCCAAGGCAATAGTGCTCCAAGAAGATATTTAAGCAGTGATAGCTGTGTTATCATGCCAGCGTCTGGCTGTTAGTACAGCAACAGACAAGCAAAGTAACTGCCCACTGCAGTCTTGATGCTATCTCTCTGAGGCTTAACCTCTCTCTTTCAAAGTGAGAGGATTGCTGTTTGTGTAGTGGTACTGGAGGGAAGCATGCTTGATTGCTGCCTTTGATAGCATGGTGACCCCACCTCCATTATCTGAGATGTGGAGCTCATATTAGACAGTAGCTTGCATAAGGATAGCAGAACTGATTAATGTTTAACAACTTTGATGAATTATAACCTAATTGCTTCACATATAGCCTATGTTACACATTTCATTGAATTTAACTACATGTCAGGCTTAAAATGCTTGCATTATTCTGCTGTTTGGGTCATTGGGAATAAAGATAATGAGATGTGTATTTATCAAAAACTTTAACTCAAGCTAAGTGGCAGATTTACTTCAAATTATTTAGCAATTTCTTCTTAACTAAATACAAACTGATTTTACATCTATTTTTTTTTATATAAAATTGCCCACAGTTTTAAGTGAAACACAGAAATAAACTGGAAAGTCTGCTTTCAATAAGCATCCAGAAAACAGCTCAGCAGGGTGATACAGCTGTTGATTCCCCTTTCTCCCTCTCTACTTTTCACTCAATAGGTGGGGGAGAGTGTATTTCTTTTACCATTGCACTGACAGCTGATGGTCACTTTTGTGAAATTTGGCATCTGCTTTTGCATTGTACAGAGGTTCACTCATGTAAAAAGTATGCCCTTTTAGCCAACTTAAAGATTGATTTGTGCAGCTGGCATGAGGCGTTACATCTTTCTGCATAAATAGATTGCCTCAAACATAGGTGTTTTTTAAGCCAAGACATAATTATGCTAATTCAATAATTCTTATATTTGATAGTTAAATCAAAAATCTGACACTGTTATACAGCCATTTCACTAGAAGCAATGTTTGCAGCAGGCCTCCAAATATCTATCCTAGATTTTTGTAAAAATGAGCCCATTTTCAGACAATAGCTTCCTTTTGATTTACCTATCATTTTTGTCACAAGTTGCTTAGATTCTAGTTATTCCACCTGTTAGCAATACAAATTCACAGGACTTAGTTGATGCAGGTCTATAATGACAGATAGATTCACTTAAGCTGTAAATACTTTTTCTCAGGTAATATCCTTGCATATATTAGACAGAATTCTTAGACCAGTCAGCGGTTCACACTCATCATACCTAGACTGCACAAGCTGTCGAAGCTTACCCCTTCCTTCATAATTACACACACACATGCAAACATACACATATGTATGCGTGCTGTGAAAAACAAAATAACTAAATTGACAGTGCTGCATCTATTTCTTCAAATTCCAGCTCTTCCAAACTAAGTACTGTGTTGTTTGGTCCATTTTGAGGAAATCCTTACCTACTACACTTGCTGTGTATTGGCAGCTCTTGATTTCAGCCACATGCAAAGAGTTTGTTATGTAAATGCATAACCATATTGCCTGGCAGAAGTTACAGATAGAAAAATTTATGATAGACCTCTGTCTTTAAAGAGTGACAGATAGATTATTAAGCTTGCTGAGTTGGAAAGGAAGGGAGGGAAAGCAAATACCTTTCCTTCTGTTTCTTTCAAGCTAGGCTCCTTTCCTGAGTTTTTTGTTGACAAGTTCAACCAGAAGTGGGTGTCAGCCTATGAGAAACTAAGGAAAAGTTCCTGTTAAGCAATTCCCCCACCTCCTTCATACTGTTCAGCATTCAAACTACATGAGCAGGAGAGGGGAAAAAAATATCTAAACTATTTTTTCCATACACATCTTCCTATGAACATAAGTGTTGCAATTTGCTTGTGAATCCTTTGATCTCCGCATGTAGTCAGCAGCTGCATCATTCAGAGAGCACCTCTCTGAATCTTCTGTGAAAATATCTTGATGTTACTTTTTTAATGAAGTATGAGCATCAGTTTTTTCCTACCACTTATTTTGCAAGACTTAATTATCCAGCTCTTTTACATTTTAGGAAAATGGAAGTAAAGAAATTAGGCTTAATAAAACAATCCACCCACCCCTGTGAACTTCAAAAATAAACTGTTATATGCAGGAAATGAGAATGTACTTACATATCAGAAACTTAGAGATTATACAGGACAGTTTGTTCACTGCTCTCTTGGAGTAGGGAATGACAGGACTCCTCCTCCACATAAAGTGCATTATACAGAGTTTTCAGAGTTTTACTGCCTGGTTGTCTATAACTGTTTGTCTAATGTGCATTATAATGTAAACATTTTTTACAGGGAGCTTCTCAAAAAACTAGGGCATAAATGTAGAATACTCAACCAGATGATTATCAGTTATCTTTTCCCTAAAATTAATATTTTCTTACAATTTCCAAGTGCACTTGAATGAGCCCATTATTCTTGATATTGTATAAACTGACAATTGAAAGCAAATTGTATTGACAGACCCTTATTGAACAAAATTACTCAACAAGAACCATCAAGGAGGAATTGTTCATAGTGAAAGTCAACTATAATTATGGTACTCCAATAATGAGAAAAGTAATTTCTTTTTTTTTTTTTTCCCCAGTTAATGCATTTTTCCCTACTTTGGATTCCTGCACCTAAACTGCAGTATTTGTTTTTAAATGAAAATGGATAATCCTTTCTCAATTACTAACAAATTGATTCTTTTATTACCTATGCATTTTATAGGATATCTGAGCCAAATGGTTCCTCTAGTTTATTCTTTCCATCCTCAGTGCTATTTCACTGGCATGCCTGGCCTATAAACCCTACCACTGATACATAATTGCATATATTCTCTGAGGATAGAAGTTCTACAGTATATGGACTTTTCCATTAGACAGGCAGGAAGTAATTCAGAACCAAAATACGGATGAGTTATAAGTAACATGAATAGTGAAAGAAACTTTTTATTTTATGCTGGACCATTAGGGTTTAGCGTGAACTGTAGAAATGACATCAAGCTCTGAGTTTTGGATGTGATAAAAGGAGGTCTTCACCTCCTTTCTAAAGGTGGTCTTCACCTCCTTCACCCTTATTAAATACTTGATTTCATGCTCAGATGATTATCACAAACAGTTCCAAACATTTTAGTTCAGAAAAGTTTATTTGCATTTGTGGTCATTTTTACATAATATACACTACAACTGCATATTTTTACAAATCTGACTACAAAAAATGGGGTAATTTATTGTAATAAGAGTGTGAATTGAAACAAATTGCTGTTCATTAATAACAAGAGCAGAAAGTTAGGAATAAGAAAGCTTGAGGAGCCTGATGGATACATGCAAAAATGTATTATAAATGAACTACAGTTATTCTTTGTTTCAAGGTGAAAGGAGAAAAAAATCTTTACTCCCTTTTCAGTCTAACATTAAAGCATTGGATATGAAAGTGGATTCAGAATTGTTTGACTTTTTGTGAGGTGAGAGACAGAGTTGAATAATATTTAGGATTTTGGGGTCTGTTTTAGGTAGGAAACCAGTATACCACCTTTACCTGCTTCAAGTTGCTGAAGTACCATTCTCAGGCCCAAATACTGTGTATGGGAAATAATCTGCCCGATTTGGGATTTTACCCATTGGTATTTAACAAGGCTATTTAGGTGCCTTATTCAGTTGATGAAGACTAGATAATTCTGGCTTCATGTGACCTATTTGTGATGCAGAGTTATGACTTCTTCCCTAGAATTGCCTTTTTATTTCCCAGAAAACATCTAGATATTGCTGGCTATGGAGATGTCTCCACAGTTGCAGGAATCAAGTTCTGGGAGATGAATGCTGCTGCTTTTCTTCTTCATGTGTCAATGAGTTTTCACATTTTTGTTGTTTCTTCAAGATGTGTATGTTTGTCTAAACCCTCTACATCTAAAGTTTGCTGCTTAACCTGTGTTCATTGTAACTCTTGGCTTGTGTTCATGATAAAAATGAGACTTGGACAACTTTAAGAACAGGTGCCTCCATGTCCTGAAGGTACAAAAGCTCAAAAGAAATAAGAAAAAAATCATGAGGTCACAAAAGTGTCACAGTGTTAGATCCAGTGCATCATTTCTTTTTTGGAGCCCTGACTCCTGATGTTTTGTTTTCTGGATTTTGAATTTAGCAGATCACACTTGTTACAACCATAGCTTCTTTTGTAGATATCAGAAACCTCAGGAATATTGATATGTGGCTTCCACTGATGATTCTTGAAATGAGAAATTATGCCTTTCTCATCTGTAGGAAGCAGTAAGATTCTCATAAACAATGAAGGCTAAGGTGGTGACTCATCAGTTTTATTTAGCTCACAGTTTTAAACTTCATGTAGAACAAAGGCAAATAGGAGCAAACCATATGTGCTCAGATAGTAAACAGAAAGAAACCATAAAGGATATTCTGAAGAGCAAGGCGTAGGAATCTTATAAAGATCACAATCAGGTATAGTAATGAATAATTAAAAAATGCCCTGACATTTTAGAATAGGATTAAAATAATGCCTTAACCATGACATTATGTTTATGAAAGAAAAAAAAACGTGTTTTACCTTACCCATATGTATGGATTTTTTACATTTTGCTCATTTTCAAATTTCTATTGTAGCTTACAGCTTCTAAAGACAATGCACCTATGGTAATGGGTAAATTCACAATAAAGTTTAAATCAACTTTGTTTCCTATGTCCCATAAGTACCTGTTATGTATCATGGCATTCTGAATGGCTAAAGTGCAGAATCCCTTGATACACAGACTTAATTTTGTTTAAATTCCATTACACGCTCTGGGCTCAGGAGGGCAAGTAACCCATGATGCAGTCTGACGCTGTGGGCTAATTTTGAATAAAAGAACATCCTTTACTCTTTCCACAAGAGGATGTAGAGTGGTATGAACATTGAAAATGTTAAGAGTGACTTAAGGGTGAAATGTGAAAATACGCTGAAATTCAGTTATAAAAAAAAAGAAGTAAAATTAATTGGTTTGGTTAATCTAACTTGGCAAAAGTATCACTCTTCAACTGAACCTGAACAGAATCCGTTAATACTATGGATTTTTTTTTTTAATTGTTCTTTGCTTCAGTGCTAAAATGAAAGTGCTGGGTTCTTCAGGGTCCTATGTCAAATTTTAAGCAATATACATCTTATGCCAAAATCAGTTTTATTTGTTTTATTTTTTCCACAGCACATAATTAAATTTCAACTGAGCAGCCAACTGTTCTGTGGCTGGTCATTAACAAATCACCCATTCTTGAAAAGAATCTAGTTTATACTGTGCCTCGTGCTTATACACTGTTAAAGGGTGCCTTTAATGCTGAGAAGTCTTCGTTTAAGATCATATGATATGACCTAGTATTTGAGATAGGATGGTTAAAAATGCAATACTTGAGCTCTGTTCATTGTTCTCACTTGTGATTTTGTCACCTCTTAAAACCTCGTTCAAGTTAGTAAAAAAAAAGGTGGTCCTTATAAGGCATGAGGATGAAAGAATGGCTCCAGGGTACATGACCAAGATTTTTATGCAACCAACAACTGTTGGAATGATCTGTGGAAGTTGTTGGGCAAGTGCCATAATTCAGATTATTTTTAAAATACATCAGTTTATCTCAAGGGCCCAGACAGGCACAAAGCCCTCTGAGGGTCAAGGGGAACATGAAGACAATGAGAAGCCCTCTTTATGCACACTTTTTGCAGATACTCTGCTTCCCACAGCTTTTTCTTGCATGCTGAGGACTTGGGTTTTGTGATATATTGGCTAAGTCGCTTCACCTCATCTTTTCACCATACATAGTATGGATTTATCTTTTCATAGGTTAGTATTTGAAAAACAGTGTAAGCCTCTCAAATGAGATGCATTAGATGTGCTCAGAATAGTTCATGCGGCAGCTTTCAGAACTGGTCTACAAACACACCTGCTCTTGTTCCCCTCCATGTGTACTTCAGAATTCCAATAAGCCATCTTGCCCTAATGTTTAAGGTATTTCTTTTCTGTTTCTGCTTACAGTATTCATGAAACACAAGCAGCAGAAATAAAATGGAACTTTATTAATCCATACAGTGTATGTAATGCTAATAAATTCATAGAAAGAAATAATACAGATAACCAAGCCAACAAATGGAAACTTTAATAATTTTTTTTTTTTTTTCCAAAGATATATGGCTGGGAAGTATAAATGGAGGGGGAAAAAAAAAATTGGGCCATGGCAAGTGGTTTTTCTATTTGAAGTGATATGTAATGAATGGAACTATTGTGAGTGCTAGGAATACCTTCGCTGGGCATTTCAGTGAAGGGTGCAGATTTCTACTGTGGATGCTTTGCATGCTCTTGGTGTGTTGAAAGGCCCAGCACCACCTAAGGGAGTGCCTGTGCATTTTGCTCTGTTAGTCTTATCTCTTTAGCTTTAGAAGAACATAAGTTAGTGGGGGACCAAAAGCAGAATGTGGCTTCTGAGTGAAAAAAAAAAGTCTGATAAGGCTGTGTATTTCTGAGGCAGAGAAGTGGTAAAGAATTATTTTCTTATATGAACTAGTGAACAGATTCCAACCTTTGCTGTTTTAAGTGGAAGAATAAGTACCCTGTGTTTATGTTAACAGACTCCATAATGCATACTAAAGTTTTCATTATAAGTAAAAACTGTAGAGTTTTAAATGTAATTGGTATTTTATATTATTCTGCAAAGCATGGTTTTCTTTTTTTCTTTTTTGCATTTCTGCGTTATTTAAAAATTAGTCATGCAGATTGATCAAGGTAAAATACAAAAGTAACATATACTGAGGTGGTGTGACATCAATACTGATTGATTGTCATTTATGCTATTTTTATTTGAACAGTATTGAAGTACAACTGGGTGGTAGAATTCCACTGAAGAATTTTCTTAGGGAAGAAAACTCACCTTGTCAAAACTAGTCAGCGTCACAAGGCAATAGTTGCATCCAAACAATGAATAACCCCCACAATTTCTACAGATTCATCTAAGCAATGAAAATCATGTTCTTTTGCTGCATCAAGCCAAGCACTGATAATTCTCTTGCTTATTCAGCCTGGCTTTCTGAGATGGTTGGAGTCTGAAATGAATCTGTGGGAGCCAGAGATCCTCCATGTGCAAGGACGGGGAGCTGCTTTAGCCAATGTCCTGCACAGATGTCTGGGGTGGGAATATTTGTAGTTTCACAGGAATTACAAAAATGGGGAATGTGGCTATGGTGTCAGTATGTCATGTATAAATGTGATTATAATTTCATACTGTTATCTTAAGTATGTAGTAAAATGTTAAATTTATAACACTAAGGTGCTGCAAATGCTAAATGTGATACACATAGTGTGTAAAATCCGTATGTGTGGTTAAAACCTATTGCCTCAGAACACTTTATAATCCCTCCACTTTAAAAGCCAATTTTCTTTAGGTAGTAGCTAGGTGGTTTTTTTTCCTTTGTCTAGAGGCAAACATTATGCTAGTCCAGAAATTTCTCAGTAGTATTTTTCAGAGTCAATTTTGTAGTTCTCCTTAAAGCAAATTCAGTATTCTGCATTTGTACAGGGTTCAGCACAGACCTTAACCTTTTTTGGACTCAAAATGTACCACTGTATGAAGGGTAACAACTTCTCTTCGCAGCTAAAATGAAACCAACATCAACTAATATCATCTACAGCCTTTTCCCTTACAAGAAAAGGGAAATTTATTTGACACAAGCCCTGGGTTGGCTGTCACCCTCTGACTCTTTGGGGATTAGGCATCCCAGACTGCAGTCCAGTCTGTCCCACTGCTTGCCCCTGGGACTGATGATTTGGTCTCTGAAATGAGATACCCAGTGTTGGATTCTGACCTTGGATGTATCAGAGTCAGCTGCTCATCCTTACATCTCAGCCAGTGTCTCCAGAGCCAACTTTTAATCCCGTTCATTGAACCATTTGTGAACTGGAGAGTCTGTGCAGATGCACAATGGAATCACTCAAGTGCCTCTACAGGGTACCGATCTAGGGAAGAAAACACAGCAAACGTTTGCTGTGTATTACCACTTTGGTGATAAATGCACCCTCTAGAATCTGCTGCGTAGCATAGTTTTTTACTATATCTTCAAGCAACCGAAACAATAGCTGAGATACTGTTAATCAGAGGTATTCCAAAGACTGACTGAAACTGTATTGCCTGTCATGGTCCATCTCAGAACACATAGATAACTTCAGTGATACATTAAACTTGCAGCCAAAAGAGGATGTCTTTTATTAAGTGCTGGCACAGTAAGAGCAGATTATTTGAGGAGTCAGTGTTAAAATCCACATTTAAGATTTTTGCTTATCAAGCGACAAAGCTGGGTTCATTTTTGTGGTCGCTTGACACAATCTTTCATCAAGTTAATTTAAGATTTAGGTAGGATCACAAGAGATACAGGCTGAGTCTGTGGGGACCCTCCAGTTCAAGTGACTAAATTTATTGTTCACCAAAATTCCTGACTATGTAATGATATACTGGTCTTCCAGTATACGTCAACATCTTTGAAGACAAATGCTACTTATTTTGGTGTTTTTGCCAGACCATACCATTCCTGTGCTATTGTGGAAGAACTGGTTTTGTGTTAAGGCATATATCAGTTCAAGTGATTAAAGGAACACATCAAGCAGCCTAAACTCGCAAACATTATCCGCTAAAAAATACCGAAATCTCATTTTTTTTAAATTAATGGATAAATACATATAGATACTTCTCATAGTATAACCTAGAAGTTCATACTGCTGATCTGATCAATGTGAAGTACAGTTTGTTGGGTTTTCTTGCGAGGGGGAATATTTTGCGAGAGAGCACAGAAGAATTAGAAAATGCTTTTACAAAATAAATGAAAATAATTTGTGTTGAAAGATACAAATCTAAAGAGCATAAAAAATGTAACGAGCCTATGAACCTCTAGAGAACCTTACAAAATAGCTTCTGGAAAGCGTAGGGTGACAAAACATTACTAACTGGAAACTAGGGCCACTGTTTTGAAACTCAACAGCTCCATTTGTCATTCTTTTCAAACGCAAATCTTCCAAAAGGGTGTTTCAGTTATTGATTTACCCAGAAAGGGAAATTTCTGGGTAAGTTATGACTGACCAAATCTGAAAGCCACCTTTACATCCCTTTATATTCCAAGGTGCTGTTGTCTGCAACTATTTAGAAATTACTATTTGCTTGACAGAGTTCTGCACATCCTAAGATCCTCTAGAATCAGACTGTCATTTGTTTACTTCTCTAGATTATAGAATATTCCTTTCATATGGTGCTGTCAGCCTCTTGACAGTAAGCAAATGGTAAAGGTAAGAGAATCTAGGTCACTTGTACTTGAAACTAAAGAGACTAGGGTATACAGCTAGTCATCATGAGCAAGCTGAAATAAAGAAAACATTTATTTTTAAAATGCTGTGATCTCTAAGAGATTAAAAGTGATGTATCATTTAAGCTTATAATGCAAAACGAGGGTATAACCAATGGATGCAGATGAATATCAATTGGTGGCAGATGCACATCTGCAGCTGAGACCAAACATTCAATTAGAAGAAAAGAAGCCAGTAATTCTTCACACTTCAGAAAGGCTATTCAAAAAGACTATTAAGGCATCTGAGAATTTTCACACAGAAAAAAAGGTACTCTTGTGCCAACATTATGAGGCACTGCTGTATTCATTGAGGAGCTAAGCATGAAGGTGGATGAATACAGAAAGAACCCCATATTTTATTAGAAGAAATGAGATAATATTGTGAGGAACTCCAGAAAGACGAGACTAAGCTACATGAATGAGCATCACTGGGGTACCTGGAACTGCAATTCAACGTGTTGGGACAGACAGAGAAATGACTCATGCATTTTTTTTTATAATAAAAATTCCAGGTTAGCTGTAACAGCCCAGGAGAAATACCTGGCTGTGGCTTGTTCTATGTCGTGGCTGTTTCTTAAACATTTCCAGAATTAACCAAACTGAATGGAAAGTTGATGTACTGAAATAGACAGTTGTGCAGGAGCAGTTGTAATGCCTTTCTACAATTTCTCACCCTAAACATTGTGTTTTGTTTTTTATCCCTTTGTCCAAATAAAACAGAAATGTGATTTGAGAGGCAGAGAAAAAAAAAACCAAACCAATCAGTCATTAAAGAGACTTCAGTTGGGTTGGTAAAATACTGGAATACCTGTTGTACTGAGAAAGGGAAATGGATGGACTCTTGGCACACACTTGGTTTCCCACAAACCCCAGTAGAGACAGGCATTCTCAAGGACAGAAAAGTTTCCCATTTTAAGACTTTTACGTTCTTCCCAATCTTACTGAGATTGGGAACTAATATAAAGTTTTGGAACTAATATAAAGTTTTGGAACTAATATAAAGTTTTGCATATATTAGAATGGCTCCTTTGTAACCCTAACAGTTCTAAAAACTTTCTTGCATGTAGCCTGATTAGTGTGCTAATTGGGCCCCTCCTGTCAGGCAGTTCTAGAGTGGAAGGTTATTCCTGGGTATCAGCTGTGAAATGGTACTTAACTAAGTACCCAGTTTAAAAGTTTATCTTTGGATTTGAACCTTCTTTTAAGAAATAAATGTAATATGCTGTTCTGCTTCAATTTGGATGTGGTCTCACCCTGCAACCATACAGGAAAGCTGTGCTAGTTGAGCAAAACCTGAGTAATGTTGTGTATATGCTATGTATATACAACCATTAAGTATTGCTGTATTATACAAACCTAATACAGACACCCAATCTAGGAGAGTTTTTTTGTGACATCCCCTTCTATCTGTAGACACCTAAATCATTGAGATCATTTTCTTTGAGAGGAAAATTATGGCACTGAGTTCACAGTTTCTTGAACGTGGATGATGAATTTTTTTTTTCCTTAACTCAAACATCTTCCAAAATGCTGCACAGCAAGTACTGCTATTTGTGGGCTCTTGTTTGATCTTTTTAAAGGGAAAAATACACTGGAGTGAACAATGCACATCCAGCTAATCCAGTACACAAAAATATATATATACACATATATATAAATCAGTTCTTAGAGGATAGCAGAGGTAATTGTGTTTGTGATATAAATGAAGAGTTTGAAAATATGTTACATATTCAACCTGTGAATAGCAGCTCAGATTATAAAAGGGTCATAATATGTCTGTAATCCTAATGTGTTTCTTTGCTGTTTTGCAGGCAGACCAGTAATGATTGTAGTTGAATACATGGAGAATGGATCCCTTGACTCCTTTCTGCGGGTGAGGTGCCATTTTCTGATGACATTTGAATAAGACACCATTCTAGGTTAAGATTTTAAATCATTTATCATAAAATAATTTCTACATAATGTAATTCATGGACTTTTAGTGAAGAATAGAAGCATTTTCCCCAGGGCACATTTCTGAGGTAAAGCGATACATTAGAGCATGAGATTTAAACTTAAAAACATAATTGATTTCTTCTAAAAAGTAGTTTCTGTATTTAGCAAAAGGTATTTCAAATAGCATTTCTGTGAAGGAAAAGATAAATTGAAGCACAAATGCCTAGTCTTATGGGAGCAGTTAATTTTTTTCAATCACCTTAAAAAATACTTCAGTATGTTTTTGTTGTTGTTGCAGTCTAGGATAGACTCAGTAATTGGTTTTATAATATTATAATTCAAATATAATTAGAAAACTGTTCAACTAATGCCCTGGCATTAGTTAAACCCAAAGGTCACTAATAAACATTAAAGAAGGGCTACAGAAAGCATGAATAATATGTTGTCACAATTGTATTTAATTTTTCTTAGAAAAGTAGAAGGGAAGGATGACCCCTCTAAGCTAAACTTATCCTAAAAGAATCCTTTTGTTAACAGAACCTGTGGAAATGCTTTGGAGGCCCACTGACGTATCTTGTGTGAATAATTTAACTGTCAGCTGTTCAAAATTTGTCTTAAAAAGTAAACGTCAGCCCTCAATAGCCTGCTGCTTTCAGTTGCCATATTGTAGGTTGGTAAAGCTAGGGCTGTAAGGAAGGTCGAGGAGTGGGGGATAGAGGGATTATGGGTTTGTGAACTTGTTTGAAAGGGTATCCCAGGCACAAAGGAGAGGTGTTCAGCAAGAAGCTCTGAAAATGTTTGCATGGAAATCTAGATGATTGCAATTCAAGGATGCTTTAGTAGCAGGAACAAGGAACTGCTAAGAGGAAAATGTGAATAAGCAGGAGGGAAAAAACAGCCAACACTTCAGAAAGAAGGCTTAAAACAGAGAGAGAGGGAAAGTCATGCAGAGTACTTGTTTGACAGCAGGTTGAGAAAAGAGGTAGCCCCAAGAGAAGAGAATCTTGAACAGATGATACTACCCTGAAAGCATATCAGGGCCATTATCTTAGTTGTTTCTAGACATTGTTTCTCCCTTACTTTTGCTTTTGATTATTCCATAGTATTTTTCTCTAACATTTCTTGTTGTCCTCCTTACTGACTCTCCCAAATGTTTTTATATTTTCCTTTGTCAAGATGTATGACAGGTATCTGCTAAGTTATCAGAAACACACTGGCACCACAGTTATTGTTGAGAATTTGCTGATCTCTCAGGATTGGGTTATTTTTCTAGAGAGTTTGATATAGAATCATAGAATCATTAAGGTTGGAAAAGACTTCCAAGTTCATCAAGAGCAACTGTCTACCTAACTATAATAACCACTAAACCATGTTCTGAAGTTGTCTGAGAAACTGGGTACATTGTAAAAAACACCCCCCCTTGCCTTTCTGGCTCATCCATCTATCTAATCTATCTATCTATCTATCTATCTATCTATCTGCAGCAGACAGGGGGCTGCTGATTTGCATACCTGGGACTTCCCTGGTCTTTCATTTTTCAGCAGTGCCCCAGGAAGACTTGCCTGGGCCTGAAACTCTGCTCTGTGTGTGTGCGTGTGCACGCATGTGTGTGTGTGTGTGCAGAATTTCATAGAAGAGAATGAAATCAAATATTGAAATAATTCATGAGAGTCAATTACCTTTCTCTGAATTGCTCTAGTATGATATCTATATTCCAATTATTCTTCATATGCATTTATTTATCAGAATAGATACTACTTATAGGGATACTTTAATAGAAACTGACATCAGCAAAATTAAGATATTACTGTGAAGCAATACTTCTCACTTTGCATTAGATATATTTGTAGGCAAGACTGCTTGGGGAAATGTGAGCTAATAATTTCTGCAGCTAGTTCCCATGTATATTATTTTACAGATTAAATTCACACTTCAGATATGGTTTATTCTTCTAAAATGCTTTTTAAAAGGACTTTAGATAATATTCAGCATCACAAAGCACTGTAGATATTACATCAGCATTTTTGTTAATAATTAGTAGAGAAAGTGGCTGCAGAGTAACCTATTTAAAAAGAAATCCATCTGCTTCAGTAGTTTTAGTTGTTTCTGTAGGTATGTCTACACTTTTAAAAGCTTTTGTGAAGATACAATGAAACAGAGGGTTTATCTTTAGCAATCCTATTGAAAGTTCAGTGAGTATAACAATTCTTATGTGGTGAGATATGGTAGGGCCTGGAAGATAGACTATCTTTCTTATTATTTAAAGGAATCACCTATTACAGCGCAAAGTTATTTTACAGAGATGGGAAAATACCAATTTCTTGTCATAAGAAATATATCCACGGACACTGCAACCTGCAAAAATAAATCAGCACATCCCTCCATCCTGTCCAAGAGGCTGCAAAAATAGTCAGTCTTACAATTCCAAAGTGAGATTCTATGATGAACAATGTGAGGGTATTCTAGAAGTAAAACTCTCATGGATGATGTTTGCCATCACCCTCCTCAAAGCCTTGGTGGGATATTAGCTTCCATGGCAGTACGAGTTGTGCCACAAATCATAAGCTCCAAGTAAAACTCCTCTTGACCCTTAAAGCCTAAAATCTTCGCAGCCCTTACTTCCTTGCTTTAGGGAAATAAAGCAGCATGATGTCAAGTGGTCTGTACACTACTGTGCACAAAGTGCATGGCAGAGCATAGAAATTAAATCAGTTCCTCTGAATCCAGGCCAGCAGCTCACACTCATCCTTCATCATATTTAGTGTTGTATTTTGGTGGCTGTTATGTGACCAAGTCCTCAGGCTGGTGTTTTACTTTCTGCAGTCATATGAAATAAACAGCAAGCTCAGCTAGATTATGTCTTCCCCACCCCACAACATTTCCTGTATACTGGCTGCTAACTTTGTGCTCTTGGGTGAAAAATTTGGCATGCATTTGCAATATGAAGATGCTTCAGATATATTCTTAGTGAAAAGGCATCAGCTAATTAGAACCAATTCTGTAAAATCACAGTAATTAATTACAGCAATTGTGCACCGTCAGACATCTTAAATTGCTGGAAACAGTTGACACTAAATTTTCCTTGAACCAAAGTTATCTTTTTTTCTCATATGAGATTGAGGCATGTAAACTAATCATCCCACAAAAGTATACCTGAAATTTGCTGTCAATTCAATGGTCATTTGACCAGAAATAAGGTACATGTGCCATTGTTTCTGTTAACACTTGGAGAAATTTCTCTGAAAAAGGATCTTACCTTCCAGCTTAGTATTTCCTCAGAGGCTAGAGACTCCTTTTTCAGTATTACTCCAACAGTTGCTAGATAGAAGTAATCTGTGCTTGGAAAGAAAGTGACTAATACTTCATCTTGGGAATTGAGGAGATACAGGTACAGTTTCCTGTTACCAACTTCACACACAGACTTTGGATGGAACACGTTGTCTTTACCTTTCAGTCACCTGCCAGTGTCATGGAGATCTTATCAATCATTTATTCTGTAAACATATGAGAAAAATAATAAACTGTAGACAAATAGTTGAAAGGGCAGCTATCTGTATTGATAGTGTACTTAGTAAATATATTGGATAGTTGCAGTCAGGTATGTTTGCTCAGGCTTGTTGATAAAACCTATAGAAGATAGGAGAAGAAAGACAACCAAGAATGACACATCATAGAAAAAAAATAAAAGCCCTAAGAACCACAAAACCTTTTCAGCAAGCAATTTGCCATTGCTGTGTATTTGAGATGCCTGTTCTTTGAGATGCCTGTTCTTTGAGCATGGCCCTAAGTAAACCACATGGGTATTGAACCATTCCTTGGTGATCTTGCAGGCTTCATAAATGCAGTCCCAGTTTGCTGAGGGGGAAAAGAGATGAGTGCCATGTTGTACTTGAGCCCATGCAGCAGTTTGGAGGATGATACAGTAATGTAACCCAGGTCTGAAGCCCAGTTTCACTCCATCCACCACAATACTTTCCTCAGTCTTGCCTATCAGCTGATTGCAATAACTCCTACAAAAGTCCTTTGCTGGGAAGTTGGTCCTTTCATTCTGACACACCCTTCTCCACTTAGCCTGCTAATTGGATACCTCACAGACTTACAGAACTATTGAGTTAAATCTCATCTGCTGTTTTCACATGGTCATTCTTGGCTAAAATAATTGGATTTAGCATCACATAGGAAGGAACAGGGTGATGAGTGTCTTGTGTGCTTGGGGTGCCTACTCTATCTTGTGTTCCATTGCACAAAATGATATCTGAAGAGCATAGACTACATAGAGACATATAAAATGAACTAAAAAACTATCACCAGAGTACTTTAATTTCTTTCAGTATTTTTCTGCAGCTGCAGACTACCAGACTACAGGCAGTGGTTATTCCTACTCAGTGTCCAAGGTGTGCTAACCAATTGTCAGCAGAGGAGGTAAGAACCAGGGACACAGCAATATTAATCAGATGAACTCATGGTATTGCAGCAGGTTCTGTAGCATCCCTGATACTAAAACAATACACCAGTTGTATCCACTGCACTGTATTTGCTCACGTTTCCTTATTAGGAAAGGAATGTGCTCTCTCCAGGGATCAGTGTAGGACAGAAAGCTCCTCAGGTTTTGCAGCATTTTCCCTTAATTATACCATGAGGAAATAGATGTTGAGGCTTGAAAGATGGTCCAGTCTTGACCAGTTTTGTGAATCTCTGAGCTGTAGGAGGAAGGAATTCATTTAGCTAGGATAATCACAGGACCGTCTTCCTTTCTTCTTGTGAATATTTGCCATAGTAATGCTCCTCTCCCTACTTAAATATTTGTGACTAATATATTTCCTTTCACTTCAGAAAACTGAAATATTCATAAAAACAAGTTAGACTTATCTATAGGCATGCATAATGGGTAAAAATGCTGTAAGATCTATTTTGTTCTCCCCCTAAAGACACTTTCTAAAGATTCTAAACAAACATATACTTAACTGCCTTAGAGCACTAACTGCAGCAGTCTGTACTACAAATGAAACCCTGGAATTCACCACCAAGTTTTAATCCTCTCAGGTCTGTCTAACAGAGGCTGAAATAAGTGTAAAAATGTTGGGGGTGGGGGCAGGAAAGTGTTACTAGGAGGAAATATTGTAATATATTCCTCTTTAATGCAGCAATTGAAGTCTTTCTCAGGGTAGCTTTTTTGTCATCTAGACTTTAGATGCTCCAGCAGACACCTACATTGAGTGAGTTTGCAAGAAAGGGCAGAAAGAGAAAAATGAAGACTTGTAGAAAGTTCTACCAAACAATGTCCTAAAGTATATATTGTATATCCATCTAATATGGCCTCACTAAACAGCCTCGCCTTTGGGGAAAGAGGCCAGATGGCCTTCCCTAAGTTTAATGGTTCCCATTATTATTTATCTGTATCCAGAGAGGCAATAACATTAGAGCTCATAACTAATACTCCTTCTTTTGCTTTCACACACAGCATTCATGTGCACTTTTATTTACTGGAGGCATGTTCTTTTGCTCAAAGGAAAAGGTGGCATTTTACTTTCAAAAATGATTGTGTAAGAAGAAAACTTGCACTGGATACTGCTGATACAAATATTTTTCCCTGCACAACTAGAAAATGAAGGTGTTACCTTAATAGTGAAATTGGAAGCAGCATGTATTTGTATGATCTAAGATTACACTGAGAAGCTGTTGCTGATGCTAAAGAGACAACATTTGTTCTCAAGCAATGTCTTACCCTGCTAAAAGGAGGTAGAAGACAGTATTTCTGATGCTGCTGTGAAAAGTTAATTTAGAAATGCTCATTATTTTTAATCACTGTAAATATTCTTCTTATAGAGCAACAAGAAATTTATTACAAATTGTCTTGTATTTGAATCCAAAAAGAATTTGATAGGTAATGTGGACAATTTCAGTGTGCTCTTTATCTCTGCAAATTTATGGAGAATACATAAGAAGCCAGGAGATCAAACAGAGCCAAAGTCATCCACGTCTTTAAGAAAAAATGAGAAGCCAAGAAATTACAGGCCAGTCAGCTTAATGTCAACTACTGTAACACTGCTGAAACAAATTATCAAAAAAGTATTTATAAGCACCTTAAAGATAACAGCGAGATAAGTATAAGCCTACATGGATCTGTCAAGAACAAATTATATCACACAGTCTGATTTCTTTTTGTACCAGGGCACAGGCTTCATGGGTATAGGAAAAGCAGTTGATAACATAAATCTTGACTTTAAGGCTTTAAAACTCTCACATGAGATCCTTATTATCAGCTAGAGAGATATGTTCTTCATGAAATTTCTGTTGGTGGACACTGTACTGACTACATACTGTGTGGAGAGAATGGACTTTGGATGGAAAGACATATGAAGTAGGACTGTTCTGTAGTCTGTTTCCCCATATTTTCATTAACTTTATGGATCCTGAGACTTCAACTAAACTTACAACATTTTCAGGCGATGCAAAGGTGAGCAGAAACAGGCAGGCAGCGGGACAGAGCTAGAATGTAAATTCACCACAACAAATTTAAGAAATATTTTTGTACCTAATTAGTTCTAAAAACTAATTTGAAATAGGCAAGGACAAGGGTATGATACTCCACTGAGGGTGGAATAATCATCTATCAAGCAGAGTACAGAGAGTAACTGTCCAGAAAGTCTGCTGGAATAAATGACTCTAGAGGCTGCGGTAAATCAGGGGCCTCACATTGCTGTGAAAACGACAAATACCGCAATGGAATCTAGAAACAGGAGTATCCCCTGCAAGGTCTGTGAAGTAGCTTTTCCACTCTGCTTCACTTTGCTGAGGCCTCAGCTTACTGTGTCTTGTTCAAATCTTAATGCTTCAGGAACTGTATGGAGTAGGTGGGCAGAGTTCACAACAAAATCAAAACTTAATAGTTGCCAAGCACAGGAGAACCATGGACTGAACCTGTGTAAAGCCCGAAGAAAAGGACAAGAGAGATATTTAGTCTTCATGGGCATAAAAAGCAGTTACAAAGAGGAGCCAAAATCTCTGCAAGTCAAAGGATAATCTTATTTAAGATGTGGTATAGAGTGGGTAGGATAAGAAATATTTGCCCTACTAGTCTTTAACTGCAGGTTAGAAAAGCATGTCAGGAATAACACAGGGTGATGATTTGATCCTCCCTCAAAGTGCCTTCCAGCTCTGTGATTCTGTGAGAGCTATATTCCAATGCACCGAAGTGGGCAGGGACATCTGATTATTCCAGGACATCCCTTTCTTCTTGACAGTTGACCTTATGCAGTACCAATAATACAAACCTGAGCACAATCCATGGGATAGTATGAATCATGAGTTATACTTCCAGGAAATAAAAAGTTGAAAGTTGAATTTTGGAAGATTTGTCTTGATAAAGTTCTACAGTTACTTCACATGGTAGAATAGTAATAATGGGTGTGGGGGTGAGCACTGGGGAAGAAAAATGTAAAATTCATGGGTTGAGATGAAGACAGTTTAATAGGACAGAAAAGGAAGAAAAAAAAATACAAAATAGGCGATGTACGATACATCACCACCTACTGACCAATGCCCAGCCAGTCTCTGAGCCAGCTCTCCCTGGTTTATATGCTGGGCATGACATCCTATGGCATGGAATACCTCTTTGGTTCATTGGGGTCAGCTGTCCTTGCTGTGTCCGATTCTAGCTTCTTGTGCACTCACTCCCAGCCTGTGCTGGCAGGACAGTTTGAGAAGCTGAGAAGTCCTTGACTTAGTGTAAACACTGCAAAACATCAGTATGTCATCAACATTATTCTCAACCTAAATCCAAAACACAGCTCCTAGGAAGAAAATTAACTTTATTCCAGCTGAAAACGGAACAAATGCATAGCAAAAACTACATCTTTCCCAGCAGGAGCTGTTGCTGGCACATATGATCTAAGTTAGAAATAGACACACCATTTGGAATGCTATTCTTCATCTAAAATAAGAACTAAATCATCTGCAGTAAAATATTTAGACCTGTAGAAAATCCTGTGTGCTTCTCAGAATATAAGAGCATAAAAGCCCTCTAACTTAAAAAATAAAGAAGTAGATTTTAGAATAAATGGAAGTCCAGAAATAATATGGAAAAATTCAGTGATCACACCTCCAAAAGGTTTCTGAATAGTAAAATGGAAAAAAGTCTTCTGAAGAGGAAAAATTCCACGGCTTGTAGGAGAGCACTGAACTAGTGCAAATGGGAGCTGGAAAGTATCAGGTGAAAAGCAGTAAGAGAAACTTGGGATATCATCCTTCCTCCCCTACAGTAACTGTCTCTCTTCACCAGCCCATTATACATCAGTGCTATTGACAGGTCTGTAACAGGAGGAGAATGTTTCATCTCCATAAAGTTTTCAAAAGCAAACTGTAGCTGAATGATAAACCAACGTTTTTTCAGGGCATTTGCAGTGCTGTAGAAATGCAATGGCAACTACTCAGATACTGCATCTATACTCAGCTGTTGAGAAAAGTTTATTTAGCAAAGCCATTAAAGCCTGATTAAAATTTGATGGGATGATAGGATAAATGTGGTAAGTCCACTGAGGTCTGAATTGCTGCCAGTATTGATTAACACCCTTAACACCCCAGTGGGAATCCTATCAAAAGCATGTTTCAAATCTAAGCCATGGGAATCAGAATAAAGCCCTGGATAACACCTGTCATATCATTCAGATGAGTGCTTTATGTCCCTATGTGACAAGTGAATGAAACAAGAGAATGGAAAGTTGCCAAAGGATCGGTTTGACTCACAGATGTACATGGGGATTTACAAATGCTGAAAATATGAGGCCAGATTCATACCTGGTATAATTTCACCAACTTAGTTGAATTTTCAAAGGGTAAGTATGGCCCATAGGCTCTGTCTTGATCAGCTTAAATCAGACAGATAATTCCATATGTTGGAAGATACCAAGTTTATAGATTGTAAGGGAAGACAACTGTCATGGAAACTTAAGCAGAAGTGATTACAGAGAGACTTAAGAGAAGACTGTTTTGCTGACAGGAAAAATGTAGTCCAACTGCAGGGCTGGCAATAAAATGGTACTAAAAAAAAAACCAAAAACCAAACATGAGAAGGGACAGAGAACATGAGAGGATTCAGAGAACTATAGATGGAGAAGGAAGACAGAATAAAGATGCAACTGGTATGTTAGAAAGTCTGACATTCCTTTAAAGGCAGACATTAGAAACCTGAATCTTTCATGTCAGGGAAGAAGCCCAAAGGGATTTGAAAGGAGGAAGAGAATGGCAAAAGTATGAGATTGTTTTTAATTCAGGCATTTCTGCTATATTGGTAATGCAAATACCAAGATGTGGAAAGAGCAGAAAAAGTTTGTTTTATGAAAAATCAGTCAAGTGTGGTCTAGATTTGAAAGAGCACAAATTAAAAAAGGAAGGAATGAATGCTTGTGAGCCAAGGGAACAAAAAGTTAAAGGAGGTGTTGCAGATGACTCTGAGATCTGTTGAAAGAATAGAGCTCTTGATGATAAGGAGGAGGTAAAATCTAGAGTTTTGGGGGGTTGATTTAGTTTAGTGCTTTGTTGCAGGGACAGTGGGGTCTTGCTTGGTTGGTTATTTTGCAAAAGTAAATCATAGGTACCTTGTTCCAAATCCTAATTCTACAGTTAGCTTAAAAAGTTAATCATACAGGGTGTGAAGAGTATTAACTGTTTGCAGACAGCTTAATAAATTTTGAGTCAACTGAATGTTTAGAATTATTAAATAAAAAGCAAAACCCAAACCTCATCTGGCTTCATTACATAAAATAGTGGATAAGTTCATGAACTTACTGTGAACTTCTCCCCTACAAAAAATCATCTTGCTTAAATGTATGATTTAAGCAATAGAAATGTCCCAAATGCTGCTCAGAAAACTGCTACTTGTTTGTAGCCCAATGCTCAAGATGTTGAAGGAGAAAATGAAAAGTTAACTTGCTTGCAGGGAAGAGTTGTTTGTTTTGGTTTGGCTATTCTGGTTACCATAAAAGCCTGTCTTACTAAATAATCCATGAGAAGCTAAATGTCTGCCAGCTGAGGTCACAAAAATACTGCTATGAGCAGTCTGCTATAAGTGGTAGATAGAGCAGACCTAAACCAGGCAAATAGCCCATAATCAGATTTCTGTAGATACTTGATCCCCACTGCCACATATTTGGGGACCCTTCTGATGTAGTAGGTACAGAAGTATTAACTTTAATGCTGCAGATGGGAAACTAAGGCCCACCAAACTGACCACATGGACAGGTGTGGTTAATAGCATAACTCTTATTTACATGTTCAGCTCCAATAGATTTCAGCAGGAATTAAGCACCTTAATACATTCATGGGTCTGAGCTTAACGTGTGTAGTCAGCCAAGAAGACTTTGGAAAAGCTACATGACCCCTGAATTTTCAGCCCAAATCTTTTTTCTGATCTAGCATTCAGAGATTATATGGTGTTAGATGCAGAATAGATGTGAGCTAAAGCCCCAAACATTTTCTGGGTTTGTTTTTTATAAAAACAAACATACAAACAAACAACAAACCCCACGGACCTCCAAAAAAGCAAGAAGTGAGGTGAGAGCAGTATCCTATGCAGTCGAGGCTGAGGCAATAAAGAAGGGGTTTTGTTTCCTGAGGCTGTGGATCAAGAGACAAAGAGAGGATTTTTCCATGTTGCCATTCTTCTATTAAAAAATAGTGTTTGGGGAAAATGTTCTTAATAATTGTGGATAAAAGACATTAACTGTTGACCAGATGAAATACTTTTAAAAAGTTTTCAGCAGGCATGTTGGCTGGATGGGTTATGAATGCATTTTAAATATCAGCTGTAGATAATATCATTAGGATGAAACTAATGAAAAGTAGATGTGTTCTTTGAACTTGCATCTTTACTTGCAGAAGCATGATGGCCACTTCACAGTCATCCAGCTGGTTGGCATGCTGCGGGGGATTGCATCTGGCATGAAGTACCTCTCAGACATGGGTTATGTACACCGGGATCTGGCAGCCCGTAATATCTTGGTCAACAGTAACCTCATGTGTAAAGTCTCTGATTTTGGTTTGTCACGAGTGTTAGAGGACGATCCTGAAGCTGCTTACACAACAAGCGTAAGTTTGTCTTATCTAATTTAAACAGTTGATCACCCTGTGCATCTTTTATTCCAGTTTCAAATTTGTCTCTGCCACAGGAAAAATCACTCAAATCGGGTTTGTTCCTTTCTCTGTCCATGTGGTTAAATAGCACTGCCACTGGGTTTGAGGGAAGTTGTTTCAATTTTTGGCTAAGGGATGTGTAATAAACTCAGGCAAATCAGTGTTTTTAAGCAAATGTGCAAGTATAGGTTTAAGATCTTTTCCATTCTTACTTAAGTTTTGGGGGGGTTCTTTTCAGTTGTGTTTTCTGGTTTTCCACATCGTTTCCCCTGCTACTAACCTGTGTTCATTTACGATGATATGTTTTTAAAGAGGGTGATGTGGAGGAGAGAATCTCAGCAATTCCACTGTATTTTAATTTTGTTTCACTTAAGCTTGCCTTCTAACAAGATACATAAGACCTTTGTCTCAAGGATTATCTCATTTCATTAATACTTAGATTACTTATGTGATGCAAATAAATTCTTATAGTAGAAAATGGTTCTTGGGTAGGGTTTGTGTTGGGTTGTTGATTTTATTATCTTTCTGTTGTTCTGGGGAGTGTTCTACTGAAGTGAAAAACTGTTGAACATGGAGAAGCTGGTTAAAATCTGACTTAGAAGAAAAAAGTAAACTGCACCTGAAGTATGAAGAAAGTAGGGGAAGGAAAATGTTGGTGCTAATAAAATCAGAATTTCAGATGCAGCACTTTTTCACAATACTAAAATATTCTAATGCATTCTTGTTATGATTATTACCACAACATTACAAATCTTAGCTAATTATAAGGTGTTTTCCAGTAACTTTCATATCTAACACTGAAATTAAATTACTTCAGAGGCAGAGCACGTTCTTATTAGTATCCTCACAAAATACACACAATTTGTATGTTCCCATAATAGGGCACAGTGACAAAAGTCTTAATAGAGGTAATAAATTAGCATTAAATAATTTATTTCAGCCTATTCCAACCTTTTATCCTATTTCACTTTAAAAAGTGATGTATGGCCAAAATGAGGAGCTCCTCTAATTTAACTGTATAGTAGTAAGTACTCAGGTGTATCTATTGAATTCAATATAGCTATTGTAATGGGATTACAGATCTTATATATTTATTTTTGTTGGTTGTTGTTGGTTTGAGGTTTTTTTGTAGTTGGTTGTTGGTTGGCTGTTTTCCTTTGGTTGTTTGTTTTGTTGTGGTGTTTTTTATTTTAGTTTAAACCTAAAGTAGAGGTGTTCTGATAAATTCATTATAAATTACACTTCTTAAAACAAGATCTACCCAAAACTACAAGCTAACTAGAGCAAAACAAGTAACTTTGCAATTTTTTCTGTCAGTATTAATATGCAAGCTGGGAAGGGAAGGGGAAATTACAGATTTTTCCCTTCATAGGGGAGATTTCCCTCATTTAGTTCTCAAAACTCTCATTTAGTTCTCTTTTACTTCACACTGCTTCTTAGTATGGGGCTTGAAAGGAAAAATAAACATTATGCAGCTTAACAAGTTATCCCATGTTGGCTGAGCCTCGCTAATTGTCCATGTGAGTGTGTTCAGCTGGCAGCAAATGCCCCCAGTGACAGGCAAGTTAAGTTCTATCGCTCAGCACTTATCATGGGCTAATCAGCTCAGCTGGTAGAAGGCACTCAAAATTGCTAAGCAGTCTCTCCCAGTTAGGTTCAGGACAAATACCAAATAATAATTTGAGGGTTTAAGTTTCCAATACTGAATAACTAGTTTTTCAGAGTAGTTTGTTTACCTTTTTCATCATAGCTAGAGGCACCTATGCTATGTTGTTAAAAAAAAGGAATATTTCATGGCAATGTATCTGTGTTGAAGGACTCTGTTGAAACATAGGATAAGCTTTGATTAAATACTTGCTATATTCCTATTGGTTCACCAAGCTCATTAACAAGATAGTCTGTGAGGCAGCTGTTGTAGTGGAATACTTCTGACCCTTCAGTCCTCTGAGGTAGCAGCCACATGCTGTACTAGAAAATCATGCTGAGCGTTTCCATCAGGGTACTGCAAATAAGGAGGGGACATTACAGAGGCTGATGGCCAGTGGCAGAACTCTGTGTCAGCCAGACATTTAAGGTGAAGCTGCTTCAGCTATGAACTCCACAAAGAACATCAAAAAGCTTTGAAATTCAGGTAGGAAAATGCTATGTGTCATTATAATATGAACTAGAAACTTTGTAAGTGGGAAGAATTCAAAGCAACAGTCAGGCAAGACAGAAGTTAAAAGCATTTTAAATCAGTTATTTCTTCAACTCCTGCTGTCTCTGTTCTTGCAAGTGAGTCACCACATACAGACTGTTTCGATCACTGTGGCTGAGTCTGCTCAATTCCCTTCTGTCACCTCTGGTCCCTGGGAAATGTCCTTCCCTCATTGCTGAGGGCAGCCTGACTGATGCAGTCCCTGTTACATGTTACAGTCATTCTGTATGATCTGGTGATAGCCAGGTTTTCTGTGGGATGCTCTTTCCTGATGTATGCTCCCTTCTCTGGGTCTTGCTCCTCTTGATCAGGTCCAGCAGCTGTTCTCTGTAGGAATGCTCCGTAGGGAGTCAAATAGCCTGAGAATTTTTTTAAAGTAACACAGCCCAATTGTGGCCAAAATGGGGTGGAAGAAGGAAATGCTTGTCACAGCAGCTGTAGATGAACCAGTGAAGACTTTCACCCTTCAAGCATTTTTTCAGTAACAGAAGAGAACAGAACCTCACACCGGATGTCGTGTCCTCTTGCAGCTTTTGCTGACCATTGTTATGTCACTGACTTTCTTCCTCATCATGAACTTCTTCCCAGCAGCAGGCCACATGTATTACTAGAAGATTTTATAGCATCTATTTGATTCCGTACTGTGCTTTTGCCATATGAAGGTTAAACCCTCTTACAAAGCTTTTGGTGCTTTTAGAATTTATTTGTGCTTCCTTTCTTACAGAGACTATTCTTGATAACAGCCCAGTACTGTCGCTACAAGAAATCCGTAGAGTGAGTCTGCATATTGAATAGTAGTATTTTTAGGCTTACATCTCCCAGTACACCACTGTCTGTCAGTGCTCAGAGGAAACCGTGATTAATTTTTAATTCCCCTTTTTGTCTTAGTCCTGGCGTCACAATTAGAATGGTACAATTAGATGTTTTCTTTGGAAACAAGCTACAATACAACCTAAGCCAAAAAATAGAATTTTATATCTGTGCTGCTGTGAATATTTTGTGAATATGTTCCCAGACATAACAATGTAAACCGATGGAAAAGAAAAACTGTGGCAAACCAGGTTTCATTCTTCGCAGAATAAACATAGAGGCCATTGTACCTTTACCACATCTGAGCAGGCATGGCCTTGAGTCAGATGATCATCATCTTTTGCTTTGTTGTTGTCCTTCAATATATCCTGTTGTCCTTCCTTTCTCTCTACTTGCTGGTTTAGAGTGGATCTTACATTCATTCTATTGGCACATCCTCCCGCATGCAGAAATCAGCCTAGGAAAACCAACACTGATAGGCAGAATCTGGAAAGGAAACCACCTAGAAAATCACTGTGTTCCATGTTCACACTGAAGCACTAGTTAGGAAATGATACTCAGCTAAGTAGTGATGGAAAATTTGATAGATGCCCCCCAAAACCACCATTTCAGATCATTGTGTTTCCCAAGAATTTCTAGAAGAGCTAGGAAGACCTGGCTGACAATCTTTGTGTTTCAGATTTATCAGGAAAAAATAGGTAGGTTGTAGGATAAATTAATAGTATGGGTTTTTTTCCCATGAAGACAAAATTTTCATTTTTAGCGGTGGTTTCCAAGGCAACAGTCACTCAAAAAAAGACATTTCTGATATACAGACATGCATTTCTGTTAACACAGAGGACATCTAGGCTCTGGCATCCCTGGTTTTAGATAGACTATGGTATATTAATTAGATTTATTTAGTTTTCAACATAATCAGGGTTCACATCTATTTCAAAAAGAACCACATGCCTTGAGAAAAACTGTTTTCAGGTAGCCAAATGTATGCATATCTATAATCAGAACAGGATCTGTGGCATTACTGCAGAAACAACTAAAATGGTAGTTCTGCTAAAGGCAACACCTTAAGATTCTGCATCAAATCTGATTTTTAGTGAGACAAAAAACTGCTACAAACAGAATTACATGATAAACAAAGAAATTATTTCTTTCTCATCAGCTTTATTTCTGAGTTCTGCCTCAATATATAGAATATTATTTCTACAATAATGGTTTCAAGAATTGATTTATTATATTGCACTTCCTAAATTATTTTATGAACTTCATGCCTCTGACTTTTCTCAAGCCATTTGGATAAAGTACCCCATCCAGGGAGATTTCAGGCTTATTAAATTAAGTAGAGGAGCAAAGCAAATTGATGACATTAAATTACATAAATACTGGCAAGTAGCAAAATGTTGGAGAGGGATCAGGATCTCATAATTTTTACTTTGTTACATGATTTCTGTCAATCAAGAAATTTGCTCTTTTTTCTTACTTGTACACAAATAATGGGTTTGGGGGAAGGAGGTTTAATTTGCTAAAAAGTAAAATGATGCATATGATTTTGTAGTTAGTTTGGGATGTCAACTAATAATTTGTGAACAACCTCAGTGCTATGACAAACATAGTGCCTAGGCATTTACTTTAAGAATCCAATTAAACCTAGACAATGGAGTAAATTGAAAATTGATTATTGACAACTATTCAGAAAAAGAGGCTGTGTAATGTAATGTTCTGTATTAACCCTTTTTCTTGAAAAATAAGTGGTGATATAAGGTAGAGCACAGTTATTGCAACTAATTAATTCTGTCTGTAGTGTGACAACAGCACATTTTGTCATCCCCAAACTGTGGGAAGCATGACAGACAAGATGCATCATGATCACATTTGGTTCTCGGTCTCAAACCAGACATGAGGTGTGGAATCACACCAAGGCTTTCCCTTATTTGGAATTTTTTGCAGTTCATCTTGCTAGAGACTGGCTTAAAAAATGAGTGGGCTAATGTGTGTAACAAGTTAATGACCTGCAAGAATAATACTTGGTGTCTTTGAGCTTTGCAACTTCATCTTGTAAGGCTTAAGCCTGGCAATGGTACCCTGCCTGAATAGTGTACTGAAAGCCTAGTTGAAACCACATGGCCTGGGCCTGTTTGTAAACCCCACCTTTCTCCATCTTTGCATAGCCAGGTAAGCTGTTTGCAGTAGCTTTACTCTCCTCACAGTATCTACTATCCTCAGCATCTAAAAGGAAGACATGGGCATTCACAAGTCCTCTGAATCTTCCTTGCAGCCTGTAAGGCAGTCCTACAGTCTGACACCTGCAAGCAGAAAATCATTTGCCTTCCTAATGACTTCTAGTGGGCTGTGTAGGACAGACCCTTCTTCCCTCTGTGGTACTCACCTCAGACCATTGCATGGTCTTCCTATTAAGTCTGAAAATCTTTTTCTTGTCTCTTTTTCCTATTACATCTACTCTGTAGCCAAGCATCAGATGCAGGATATTTGTTTAAATGCTATCTTGCAAGATGACAGGTTATGAGTTAGTGAAGGGAAATTAAAAAGGACACTTATTTTTCACTACTTGTACCATTTAGTTAATAGGTAAATATTTACCCCTTGAGGCCACACATGAAATGTGTGCTCTTCATGACCTGATGCCCACTTTTTGGGACAAGTGCTGATGTTTACAGAAACTTTTTAACTAAAGGTTGTATCCTTCCAGGGCTGCTATGTGAGGTTGAAATATTGTTTGCTAAATTAGAGATATGGAACTCAATGGGATA
This sequence comes from Chloroceryle aenea, assembly GCA_013399075.1. NCBI lineage: Eukaryota > Metazoa > Chordata > Aves > Coraciiformes > Cerylidae > Chloroceryle > Chloroceryle aenea. The sequence continues at coordinate 286,198 of VWZY01003049.1, forward strand.
CTGAAGAGGTTGCCTTTTGGTCAAGGCAATTGGTATCATCTTGCTGCATCAGGATTATTGTGTTTCTGTGTGGGAATCCAGCTGCTGGCAGCTGCTACCTACCTCCAGACACCGCATGTCCCTATTCTTACGTAGCTGGGCATCACCCTGCTGAATGCAATGTTGCCTTTGTGGGCTTTGACTAAACTTAAGTATTTTAATACATCCACTCTTTTAGACTCTCTGTTCAGCTTTTATCCAGCTTTGATCCCAAGTTCATTTTAAAGTTTTTCTGGTATATTTAAACCTCCTTAAAGTTAGCATTAGAAATGTTAACAGGATATAACATGGATCTTCCTCCTAAGGGTCGTCTTTTATTGTGGTCTAAGGAAAAGAATGAACCATAAATATAAAATTATATTATCTCTCCGTGCTTTGTCTAACTTTCTGGTTCTGTGAGTACTCTCTTCCTCATTGTGACAATTGTCATTTGAGTTCTGAGAATGTATGGAAAAAAAAATTGCATTTAGATGTGCAGAAAATCAAAAGGAGTTTAATTCAGAGAGATTCCTAATTCAAATGATTGAATTTCCTTGTAAAGCTTAATATAATAGCACTCTCATCCCTGCCTTTCCTACCCCACTCACATCACCCCAAAATGGAGCTCCAAATACACACTTGGCAGAGAAACACAGTTGGAAATTTTGCATTTCACTTTTTCATTCTCAAAACATTATGTTGATGAACTCACCAGAAGTATGCCCTAACATCTTAGCTGTAAAAAGGGTGATATTTTGCACTTCATTCCTAATGTGACTTTCAGAGCATCATCACATTATTCATCATAACCTAATTTAATTTCCAATGAAAAGAAGAAATTGTAATCAATCTAAAAGTTGCTGCCTTTAGAGATTTGCAAGCTCTGCTTTCCTATTAACTTGGATTTTAACTTTTTGCCTCTCTGACTCCTCCCAATTTCATATTAACAAATTTCAGTATTCATCAATACCTGCATGTGCTTTGCTATTTCTCAGATTATTTCTGTGGTCATCTCTAGCAGTGGCTATGAAAAATGAAGGTGTGCATTTACAAATGACTGACGGGGTGGGATTGAGAATTGAACTACTTAAAGACCTAATGTATCAATGCTGTTAAAGACTGTTGCATCTAGGAGATAAACAATGAATTTGCAACATTTAATACTGATAGTGACTGCATTGATTATTTGTTGGTGTAATATTGTCTGGGAACAGGAAAGCATATTTTGGTGCAGTACTTACCAACCTTTCTGAAATTTATCCAATAGAGATGCAAACTTTCTTAGAAATATCCCCTTTGTGGGTTATTATATAGCACATTGCTCTTTGGTATCTTTCACCTTAAAATATCTTTCTCTTTAAAGTATTCCACAGACTCTCAGGGGTTGATACACCCCAGGGTGAAAACTCACTGTTGGAGTATCTTCTGTTGACTCACTGCATACATTTTGGTTTTGAACTCGTGGTATCTGCTGTAGTAAGGGAAGACACGGCGATTAGGGTTATGAGCAGTATCCCAGACTGAAAGGGACTCCAACACTCGGAAAAGACCTTTTGACCCCTGACAATGAATGCAGTTAAACACAGCCACTATTCCAGAGGATTAACAGGAAAATGTACCTACCTACTGCAGAGAAATGCAAGAAATTCACATCAGTGAGTCTTATCTAGACTAAACATTTGGCTCAAATGGTCACTGGAAACACACTGTTTAATAATGGATGATCTAGGTCATAAATGTACATGCTTGTTTTATAAAGTACAAAAATAAAGGTACGTTCAATTTAAGTTAAATGATGGGAAAATTTGAATTATTTTAAAGATGGCCAACAGTTTTATCACAACAGTGTGTAATTAACCATGGAGTTGATTGCTACAGAAAAGCACTTGGGCCAAGTTTTCAACAAGTTGGGCCTTGATATTTGGTTGGGATTTTTTAAAAAAAGGGAGGTGACTATTCTTAGAAATAATATCCAGTTGCTACAGTCAATAGCAATTTTAAAGAGAGATAAAACCTCATATTTCAGCCTAAGGGAAGAAGGAAGGAGGACAGGAAGAAAATAAATGTGCAAGATAATAGCAGCCAAGTGGGGATTATTTTCAAGCTTTTTCACCTTCCTCTGAAACATCTGCTATGGCTACTACCACAGGTTATAGGATTAAAGAACCTTGCGTTTGATTCACTATAGCAACTCTTGCTTGAAACAGTAACTAACCACTACACCAGTCTGGATGTGTAGGATGTCTGCTTGTAAAAGCCCTTGAATGTAGACTGCACCTTTCTAATAGACATGCCGGGTCCTGCACTTTGGCCACAGCAACCCCATGCAGCGCTACAGACTGGGGACAGAGTGGTTGNTACCTCATACAAAAAGGGCTGTGCAGGATTTATGCAGTGAAATCTTGGGCCGCATGCTACATAGATGCAAAAAAAAAGTCATCCTGGTCTCAGGATTTTTCAGTAAGTCAAGTTCAAGACAGAATTCCAGAAAACAATTGATACAGCTTTCTGCATCCTATGAAACAAATCTACTTTCTAATCTGTAGCTTAATCACATAATATACAATAATGTCTTTGGGAAATGCAAGCTTCATTACCAGGAGATAGTGATTTATTTAATGGGTACCTGTTTGTTGGAGTGCACGTGACCAGTCAAAGACATGAAGTAGCTCTACAACATCCTGCCTCTGCAAAGGGAAGAGACTCTCCTTTAGCAGATCCATTTTGCTGTTAATTTTCCTTCTGTGTATCTTGTCATAGCATTGCTGAGTCCCTGATGGTAGGGAACACAAAAGCAGTTTGACTATAGAGAGACACTGCCATTTAGAAGGGAAACAATGATAAACTGGGGAGCCTCTAGAGCTGACATCCTTCAAAAGGTGGATGTTTGTGACCATACTGTTGTCCTCAGGGTATTTAATTGCCTGCTGAGTGTCTATCTCTACAAAAAGTTGTGCTTAAATGCCTGCATAAAGCTTCAAAGTATGCAGTGGGGGGGTGGTGTGTGTGTGTGTGTGTTGGTGGTTTTTGGTGGTTGTTTTGTTGTTTTTTCTCTATACAACTTACATTTTGAAAGGTTTAAACATAACAGATACTCCGTCTATTTTTAGAACTATAATTGCCATTGCCTCTTGTGACCTCATGAGCCAATTAGTAATTTGGGGAAGGCAGAGATAGGGACAGTTTCCCTGCAGGCCTTAAATAATACCTTCCATTGCCTAAGGAGAAAATTATAAATATGTTTTAATTCTGCTTTAGCCTAGAGTGAAGGATTATTCATCAAGGGAGTCAAAGTGCTGACTGGTTTTCACATCACCAAGCCTGATGTTATATCATTAACTGGTAGAACATCTACAGAGTTATTTGGGGCAAAGTGATTATTCCTTACTTGTAGTTTTATGGGTTTATAGCTAGTGGTGTAAGGACCTTTTTTTTCTCTTAATTCTTTTTTCCCCCTCTCACAGACAGTGTTACCTTATAGTCATGAGTGTTAAGACTGGCTTACAAGTAGGCAATGCTGCTTCTCTGAACCAATCTTAAATAGCTATGCAAGGACAGAGCTGGGAGAAAAAATCCAATGCACTTGCACATAATTGCTGAAGTAATAGTTAAATGAACACTAAAGACTATGAATCTCAGAAAACTAAAGGTGAAGTTTTCAGAGAGACTACAAATTGACCAAGGCCCTAAAATTATTGATCTCAGCTGGACATGAGACCCTTGAAAATTCTGTCCATGCACACTACTCTTCTTGGAAACCAAATCTGATAAAGTGAAGCAGTATACTAATATCTAAGTGTATAAATGCATTATAAGCAGTCAGAACATTTTATTGTAAATTCCTCATATTGCTAATAGATTTTTTTTTAAAGTTAACCACTATCAGCATGTTAATCTAATTTCAAACGCAGCTGGTTTTTTAGCTGCATATGAATTGATCAAGTGTATTTTAACTTCTTATCAGAGATGCCATTTTCAAGCTACAATTGAAGAAGCTATTGTAAACATGTAGAACATGCTTACAGGTTTTAACAATACCTTCATTCACTTAGAATGATACTGTCCACATTTAAGATTAAAAATGTTGGTGTACTGACAAGGTCATTGCTTGTTGCTGATTGTGTAACTGAATATAACGCTGAACGCCTGTTTTGTGAGGCTATTGCTAATAATGGACCACAGTTTGCTTGGTATTTTAATATTCAATATATTGACCAAGGTGCAGTGTATCATAAAATACCTTTACAATGTTAACTACACTGGAACATACGTGCAGTGTGCATAGCTCCTGATACACTGTTTAATGAGTTTAAAGTCTGTCCATTAAGGTCAGAGCTGTTGCCTTCAGTAGCATGTCATCTGACAGTAATTACTGAAGGTTATAGTATTCTGATATATAGAACAAGCAAAACAACCTCCTAAAAGCTTTGAAAAAAAATGTGGCTTAGTTATAGGTGTGTGTTTTTTTTCTCATTCAGAATTATTGGTACCTTTCAAAGGCAGGTTAAGAAACTAAATTTATTTACTGTGTGCTGTTGAAGTCAGAAGAGGAATTAATTGATTCATTGGGAAAAGAAAACCATTCAGCTCCAGTGATCCAAACAGCTCAGCTCCAACTATTATTTAGCTGCTGTTAGGTGGAAGGAAATAAGATCTGGATGATTTTTTGTTTTCATTTGTTGCTGCACTCTCCATGGGAATTTATGATCCATATTAAATACTACTGTAAAAAATAACTTCTCTGTATATAGCCATCTAAAACTTCTGAATTGAAAATTCAAACTAGGCTGAAAATTTTAAGCAGTTGGTTTCACCAGGCTTTTGTAAAGCTTCATAATTAAATCTTGACACATTTCACAGTAACATGTAATTCTTGTATTATGTCCCTTGAGTACAGTCAAATGAATGCCTGACTCTAGTCCCATCTAAGAGTACTTTTAAACAACAACAAAAAAAACCCTCACCTGTTAGACCTGGTTATTTAAAAGCAGACATTTTTTCTAGGCACAGACAAATGCAATTTTCAAAGATCACATGGAAGGAGCCTAGAGAGAAGGCTTATACTGTGGCTTCAGATGCTATAGGAGATCATTTACGTTTCTGTCTCAATTTTTCCCTGCTGAATTGTGTTATGCATGGAGGGTGCTGCACCAAATGGAGAGCAAACAATTATAACACTAGAGGAGACCAAAAATTCTTGGCAATGCTGTTAGACTATGATGCAGTCTTATTTTTTAGACCTGGGAATTCCTCTGTGCTAAAGAACCAAAACTTGGATGCATCTGTATTTTCCAGTTTGGGTTTTTTTGGTTGGTTTGGTTTTGTCCAGTTCCTAAGGAATTTTCCTATACTGTATCTGCATGTCAGTGGCTAGTCCTGTGTTTCCTAATAACTTCTATCAACCTCAGATTTATCAAATTAGGAAGAGGCATTAAAATTTCAGACATACTATTTGTGTTCTTATTTAATGAAAATAAATGGTAAATTTGAAAATGGAAATTATGTTAATTCAGCAAGGCCTAATTGATTTTTAGCCTGGAATTCTGACATCCAACCTTCAATACACAAATCCGTGATAAACCAAGATTATTTTTTTTCCTTCACTTATGAAGGACTTTCGTGGGTTTTTTTGGTTTTGCCTTTTTTTTTTTTGTTTGTTTGGGTTTTATGAGTATCAGTGTGAATATATGATGTCACCAAAATTAAGAAATGAAAGGAGGGAGTATAGAGCTTGCAGGAAGACAGAGGGGAGAAAGCCTGACACTTCTGAAAGTAAGGAGAGTTAGTATCACTTTGATTTTTGTTATAACCTGATATTTGCATAAGATAGTCATCCATAAAGAGCAGAAGTAGGAGCTTTTGTGAGAAACACATCAGTGTCATGAAGATGCTGAGGTCCAGTCTATATAACTTCATGAAAATGGGTGAGGAGAAAAGGTTTGGATGCAGAACACTCTGAGGAAAGTGTCAAGTGCAGTAGTTTTCTGAGCTGTACTCTTCTGGAGTATGTCACCTTCTTCATAGCTGTATTCATCAGAGAGTTGTATGTTCTTGTTCATATGGCACCTCACTGCCTCACCTGAAAATTTAACAGAGGCAAAGCAAGTGATACTACTCTTTCATATCAGGAGCTGGCTGAATTTTGACTGTGGGTTTTAGCATTTACATGTAACATTACAAGGTCCTAACACTTGATAGAAGTTATAGGTTTTGCATCTTCAAGGATCTGCCCTTTAAAAATCTTAATTTCACAGTCAAAGATGGTATCAAGCTATTATCTGGCTGAGTAGTGTAGCTATTCGGCACTATTGTGAATAATATTGCACAGTTCAGGGTGTTTAGGGTACATTAATCACATAATTACTGAGACTAGAAAAGACCTCTGAGATCATTGAGTCCAGCCTATGACCTAACACCACAACATCAGCTAAATCATGCCACTAAGTGCAGCATCCAATCTTTTCTTAAACACCTCCAGGGATGGTGACTCTATCGCCTCCCTGGGCAGCCCATTCCATTGTCTAATCACCCTTTCCATGAGGAAGTGCTTCCTAAGATCCAACCTAAACCTCCCCTGGTGCAGCTTTAGGCCATGCCCTCTTGTCCTGTCACTGGTTGCCTAGGAGAAGAGCCTGATGCCAGCCTCATTTCAGGTAGTTGTAGAGAGTGATGAGGTCCCCCCTGAGTATCCTCTTCTCCAGGCTGAACAACCTCAGCTCCCTCAGCCTCTTCTCATAAGACTTCCCCTTCAGTCCTGCTGATAACACCAGTCTCAGAGCCATGAGTTAACCTGTTGTCTTTTCCTATTAATTTCCTCAGTCATGATTGCCATTGAAGGGATAGAGGAGAACACAACTTGAATTCCCGATCCCTTAAGCAGCTTTCCCAAGGCTCTGAAATCCCTTTTAATTGATTTTGGGCTCCTTCTACCCACATCATCACTATCCACCTGAAACACTAAGAGAGGTTAATAATCAGATAGGCTTACTAGGGCAGGCAGTTTGTCCACCACATCCCTACCCCATGTCCCTGGGTGGCAGCAGACTTCCCTGTGAAGTGGGTCAAGATGGCATATTGGCCCCTCTGCCCCCCTCAGTAGAGAGTTGCCCACAACAATGACCTGTCTGGTTTTCCTTTTGGAGACAGTTGTGATGCTGGGTCTATGGTGACTTTGTCTTTCTGGCATTCTTGGCCTGGGTGAACCACACTCCTCTCCAACAGCCAGTTCCTCCTGCAGGACCCCATACCTGTTCTGCAGGGGTAACTGGGAAGGTGGGGGAGGCTGGGAAGGGATTCACCTGCTTCCCCAAGCAGAGACCTGTTTCCATTCCTCCTCTTTGAGGTCCCCTCCTACTGCCTGGTGACAAGAGGGGAGGGGATATTGCGATTTATGTGTGGCCTCAACCTGTTTCCTTTCTCTCAGGGAGTGGGGACCACCAGTCAGTCTCTCTCACACTCCCTGATACTCCTCAACCTCTCCACTTCATCCTTCAGCTCAGCCACGTGGCCGAGCAGATCATTCACCTGCTCACATCTGACACAGGCATTGTCTCCGCTCCCCTGCACTGCAGGTGCCAGGCTCCGGCACTCTCCGCAGCCAGAGGCCTAGACACCCACGTGTTTTTGTGGAGCCTCTGTCTGGGTGCCTACAGTTTTTCTAACAACAGCCTTCATCCTGGTAGCAACCATGGCTGGATCTCTACGAGCAACTGACACCTTGCAACTCAAGGTCACGCTGACCCTTGACCTCTGACACCTAGAGGAATCAAACTTAACCCTGTGCAGTGGCAGAGGATCTTCGCCCTGCCCAACGAGCAGCAAACAGCTGTGGCACCCCTCAGGGCACACACAAGCACTATTTGCTCACCCTGTGCTGCCTCTGCCCTCCCTGAGGCTTTTTATAGCCTGATCAATGGTGAGTGAAGCTGGCTCTGCCTAGGCTCTCTCAGCTGCCCGCCCACCAACCAACAGACCCCTGCCCAGGCAAAGGGCTTTTCTGGGCTTCAGAAACTCCCCAAAAGAGCTTTTTGTTGTCCCTTTTAGCTACAGATTCCTTCCCAGAGCAGTCTTACCTGCCCTGAAACCAGTCTCTGTCAATGATGGAAGAGCTCTCAGATCAAAAAGAAATAACTTTTCACATTGTTTAACTACTGCCCTTTCCATGAAGGAATCTTGTGCAGAGTAGACTGAGCTAAATATGAAAGGGTGGAGTTTTAGCTTGCTATGTTTTCAGCATTTGTGTTGCAATGTGCAGTACTCATGTTCCAGTGTCGTCTCCTGCCCTTCAGGGAGATCCTCTGGCCCAACTGCTATTGATGTCAGGGTTTTGATATGTGCTTCAGCTAGAAAAAGGAAGCCAAAGACATGCACATCTTGCATACTAATGGATTTTTCTGTTCTCTTTGATACTAATCCTAATATTTCTCCTGTACATTATATCAAAGTTATAAATGGGATTTTGTAATTACAGAAGGAAAATATACACATGTTAATCTACATTCATATTTCTGTAATACAAGTGTTAGTGTAGGAACAAGACTAACCTAGTTATTCATCTAAATTAATCCTTGGTGAAATCATCTAGAGGAGTTTCTGATAACAATGTAGGAATTGCAGTTTGCCCTAAATCAGGAGGATAACTATAAAAAGGAAATATTCGTTGTTGCCTGTTTGCTTACAAGAATGAAAGGCAGATTATTTTCAGTCACACACAAGCCCTTGGGAATCGTGCTTGTGGACTTTCTATATTTATCAGATTTCCAAAACTTTGCAGCAGTAAACTTACTCTTTTTAGTCTTGCTCTTTGGCAGATTTTCCAGATAGCAGCTCTTTGCCCATCTGTGAGTTCTTCCCTTCATTATATACACAGGGTGTGCAGGGGATGATTCATAGCTTCCTGTTACTGTGGTTTTCTTTAAACAGAATGCTACAGAAATATTACAGCAGAGTAGTTGTCTGTCTTAAAAACACATTAGACCTAGATTTGTATGACTCTAATAAATCTGGGTCAAACATCACAGTCTTTGCTCAGTATTTATTCAGGCAAAACTCCTGTTGAAGCCAATGGGAGTTTTGCCTGACTAAGCACTGTGGGATTTTTCCCTTACTATCTAAAATATTTGATCTGTTCCTTGCACTTTGGAAGTCTTCTAGAAGCAAATCACATGTCTTTTCCTTGACTGCCCCGCTGTGGCTGTATCATCTTCAGCTTAAAAATTGGCAGCATCATTTGTCTCCTGGTATTAAGCCTCCTTCATTGTCAGAATATTTAAAATAAAAAAGTTCCCTATGTATTTATTATAAATTATTCCAAAATCTATACACATTAATTCTTTATATTATTACAATAAAAGGAAGTGTGGGGTATTTTTTAGAGTCTAGATGCCTTTCTCCCCTTCTTTCAACTCTATGGCTTCAGGTTTTTTTCTCTCAGTAATTTTTTGGGGAAAGAAAATCTAACCTTCTCTTAAGGAATCTCATGGCTCTTTGTTCTCTCTCGTGAAATGTTTCACGGGTTCATATCTCTGCCTGTTCCATAGGAGGCTTTTGGTTCACAGTTCAAATGTCAGAAATCCATTCAGTGAGGGTTAGCCCAGCACAGAAATTTTATGAAGTAATAGATGAGGTAAATTGAGTCATGGATAAACTCAGATATTTCACTGCCGCCTTAAAATATTTTTCTTTTCAAGGAAGCCATCAGATAAACATGCTTAATTGACCTCACCAATAAATGTGCAGTATTTTGAAATAAAGACCAGCCTATAAAGACTTGAAACCACGTGGAAGAACTAGTTTTCTTCTAAGTAATGTGGCCATGTTTAATTACTGCCTTGGTTTTGCATTGCTTTTCTAAAATTAGCTGAAGTACATTTTGACATGAGACTTGTAATCCTGTCCCATAACAACACATCACTAACTGTGCTATCATTTCTGCTCCAATTTCTATCTCTATCTGCACTCTCGGTGCATTACCTATTATTATTGCTCCCTCTCTTTTCTCTTCTTGCTGTATCTTGGTTTATATCAGACCCTCTGGCTGGATTTATCATGTTTTTTCCATCAGGTACTCTGCTTTTCATTTAAATTCCTTCTTGAAGATCCACTTCTGAGGTTTTAATGCAAACTTTTTGAAAAAAAATGCAGTCACTCTACTCTTTACTTTAGAAAAAGCTCTAGGGTGAATCTCATAATAAGTGGTTTGCACATTTCCTTAGAAGCTTTCTTATCCTTACTCAGGCTGAAAAGCTCCCAAATCTTTAGTGCTTCCACCAAGATAAATACTTCTAGTCATGGATAAACTGTTATTCAACATGAACAATTAGCTTGAGTGTGTAGGCTCTTTCTTACACTGAAGCACTCATTGCCAATGCAGGAGTAAACAATCAGCTGTAGTCTGAGAAAAACATACAAGATCCATTTCTCCAAAATGAGGAAGCTGGTGACGTTAATGTGACAACTAAAAAATATTTATCTCTATTTCAAAATCACTTTAAATTCATCATGATAACTCATACAACAAACTCGATAAGAAAATGTTAATTTTATGCCCATATCCTGCAAGTCCGCCACCACTTAATCATTCCTCTTATTTCAGCCTCTTTATCAATGTCATGTTTATGCTTAATTTATTTTATTTTTAAACACAGAGTGGCTTTTCAATGCAGATACACTTCCAAAATTACAGGAGCAGTACTATTGATTCAACACTTAGACATTCTCTGTTCATAGTCATTTTCTCCTGAAGAAACATGGAGTATCCAGCAGTCCGGTCCTGGTTTGGTTGTGTATCAGTGAACAGGCATTGAACACTCATTGGAAGATGAGCACACGTACAGTGCAGGACATGTACAAACGTAACTGCATTTTTGTATTATGCTTAATGTACTTATTTAAAACACATTTCAATTGATCATCTAATTTTGCAGCAAATTATTGACACCATTAGCTTTCTAAAAGTATCTAATCTGAATAGAATCTCTTCAGCCTTTTCTCTAACAAACTAGAATAATTAATTCAAGTACCAAATAATATATTCAAGTACAGCTCTAAGTAAATGTACTCACTATAAAGTTTAATTTGGTCTTTGCTCCCTTGGTCCAATTTTCGGTGTAATTTTTTCAGGCATAGCTCTGTGATCTTTTTAAGTTTAGTAGTTCACTAACAGAACTGAAGTGATTCAGATGTATTTTAAAAGTAAACAGTTCCTGTACTGCAGCTATGGTTTACTCAGGATACTTCCTTTTCAAATGTGCAGATGTTGATTATGAATGGAAACATAATCCCATAAATTGAGAGAGCCTGTGTGTATCTCTCTTGAGTAACTGCTGCTTCACTCTTATTACTCTAAATTAAATGGATATATCATATACTGGTCTACATTTTATTAAGTTATTTAGTTATTTCTAAACATTTGCAGTTGTAACACAGGGAGGAAGTCAGTAGGACATCCTTCAAAACATCTGGGCATGTCACTATAGATGAATTTTCAAACGAGAAAATCTGGAGTGGTGAGGCATGAAGTCCACAAGGATTTTTCCTCTTTCCTTAATTTTGCCTTTTCCCTTTTGCTTCTTGTCTTGTGTCAGCTTTCCAAAAGTGTACAGCTATAGACAGAGTAGGTGAGGGGACTTAACTGATCTTACTGCTTACATTTACTGGATCGTGACACTAGATTAAGTAAACCATGATGTTTATCCTAGAAGTGGACCAAATGCTGCATGTTCATTGGAACATCTGTGTATTTGGCTTAATGACAAGTCCCAGAGCAATACATTAAAGCCAACATTTTGTTCCTGCAGCTTAGTAGTGGTGATGTGCATCTAATCAAATTAATAAGAGGAACAAAATCTAATAAAAAATGAAAAACATGAATGCAAGAATAAAACATGAAACTGAATTTTCATTATGAAAGTTAGCATGCAAGTTGAATAACAAAAGAAGTTATTTTAGCTTGTATTCTGATCTTTTGAGCTAAACTGAAAAAAAGAAAATGGAACAGATGTGTGCTCTTAGAGGTTAAGTATCTTTCAGCTGTTTTTGTAGTGTTTATGAAGATCAGAGATATGAGATCAACACTGTTGTACTTTGGGAGATGCACCACAGTGTTTCACTGAGGAAAAGGTTTGATTTATGATGTTGAATATGATTCATTATTTAACAGTCTAGAGATTTATATATGTTACTGTTGCCTCATAAATTTAGCAACATTTCTCGGTTGTATGTGGAATATAATGCTAGGACTGGTAAATATTCTAAAGATTGCTCTAAGGTGGAATTGTGAAAGGTAATACCTTTCCTTGTGTTGTGTATTTCATACTTTCCTGGTAAGGTATGTACTGTAAGAATGATTTTGATTTTTCTGTACCAAAATATAACTGGTTCTGCTTTGTCTGTAATGATTTCATTCTAAAATCTGTATGGTGATTTTTATTTTTTTTTAACTTAAGTTATCAGACTGCAAAAGAGAAAGGTGTCCATATCAACATTCACAGCAGTTGACTGTTAATTTGTTCTTCTGTTTTTATAAGTAAAAAGAATCCATCCAGTAAAGCTCTCTCCTGTGACATAAAGGCACAGCCCAGGAAACTGCATAAGCTGAAAGTTTATCTCGGAGGTTCTTGCTCTTTTACCTTGCAGTTTTACCCATCATAAATCATTTACATCCTGCTTTCAGTAACAGTTAGCATCTAGAAATCCAGTTATTGCCAGTGGGAGATGTAGGTATTCAGCATATCTGACAGTCCTCAGCCTCTGCCTCTGTTTTTCCTGCTGTTAAATGGAGACAGTAGCTTCTTCAGAGAGTTTCCATGAGAGTAATTAGTTATGAGCTGTAAAGCACTCTGAAGAGCAAAATGGCTAAGCAGTTGTTATTGCACCATTTTAATGCTTAACGAATTTCAGCAAAATCACCTCTTGTTTTTGGAAACACTTGTAAAATATGAAGTGTGAAAAACAACTTTCCTAATTTGATTTCAGTGCTTGGAAAAGTCATTACTGGTCAACATATCTCAAACAAAAAGCTTTATAGGCTTTTATGCAATGGTGAAGACAGTTGGGGAACAATATAAACATAAGCTTGTTTTTCTGACTGAAGATTTTTGTATGGTCCATTTGCTGTGATTACCATGAATCTAAAGAAGGCAGTTTCAGCCCTGAGATTTTTAACCGTTCAATGATAAAATAAACAAAATTATTCAAATATCCTCATGCTTACTGTCAGTAGACATTTTTATTCTGCAGCAGCAATTATCTATAACCCATTGCCAAAGATCTTAAATAACTGATAGATTTTGAAGCCCTTTTAAAAGACCAAATGTGCAGTAAATTGTCAGGTTCTATTCCATGGACCCATTGTCTGTGTATATTGCAAAAAGAAATACACATGAAAAAATTATCAGTCCATTGCTTCCGTTAATAATTCTATATAGCTGTTAGAAGTTGAGGACATAATTTTCCTCTGTTCTTGATTTGTTTCAGGGTTTTTGAGTTCTAATCTGTGGGTGAGATGAGGAGGGAGGACTAGAAAGACCAAGACCATGCCATCAGCAACTTCATTTAGACAAGTGAGATCATGATCACTCCGGCATCCCCAAGGGAACCTGGAGTGGGAAACACTAGCTTCAGAAAAGAGAGGGGAAAAGGGAAAGCAAGGGAACATCTATTCACGTGGGGATGGCTTAGGAAGCTAGCTGCAATTACATCTCATCTGTAAACAGAGAAGCAGTAAGGAAAAGGAATGGGAGACTGCCACTACGAATAATGCCTAAAACCATGGAACAATAGTTAAAGATGTTGGATTGAATCCTGTCACCCCAGAGAGATTAAGATGTTCTTTGTTGGTTTGTTTATTTTTTTTCAGCCAGGAGAAATCAGCAGAAGCAGTAGTAGATACATTTAAAAGCCAAAGATCTCAAGCACCCACTTGTATGTTAGAAACAGCAAAGTTGAAGAGAAGAATATTTAGCCGAGTCACTAAAATGTGAGGGCCTAGTGAACAGCTCAAGTATATGGGCTCAACATATGTGACAACCAAGAGAATGACCACATTGCTGGGCAAGTATCCTGTGCATGTCCTGTGGGGTGCAGCACAGAAAAACAAGACAGAAAGAGCAGTGAAGAAGACCTCCCTTTCTGAATGTTACATCTTGTCCTAGAAAGAAAAGCGTGCACTTGTATGTCAGATTTTCCCTTTTAATTTATGTTGTAGGTGCTTGTGTGATTGGGGACTGCAGGTGCTGATTTGGTTTTTTTTTTGTTTGGGTTTTTTTGGGTTTTGTTTTGTTTTTTTTAAAGTTAGGTTGATTTATTCCAAAAGTGCAACCTAATCTACCTTTCATTAGTCCTAAGAATACACACTGTGGAGTTATTGATGCCCCAGTCATGGGGAGAGTTTCAGAGTATGCCAGAAGGTGTGAAAATTTGTTAAGGAGGATAGATGGCTCATCTAGATCAATTTCCCAGAGTACATTCTTGAGGTTGTAATTAGTGAGCTCTCCTGTACCTGGAATAAATCAAGTAGTGTTCTGGGAACTTCTGATAAGGGATGGTAGCTTCTTGCTGGAGTTGGGTTTGGTGAGTTTACCTGACAAGTTTTTAATCTTGATACCACTGTTTTTACCAGGTGTAATTATGATAGTTGTTGGGAATTACTAAAAATCATCACCAGTAATTCCAGTCTGCTCCAAAATTATTCCAGTCTACACTGAAACAAGCAATGGAGGGATGCATATCCTATAAAATATACTCCACTTAGTTGTGAGTGTTTGTGTTTTGTGGCTCTTGAAGTTATAGGAATTTTTGGTTTTGAAGATAGGCTGAACTTTAACATGATACACAGGAGATCTTAAGGCATCGGAACCATGCATTAATATTCCATAATTTTATACTTCTTTGATATAAAAAACAGTGGCTTTGATTTCTTAAGTACACAAGGTCATAATCCAGCAAGCAAGGGGAGCAAGAGTGAATATTCAACTATCTATAGACAAAGTAAAAAAACCAAACCACTTTTTTCCTAAAATGTCAGTAAGCTCTGCTGAATGATTTTGATTTACTCTCTCTTCCCCAATGCTGTTATCTGAAAGAGTTCACCTTCAGATGCTCCAGGCACAGTTGTGATGGAATGCATATTGCCTCACTGTCCACCAAAAAGTCTTTGAAATCCATTTCATATATATATTTATGAATTTATGTATATATTCTGTTTTCACTAAACAAATGTAACAGAGGTGATTGAAAAAAAAAGACAAACTCAGTGCATATGCTTTGCTCATACCACAAAAAGGGACTTCTGCAGAACTTGCATTTGTTTATTATGTGAGCTGGCTGTGTAAACACTTGACTGCCATGCAACTGTGCCTGAAGCCTAATCAGCTTTGCCATAACTTAGCCAGATGTATGAGTTTAATCCACATGAATGCTAAAAATGACTTAAATGGCTGCCTCTCGATGAATTTGTGGTTTTAGAAGTGTTGTCATTTGCTAATCTACTGTGAAATTAACATTTCTAAATTAAAACAAAACAAACAAAAACCACCAACACAAAAAAAAACCAAACACACACACACAAAAAAAAGCCCAAACAACAACAGAAAACTAACCCAAATCTCATTTATCATTATTCTGAACCCAGTAGATCTTTTAGTAAAATAAACACACTGGCTTTTGTTCGTCCATAGAGACACTGTAAAAGGCCAAACCAAGTTTCATCTACTTTGAAGCATTTTGGTGAATTCATGAAAGTAATGCAAAAGTCACCATAGCTTGGAGGGTGTGCAGCAATTTATATAAATTACTATTCCAATATAAACTACAGCTGGTCTAGCACCAGTGGCAAGTCTGATGTCAGAGAATAATCACATTTCTCATTATGCCATGTATCTTCTTACCTTTGTATTACACAAAGTAATAAACAAACAAAGTACCCCCAAGGGCTGGGGTATCCCCCTGGATAATAGTCTCTACTGTTAAGTACTACTTCATCAAAATGTTTCCTTCTGATGGTGTCTTACTGTAATCTATCTTGAACGTGACCACTAATATATTATATGATAATGTAAAGTATCCCCTGAGCAAGGTACAGGGATGATAAATTATGTTAATATGTTATTCCCATCATATTATCATCAGTCAGATGATGATTTAGTATGATGCATCATCAGAAAAAAATAATCTAATAAGGTATTACTCAAAACTTTATTCCATCCGGGCATAAAGTAGTAAATATAGAAAGTCAATTCAGCTGACTTATATGACAAAAGGTATCCCAATGCCACAGTTCATAAACACCTACATTCAAATTTGTCAAGATACAGAAAAGAAGTACAAAAGTCTAGAAAGTGCAATACGAAGAAATGTTGCTGTTGTAAAGGTCAGAAGCAGATTCTCAGTGTCTCTAACCCATCATTACACTCGTGTAAACACTATATATTACATTCACGTTGCCATTAGTGTAACTGGAGCTGCTATCATACGCATCAGTCAATGTTTTGTCCTGGTAAACTGCTGCTGATAGAAACTTAACCTGACATTCACTGCCCTTTATTCAGAGAGCTGACAGATTTAGTTGAATATGGATATCTGCAGGAAGGCTCGACCACACTTCTATACCTGAACTATTCATCACCAAACAGATTATTATCCTATTATTCAACAATCTGCATGCTGCCACTGCAGCGATCTGTGGACGATACCATTATGTCACTAAACCAAATAGAAATAACAGAGAAACATTGTCATGAAGCAGCCCCAGCTTGGAATGAAAACTGCTCTCATGTCTTCATTTCTTTACTTTTTTTTGTGATATGCTTCATCTGTATTTGTGCAGCTATGGTATGATAATGCTGCATGTAACTTCTGTGAAAGTATACCTTACTTGGTTAAAGGTTATGGAAAAAAGTGTTTCACAAGAAAAAAATTAATGAAGTCCTGTGTCCCAGGGCTTTGTGACATACATCAACTGCATTTTTGTGTTAGTTCTCAAGCTGCCTTCTGCAGGCTCAATAACATAACTGATCTTTACAGAGTCTCCCCACAGCATCTTCATAGCATCTTCAATTTCTTGATGTGCACTACCAGTTCCACTTCCCTGGTAAAGCTTTGATACCTGCCATATCCCTGTGGCCTGATACAATATCAAATTACTGACGAGCCTTTTCTGCATCTCTATACCTATCTCCCCAGTCTCCCAAATGTTTGCCTAGTTTGCCAGTTGGGCCAGATGGCAGCATGTTGTGCCTGACATTGTATAGCCTGATTGGCTACTGAGCCACTGCCTCCTAGCTGCTGGCTGGTCCAGAAGAAGAGCTGTTTACTGAGCTCTTCTGCCTTTCCAGCATGAGAAATACTGTGATCTCTCTGCTTAGATACTGCTTTTTTTTCATTAAACATGAGAAATCAGTAAGAGGTCCACTACCTGTATGTAGAGATCCAGTGGCCTTTGTGGTATCATGGGGAACCTTAGATCTCTGCAGAGGACTGGCAGACGTGACACAGTGGGAGACCTGCATTTTCCTAAAATGATAGCTTGTGAGCCTAAAGGGACAGTAGACACCATGTTTAGGTGGTTTGATCGAGCCTTTGGTGTGGATCCTGTCTCTGCCTTTCTGTCATTCCCACTTCTTGACATTTCCAGCAATGCAAAGCTCCTAGCCTGGGGGTTGGCTGATGGACAGACAGGCGAGCAGTGCAGATGTGGCTGGTATGCTTCATTTCTTTGGAAAACCAGCAGGGCGGCACTGGGAACATTTTGTCCTAGTGGAGAAGAAACAACTGTTACCATCCTCTTTTCTGCTCAGCCTCACTGCCCACCCTGGCCTTGCAAGCGGCTGTTCCTTGCCTTCATCCCTCCCTGTCCCCAGATGGGAAGGCAGAAGATGGTGCCCAGTATTTGACAGGTCCCTGGCCCCTGTCATGCTTCTTGACCCATGGCCCTGGACTCAGCTGCTTCACCTTCATCAGCATCTGTTCTTTCATCTCCTCTACAATATATCAACAATATTTTTATGCAGTGTGTGGGCTAGAGATATGAAATTTGCATGCTTCCCAACGGTCTGGAAATAATTTTATTCCCTCTTTTTTCCAAAGTGAAATTATTACTGATGAAAGATAAAAAACCTGAACTATTTACAAGGTACTGTCATCTCTCCATGAAGCAAAGAAAAGACCTCCATGCACTCACACAGTAGCCAGCCCCCCCTATCTTAGGGTAGTTCTTTTACAGGTAACAGCCTGCCAGTTTGTCTCCTTAGTTGCTAAAATTCACTAGCAGTAGAACTATTTATTTCCTTTTGTCAAAGGGTTTAGTCATAAAAAATATCTATAAACATTGAAGTTCTGTACAAAGGTATAGAAATGCAGTCATAAAATCAACAACAGAAAGAAAAGTCTTGTTTCTTTTCAGATAGCCATCTACAGTTATACTGTCTCACATCAAAGAACACCTTACTTCAGGTGCCTTTTTTAAAATAACTTTTTTACTTTCTTTAGCTTTCTTTCCCCCAGAATGTTTATAACATGTTCATCCACTTTTTTCAAGTTACACTATTATACCATGTGTTCATATTTTACCTGCAAGTGAATTGAGATGATAGAAAGAGAATAATGATCAAACTCAGGCAGCTGCAATGCTTGTGAACTCCAATGAAGTTTAGAATAAGAGAGTACACATGCAACAGTGCTTTCTCAGTTTTGGTTATTGAGATTTTTAGAAGCCTGTGGCTCAAAGACCTCTTTAAAACAGAGGTAAGTCTTTATATACAATATCTTCACAAATACTTCTATACGCTTATCTAGTTATTTTTTGGTGATACTTGTATTTTTAGAGTCCATGACATCCCACAGCAATGTTTCCTTGTATAAATTATAACAATAAAACATTTTTTTTGGATGTTTTTAATCTGCTACTTGTCAGTTATATTTGATGCACCCTGGTTCTACACTCTCCTCCTATTTCCAGTTATATTCAGGGTTGTATAGACCTTCTGTAGTTTTGGGGTTTTTTTTTATTCTGTACCTTTGAACACCCACCCTGTCTTCTCCTACAGGTCTGTTAGTTTCAATGTGTCCTTCTGGAATAGGGGATCAAGACTGCAGTCAGTAAGCAATATGTAGGAATATCCTAGATTTCAATAGTGCTATGCTTTTATCTTTTCCTGATCCTTTCCATCATTTTATTTCATTACATTTCATGTTTTTTCCCTCTTAGTCTACTTTTGAGCTTGGAGTTGATGTTATAGAGCCATCTATCTGTTATAACCATAACATTTGACAGCTCAGTATAGAGTCCTGTTATTTTTTATGTAAATTACATTTATTCCATCTGCATCCCTATGATGCTGAATTTGGTGACATTTTATCACTTGGCAACAAAGATTCTTTGGCAAATTTTTTCGGTCAGTCATCATCTTTACTACCATGAAATACCTTTGCATTGCTAGCAGAATTTTACCTTTTTGCTGTCCGGCCTGTATTGCAGATTCTACGTGCACTGTCAGCAGGACATGAGCATTGGTCCCTGGGTGATGCCACTCTAAAAACTGACCTTTTCTTTCTGACTGTTTTGTTTTGACCAGCTACTTACCCATGGATTGACTGAAACTTAAATAACTGGCAAAGTCCTTCAGGATAAAATGAGAAGTGACCTCACAAAAATGTGAGCTGAAAATTTAATTCATCAGCTATTAAGATATTGATTCTCATCTGCACTTCCTGATGCAGCTGGGATACTTGCAGAGTAGCTCAGCCTCATAATAATGCTGATCATTAGCTGTGCATCTGTGTGTAGCACTGTAACTCTCGAAAGAAAAGCCTTAATTTTTTTGATGTTTCCAACTCATTTCTAGAAAAAAGATTTGAAGAACCCTTAGATAAATAAAATCTAGTGTACCCCAGAGCAAGCTGTATAAGAATTCAGCATCTAGGTTCCTACATTCTCTAGTACAGCATCCCAAAGAATAGAATATGAAAATGTATACTGGAGATGATAACCATAGCCTATATGGTGTTTATTTTGCATTTAATTGCATTTCCCTTTGTCCTCAATTTTCAGTTTTCCATATGCTTCTGAGTTTTTATTGGCCCCTTTAAGTCGTATGGTGTGGAAGGAATTATGGCAGGGGTTCATTGGCAAGGCAGTAGAGTATGAATGATCTCAGTATTATGGCAGCACAGAGAGAGGCCACTTGACTGCTGAAATATGGGAACTGTTTGTTGTGCATGTCAGCCAGGTATGCATGTGGAAATCACTAGCTGTGAAATTGCTAATGATAGTTAATGATATGAAGTGTTCAACAGTGCATGGTAACAGTTTACTTTTGATCCAGTAATAAATACTTCGTGAAGCCCTGGGCAAGTCAGGGGCATAATTTCAGAGACAAGACTTCACTATTGCTTTTAAGAAAGGATATTGCTTCATAACATATTTTTTGTTTGATTTAAATTACTTGGGTTTAGTGAAATATTTGTATTCAGTAACTCAGTTCTGCTGTAAGAATGGAAGCTGTAGCAAATTCCTTTCTTACAGAGTTGTGCAAGATAAGGCATCCTTCAAATAAGCATCTCAGAACAAATCCTTTTCACCTTTTCCATTGACTTTAGTATGACTACTTGTGTTAGCAAAGTGGATAGGCTCTGGATGCGCAGATTGAGTAACTCTGTAGGAGTAACTTTGAAGAAATTGGTTATGGCTGTAATGTGAGCTGTGCTGACACAGCTGGCAGATAGCTTGAAATTGATACTCTCAAAAAGAGAAGGATCTTTGCTAGAAATATTAGTTTCAAGAAAAATGACATTTTTTCCTATCATTACTGTCAAGAAGTGCTATAGTTTCTAAGCTGGATTTGGGAAGGATGCATGGTTCTGATATTTAATTTCAGAAAAAAAGAGTTTCTCCTTTATCGAGGGCCAAGCACCCAATACTGTAAAATTTGCTGTTGTATTCTTACTCCTAAGAAATGCAAAGCTGAACTCTCTAAAACATGATGAGACTTGTTGCCCCCACCAATTTCAGCATTACCTTTGAAAAGATCAGTCTCAAAAATGTTTTGTGTTTACCTGTTTTTGTACAATTGTCAGCTTCTTACTGTGGCTCTGAGGACACCACCAATCCTTACTGGCCTGCCTGGTATCCCCTGGGACTTCCCTCCTACAGGCTCAGGACCCTATTTCAGCTCAGCCTAGGGCCATTACTCCCTGCTCCAGTAACATTGCAGCTGTCCAGCCCCAGGCCTGTTGGACTGAAGTTGTTTGAATTTGCTAGATTCACCTTGGCTTCCTACCTTGCCTTCACCTGATGCTCACAGGAATGTCAGAAGCACCCCTTGCAATCACCAGCCTGTCCTGCTCATCACCCCAGGCATCATGGGGTGCACCCAGCTCACAAGGGCATTGCCCAGCCTGTATGGCAGCCGCTCCCTGCTTCCCTACCCTCGGGGATCAGTCCTGCTCATCAGTTCTCTGACATCTTAGATGGCTGTGCTGATGTGTAAAGAAGTTAACTTCCGAAAGTTGATTTTTTTTTTATCTCTTCTGTCTTTACCTTTTTCCTCTTTATTTTCTATCTCCTTCCTCTTCTGAAGAAAGCAAGCTGAGCTTTCAACTCTGGAAGAGCAAGACCTCTGCCCATCTTCAACCATGGATCCCTTTTGCTCCATCTTTGAAATGAACCACGTTCATTTAAATGCTAAACAAATATATGCTATTAAAATAAATGGGTAAAAACCTTGGCTCTTCAGTGAGCACCTTGTAGATAAAGACACCAGAGCTAACAGGAAAATACCTGTTAGTCCAGTTAGTTACACAAACAAGAGGCAGTGGTATCAACCACCTGTATTTCGTAGGTTGTTGCTGTTATTTGGTAGGGTTTTTTTGGTAGTTATTCTGCTGTATCTTTGTTGTTGTATAAAGTTCTTTAAACTGCACTGTTAAGAAAACATAAATGCAGCACAGATGTAAGTGGTCAGAAATTTTCAGAAAGCGTTCCTGATTTGATAGTTCTTCATTTTTTAGCAAAGTAATTTAGTATTTTAATTCTTTCACTTTTGTCTGAAAGATGATAGTGTAGGATATATCTGTCTTTACATTTTGTGTGTATGTATACCACTGCTCAATTCATCTTACTGATGACCTTTAGGAAGACAAAATGATGGGTTGGGTGGAGTGTTTTGGAGAATCATCCTGCTATACTTCTAATGTTAATGCTAGTTAATGTGAGGTGTTTCCAGCAATCTCTGGGTAGACATTTCTTCTTGGCTGATTTAGTTCTGCCAATATCTTAAGCACTGATCCTTTCCATCCACCAGCAGCTATCGCCCTTTTTGAAGACAAAAATAGATGTGTACAGTAGGAGTTAATATTCCCCACAATTGACATATTCTCAAAACCCTAAATAACTTGTTCTGAAAAATTGGATAACTAACTAGGGGTGTGAGGGGAAATCAAGTTCTACATATTTAACTTTAGCATTGTTAATCAGTATATTTGAAAGAAAATGAGTGTTTTCCCAGAGATTAAAAGCAAATCCAGTCATTTTGAAAATCAGGGCATTTTGTTCATTTCAGTTCTGAGGGAATGAGGGACTGGTAGACCTGACTGGAATTGGGCATAATGAGAGCAAATTCTGAAATGCCTTTTCAGAGCAGTTTTGTAATCTTGCCATGTAGTTTCTCTGATATTCGAACAGACATTAGAGGATAATGTTGATAATACTGAGTAGTTCTAAATTATGATTTGAGGATGCTAAATTCTGACTATTTGTAACTTTGCACATGAGAAATTTGATTCATATGCTCAAATAAAAGCATTGCTCCAATAAAATGGTACAAGGTTTTTGTACAGGATGATGAATTATGTCAAATATTTAAAACTAATCTCTCTCATTACTTTTGTCTCTCTTCACTCTGATTTTTTTTTTTCTTCTTTTTTTTTCCACCGATTTCTGTCATTTAGAGTGGAATAAAGTTACTACACTTCTGTCATGGAAAATTATTGCATGATTCAGTAAGGTCGTACATGAAGGAATAGTAACTGACAGATGCATAGGAATTTCTGTGCCATATTAGACTAACGGTGCACATATTTCAGTAACTTTTGTCCCAGAAATAGACAGTTCTATGTGTCTGTGCATCTGGAACTGATGGGTTTGCACCTCAGCATTTGGTAAAACTGCAGCAAGCTCTGTGACAGTTCCTCTGCAGTGTCTGCCATTCAAGGAAAATACAGAAGAGGCTTTTCAACAGAAATAAATGGGCATTGTTTCACATCACTGATATTTCTTGGACATAGGGAGTCTAATGGACTGTGTTTGCTTCTGGCTGCTTATGGGTATTGCTGTCTTTGCACACCTAGCAGGAGCTCATACATCTTACCTTCAGTTTTATATCTAACGTTCTCAGTGGTATCACCCCTCACTTCAATTTTTTAAGCAGGGCACAACAAAAGTTCTGTCCATCTAACAGGCTTCCTTCTGTGCCCTCTTTGTCATTTTTCATATTAAACATTCTGAGGTTGCTGATACATCCCAAGCCTCATCTTGATAGAGGAATGTGCCATAGCTGCCAGTTGCATTGTTCTGCTGTGACAGTTATGTTTAGAGATTTAATTAAAGAAACCATTAATACCTCTTGTTTTTTAAAAATTTGTCTAACATGTAACATTAAAAAAAAATCTGATAGGAGATGGCAAACATGCAGAGTAAGGAATAGATTTTGTGGCCCATGGGAAAATATATAGTGTGTCAGTTGCCTCCCCGAGGTCTTTTCATGTAAGAGATCACAGGCAGATTTTTTTTCTTCTAAGCTCAAAGAAGAGATGGCATTTTGGGAAGATTGTCTCTCTTTCATGCATAGCTTGAGGTAAAGAATGAGGCATTCTGCAACCTGTAGTTCCAATTCTGTCTTTAAATGTGTGGCAAACTGTGCTGTTGCCAACCCTGTAGGGAAAGGGGTGGGGCAGGGGGCTTGGCTGAGGCAGTGAATTTCATTTCAAGGGCTGCTCTCTAAACAGTTCTACAAGCTAAGCAACGTGAGCCCAATATTCTAATTGCGAGGGGACTCTTGACACTGCATAGTAAAATTGCTTATTAAATTACAGCCAAGAAAAAAGTCAGAAGACAGACACTATTCATCTGGCAGTGTACAGGGAGAGAAAAAAGGCTGAATTTTAATGATTTGAGTAGCAGTGTTAGTGTTCCTTTATGATGTGAAACTAAAACTAGCTTATCACTGGTATCATTATTAATGTACGAGGTGAGGCAGAAATACAGTTTGGTTCCTAACCCCCCTTCTGCCCCTTCCTTCCACCCCCCAGAAGAGAGAGAATAAACTATAAGCAAAATGGGCTTGCATTGGAGCTTTCTGATACTGGGAGCTGTGACAGATTTCATTGCTACAGTAGTAAAATGTAGATGATTTACAAATTATCTTAATCTGAAGGTGAGGCATTGTTTAAACAGTAAGTATTGCATTTATTATTTTCCCAGTCAGATCAAAATGTAAAAAGATGTCCAGTATCAGTAACACTGTTTATCACTCTAATCAAAAACCAGAAATATCTTTTCAGCTATTCTAAACCTTATCTGTCCTTCTATTATGGATGAGCAGCTACTTACTACTGTTCAATCATAGACATTTCTTCAGGTAGGCATATTGCAATCTCCACCTTTTGAATGTCTTTCACATAAATAAAATAACTTTTTTTTTGCATAAAAAGATATTCTGAAAACATAGTTAAGTATTGAAATTTACATTTTTATGAATATAACATCTTCATACATAAGATGAATCCATTGTAAAAATTTTAGAGGTTTTGCTTCGCTTTGTCATTAGAGCTAGCAGAAAATAATTTTATTTTACACTACAACACTGATCGCATCTTATGCCCTTGAATGTGAACTGCCTTGAATTCTGTTAAGATTCTGTTTTCTATTCTCATTTTCACAGTCAATGAGCCACTACTGTTTCATTCCAAAAGGGATCAGTCAGTAAAGCTGTATCATGAAGCTAGCTGTAGAGTCTAATCAGATTCTTTAAAACTCATTTATATTTAGCCAATAGTCACAAACCTCGCTGCAAATGCTGCTCAAGATATGACCTCTTTTTTGAGTATGATTAGGGAATACATAGTCAGATTTATGAAAAGAACACACTTTAAAAAAGAAATTTCCTATTACATTATCCATATTAGAAGCATTAAAAAATAAATCTACAAATATCCAAATGCCTTTTATTTGCGTGTATAGATTTGTGTTTTGCCTAAAAGTAGATCTTTAATTATTAACATATAACTTCTCATTAAAATTCAAAAATATTTTTTAATGGAAGTCTTCAAATTAGAAAAGTAGGCTAATAGTAAATCTGTTGTTTCATCAGTTTCACTTGACAAACAAAACCTTAGAGTAACATAATCATCTAAACTGGTATGTGTTTTTTCCTGTCATCTTCTGAGAGCTGTGATAAGGAAAGAAAATATGGAATTCTTTTGCATCCTCCCTTGAATGCTGGTATGGCCCTCCAGAAAGTATCTTGAGTGTCCACGCAAGTAAAAGGGGGATTGCCTTGTAAGACAAGGTTCAGGTGGTGAACTCTTGTGTGGGAACAAGTGTCTCATCATCTGCATTGCTTGTCAGCCAGAACTGATAGACTGCTGCTGAGGAAGACCATAGGAGCTGTGCTCTGCAGTTAGACCATAAAACTCAAGCGTTTCTCAGAGGACACATCCTGATAGCTGGACAGCCCAGCATGTAGTGTACGTTTGAGGCACTGAATATCTAAATCTTCCACTGCCTCAGGAATCTTAGACTCTCATATTCCACCAAAACACCATTGCAACTAGACCATGAGATCAAACACCAAATGCTCTTATCCTTCCTGGGAAAGGGACAAGAAAATAGGGTGTTTTTAACTTGGAGAAATCTCCTTGGTCACCTTATTTCTTCATTCTCATACCCAAAAGCAGTTGTAATTGCTTCCCAAGTGGAACATCTCCACAAAGGAAGGGACCAAGAGCATCACACCCTGCAGTGCTGTCTAGGGCAGGCTCAGACATGGAAGCAGGTGAGTCATAAAGTCCTTTGCATCTCTGACATGTCAGAGGAGTGATCTGACCTCCAGGTTATTGGATTAAGAAAAGGAGAAGGGAGGTACTTCGGCAAGAATACAAAATAAAGTACTTCCTTTACCTTACTACTGCTAAAATCAGTAAGTGGTTCGCCACTGACTTCAACCACAACTGTGCAAGCAAAGGCTTTTAAAAGAACAACTGAAAAAAAATGGATCATAAAAAACCCATCTTGGCTACAGTTGTAACTATCATACAACATAAATGTTAACCATACATTTTTCATCAGCAGGTGCGACCCAGTGATGAGAAGTTCACTTACTGGCACATCACCACAGACACAGAGCTTTGCTTTTTTTGGTAGAACAGCCATCCTCTGTAATTTTAAGTCAGGCCTCAACAACTCACAGGCACTTTTTTATATTTTCAAAGCAAATTAAGAGATCGGCATACTTGCTTTTTAACTATGGCTTTTCTTCAATTGCCAAATTGATGTTCTATTTAATTTCTTCTTCTTGTTTCCATCAGAAATACTATTATAATGCTGAGCAGAATCTATTACTGCTTGTTGAAAGCAACTGCAGCCAAGCAATCTTGGCTCTACTGACTGCCTCCTTCTACCATCTAGTGGTGCCTTAAGTATACTGCTCTCTCTCCTTATTTAAAGAGTTAAATGGATAATTATAATAAAGGTATACTTCTGAAAAGATAAATATATCTGGAGAAGAAATACTTTATTCTGAAATGGAAAAGTAGTTTTCATACAGAAAAGATTTCTGGAAGAATAGAAAAGATTCACTGGTTTAAATTACTAATATTACATGAAAGTTCAGCTTCCTGTGGTCTTGTAAAGAGTAAGTCAGGTTTGTTGATTGATTTCTTACAAATTTCTTTGCGGTAGCACTTTGATTTTACGTTGAAAGCTGCAGAATGAAACTATTCAGTATCATAAGGAAATGCCTATTAAAAACACACTTGGTTTGCTATTCACCTGGATATTTAAATTGCACAACAAAAATTAAAAGATGTCAGAAGTAAATAATAATAATAAAAAGCCTATAATTTCCTTTCTGATTATATAATTTTTAAATTGCTTCTGGTGCTCCATTTTGCAATAGATGTCTCTGTTTCATTTAAGGAAAAAGTGTTTAAATGTCAATGTACTGTGAATTTCAGGCTTGGGATGTTTTCAATCAAAAGGCATTTTATAGCTAACTATATGACGGAACAAACATTAATCATCTAAAATGCTTTTTGTTCTTTTGCTGGTTTTGCAGAATTAGACTACAAATAAACCCAAATTTTTATCAAATTCTAAAAAAGATACGTTTCTTCCTTTCCACTTGCAGCAAATGGATAAGGCAAATTGACAGAAGACAGTATGTAGAATATCAGCATCCAGGATATTCTTTTTTTTAAATTTTCTTTTAAACAAGTGCTATTCTGTGTCTTAACCATATTGACAAGTTTTAAACGTATTTTTCCAGGGTGGGAAAATCCCCATAAGGTGGACAGCTCCTGAAGCTATAGCTTACCGGAAGTTCTCTTCAGCAAGTGATGCATGGAGCTATGGGATTGTGATGTGGGAGGTGATGTCCTATGGTGAGAGACCATACTGGGAGATGTCCAACCAGGATGTAAGTACTACAGGTTTTTGAAACATCCCTTGAAAATGTTTTCCACTTCCTGCCCTGCTTTGCTTTCTCATTCACTTTCTAGACTGGAATCTCATTTAAATCAGCATAACTCTTATCAATTTAAGAGAGTCAGTTAATTTATGGAACCTGAAGATTTGTCCCTTTATAACTAAAACCTTGACTAGCTTGCTCCCATGAATTAAAGACATATTACAAAGAGCCATAGCCAGCTTGCCAGGTTCTGAACACTGGCTAGATGTGGCTTTCATCCAGATCCTTGGGAATGTGCACCAGATATGCTATTTGCTGCAGTTTGCAGTTAAGCTATAAATCAAAACTTGAGGGAATACTGGACATATTCTGATAATGCAGTTGGCCTCCATTATCTCCATTACAGTCTTGATAGTACCCTTCAGTGGGCACACATGATTCTAAAAGGGTTAAGCTGCCATAAGAAAGGTATTTGCCAATTCTCCTTCCTAAGAATTAAATGCACTCTGTTTACCTTAAAAGCTATGTATAGGCTTAACCACAGTGCAGGACAATAGCTCTCCCTTGTAACAAACTTAAGCTTTCTTTTGACTTTTTATTGCAAAAGTTGTGGCCAAATAATTCCTTCCCAATTAAAAAAAACTAGTTAAATTGAAGGCTTGTTCTAGAAAATGCAGCAACAGGAAAGGCAATTTTTTTTTCTCAAATATAATTACATTTTCACTAATTTTCACTGATTATTTTGTTTGATGGATCCCCATGACAGCTCAAACTAGCATACTCAATCTTCATCCATCAATCTGTATGTCAAAATGCAGAATATCAGGCAACCCATCTTAACCTTTCTCACATATGTGACTAGAATACCTCTGCATTGATTCTGAAGAGTTGGCAAGACTTTTCCCAAGTGGCTGGTTTTATACTGTTGCTAAGTTTTTCAGGTGTTAAGTCTGGTTGCTTGTAAGGCTGATAAGTCATTTGGGGATAAGGATCTGAGAGAGATTTTCATTAAAAAACATAATTTCAGAGTGTTCCAGGAAGAAAAGAAAAATATACAACCCAAAACACACCAACCAGAAAAGCCTAGCAGAACTAATAAAGCCTTATTTCTTTTGGATTTGTACTCTACAGCCTCACCAATACTATAATCCTCCTATAATCTCCAGCATTGCTCTTGTGAGTTTACCCTCTTGGAATTAAACCATCTCTCCTGTAGTTCATTCTCCCCTGACAGTGCCTACAGTCTCAATCCCCACTCTATGCATCTACCTGCCAGCAGCCCAGCTCCCTACTGTGCTCCTCAGTAGACACCGGGTATGAGATGATACATGCTGTGCCTGGTTTTGAGCTGTCTTCTGTTGACTGACTAGGCAGTGGTGACTGGTTGCCCATCTGAAGAGAACAAGCAACCACTGAGCTGACACAGACCTTTTCTTTTTGGTGGAGACGTCCTTTTGGTACAATCTGAACTATAAACACATCATAGATCTACCATGAAATAAGCTGACAAGACCAGTAGTCTCAAATCTGTTTCTCACAGCTACCAATCTGTTGGCATTTGAGATGCCCTAGGGTAATGAAGATCTCCACATGTAGCTGGCACAGGACATGTAGGAGACCTGAGTCCTTCTGGAACAACAACTGAAGGCAGGCAGGATACCCTAGGGAGTCTAAAATTAGACACCTGAGCTTGGGTAACCGAATTAAGGATACTTTTTCCCTGGGGCACAGTGTGAAATCATCTGTGTATACACTTCTCATATACTTAAGTCTCTATGTCCTACAACCAACTTTATACCTCTGTTCAGCTGCTGATTCTTACACAACTTGATTAATTAGATGGAAGTGAGCCAATGGGTTCAAAGTTAATAAAAGAGAATGAACAAGCAGACTCCAGCTAATGAGTACCCCAGCCTCTGAACCTTGCCTGAACTGAGAGCCACTTAATCATCTCCTGAACTGCCACAGCTTACAAGCAGAAATTTAAGGCAAACTGCCATTGCTTTCCTCTAAAAAGCCACATTATAAGATGTGGTTTAGGAGCTTATTGCTAAGGAGCTCAGACATCGCTTTAGCCTTGCAATAGCAGAGGGTGTTATTCTTAAGCTAACTTCTATTCAGAAGAAAAGCTGAGCCCAGCCATGGCAGTATCAGACTGTTCATCATTAGCATGCTGATGCAAAACCTGATTACTCTGCATTGCATGGAATGCACTCTGTATTAAAATGCACATACAGCCACAAATTTTCTGCCATTTCAAATAGATGCACTGGTTAGTTTCTCTGTGGGCCTTCTTTTAGTGGGACACTGAATAGAACAAGAGACTGTGAAAAAGCTACTAGCAAGTCACAGAATCATACAACAGCTGAGGTTGAGGGATCTTTCAAGACTGTCTAGTCCAGCCCCCCTGCTCAAGCAGGGTCAGCCAAAGCAGTCTGCTGAGGACTGTCTCCAATCAAGTTTTGAGTATCTCCAAGGTTGGAGACTAAAATCTCCCTGGGCACCTTGTGCCAGTGCTTGGTCACATGCATTTAATGGATTTCATGGTTTTCAATTTGTCCCCCAGTGGGATACAAATCTTCTCACACCAGCTCTACTACTAGTCCACCTCTTGACTCTCCCACTGCTGTTACCACTAACTAGGAATGGGAGGAGAGAGAGACCTTCTAAGAAGTCCATTCAGCTCCACTATTCACCTGTTGGGAAGAGGGTTTGAATGGCTGGTAGGACCCTCATGTAAAGTCCAAGTTGCCAGGTGAAAGTAGTTCACAACACACACCTTCATTCCAGCTGCCTTTCTCTCTCTTTGAGGCTGGCTTCAGCCCATCCTCTTCCCCTCTATCTCATCCTATCTATTCAATATCTATTCAAGGCCATGCCAGCAGTAAGAATTCATAAAGCAACCCCTCCATTTAAAGTACATTAAATATCCAGCTTCAGCATGATGATAGCAACATTTAATTACTTCTCCATCCAAAACAGAAGTATCTATTAATATAAAATAATGCTGTGGGCCCTATGGATGCTGTTGATGCTGACTCCTAGGGGCCTTCCCTGCAGTTCAGGAACACACAGCACAAAGGACTCCTTTTCTCTGGAGCCCTACCCACAGTCTTTCAGTACTGAATTGTTAACAGTGTGCACCCGTGACCTTCTAAATACATTTAATATCTAAATGTCATTGGGAAATTTCAAGTTATTAGACATACTGTACAGTTTACTATGCTGGATATTGGGACATTTCTTTTAGTACAATAAATCACTCTGAATGCACATGAGTTTATTTTGCAGAAATAACAGGACTTTCCCAAAGGTCAGTGATACTGAACATACGACAGAGCAGGTAACAGAGAGGGGCACGCACTAAATGGATTCATAAAAGACATTATGCAAACAACTGTTAAAAAGGTTTTACCTAAGTATAGTCAGAGGTTCTGCTACAACAAAATGGGTTAAACTGATGCCTGCCACCTAAATAAATCCAGCCTGATTTTTCAGAGACTACAACTGTTTATAGGTACCCATCGAGTCAGTGCAAGGCAGAGAAACTGAACGCCTCTGCAAATGTAATGTCCTCTATTTATTTTCCTAAGCAGGGATTTGGAAGCTGAACTTCAGGTAACTGAGTTTGAAAATGCCTCTCATAAAAATTTTAATACTGTACACAGTATAATGTAGAGGCTTTAAAATGTTATTAACTTTGAGAAATGTTCTTGTTTAAGTAAATAACCATTTTATTATCGTGGTAAGTCACTTTCAACCTGTGTTGGTGCTGATTAATGCACTTCTTAGATGTGTGGCAGGCACCAGAGGTGTCCCTAATTAGGGCTGCTGCACAGTCTGTCGTGTCTTATTGCTTAATTAATAAACATTAGCTAAGATATTGAACTTCCGAAGGAAACTAGTGTACTGATGACCAGATTGTGCTAAGAGCCTGGCTTCCTAATGCTTGTATGAGGAAAGGAAGATTTATATTCCATGCATTTGCTTTGTAGAACAGCTGTGAGTGAAGCCTCATGGGACACCTGTTTGAGGCCACTGTATAAATTAGTGCATGTTGAAGAACTAGAGTATTCAAAAACAAACAAACAAACAGGACCATAATCAATATGCAAGCAAACTACTGTAGCAAACAATAAAGTCCTGACAGTATGAAAGTTTCTTGTAATAGTAAAAATAAATTACCCTATTATAGTTCTTTCAACCCACAGACATCAAAATACTTGGCAGTCACCTGGGATTGGCTCAGTACCATGAGGCATGAGCAGCTGCCTCTCCCTCCTGGTAGATTTTTCAGATGTCAGCAGGACACGGGGACAGTGTCCCTCTGGACTTTCTTCTGCCTCAGTCTCATTAAAATATCTGTCAGTCATTTTTCAAAACCAAAAATTTATGCTACTGTTAATAATTAAACTATCAGAACAATTACAGCTTAATTTTCAGATGCCATTTTTTGCCAATTTCAAATTATTTTGAAACCAAACATGCATGAATTTTATGTAGGAGTCCCTAAAATATTTTTCAGATCATTTTTGTATCATAATTAATATTTAATATTAACTGTGTCTTCAACCTTTACAGCTGTCTAACATGAAACAAGAATAATAAAATGTACTTAGCAAGCCGCAGTGTTTAATATCGTCTGTGTACAAAACTATCTAAAAAGAGTGGTGCTCTTTATAAAAATAAAAGCCTAAGCATTAAAAAGCATGGAACTAATTAGCTATGGTAACCCCTTTTCCTTATAGTTTATATTCTTACCTGCCAAAAAATGTTACTTGTAAAAATACACCCTGCCCATTTTAGTCACCTTAATGCTGACCCACAAGGCCTTCTGATGAATTTTAAACATAGTCATTGATGAAAAGAAACCTACAGCCTCTTCCTCAGTGTTTCAGGTCAGCACAGAAAATTTGTGTGTTTTCCTGCTCTTGTTATTCATCAAGTGTTCATCATAAACCCAGAACTAGAGAGCAGTAATCAGCCTTTTTGTTAGCAGACTCGGGGCTTCATTTGCATAGAAACTGGGCTGATGTTCCTATTCTTCCAGGCTGAAAAAGATGGACCATTGATTTGCCACTGTGGAAAGGGCTAGGCCTATTGCTAAAGCTGTTGCTGTATCCTTCTTGTAGATACAGGTGTCTAGATCATTTCATGATTAATGTGGTGCTTCTTGAACCTTAAACCACCAGGGAAAAAGGCATTTAAAAAATGTTAACATGTATAATCTCTACATATTATGTAATATATCATATGATATTACCAAGAATTATGTAATATTTCTTCCCTTTTAGGTATATGGATATCTAAGGCCTCTATTCAGAGATAGGGGCTATGAAAGTAGCAAAATGAGGGTTAAAATAAATAAATAAGGAACTAGAAAGCTCTAAGTCTTCCTTTGAGACTTGATTCCCATTGCAGCATTAGACACTTATCACATCTTTACGGTTGCTTCTTAGACTCTAAAAATAATACTTGCCTCACAAGGGATACTAATGAGGGAATATTTGCAGTTTATTTTTAAAATGTGCTAGTATTAATGAGAAATTATAATTATTCCAGTACCAGCTGTCATTTCTCTTCATACTGAAATGTTCCTTTAGAACAAGAGAGGAAAAAAGATGCACTGCAACCTATTTTTCAAAGATATGGTGAAATAGAGTGTGCCAAAGAAAGTATAATGTTGGGAAATTGTGGTTGCTTTTGGGTGTTTTTTTCCCAGAATAAATGATTTCAGAACAACCTCATCAGTTCCCTGTTGTTATGTTGAGCAAATGCTGTATGTCTCATACAAGTAGAGAAAGTTTCGCCTTGCCTTAAAAACAGAATGCATCTCGTAAATTCATCATTTGCAACAGGTACAGTTAAATATAAACACTGATACCTGCATTTCTGGGTTGCCTCTTCAGTGACAAGTATAAACTAAGCTCTATCCCACACTGTACCAAGTACCAGTCTGGGGGGTGTATTCATCGTTAGAAGGCAAGGCTTTGGAGAAATTATTTATCTCATACTCTGATGGTATTTTATCCTATAGCAACCATTTGGGCAGCCAAGATTTTGGACCATCGAATTAAATCCCAGGGAGGTGAACGAGTAGCCAGGAGGGCAGGTGGAAGAATTACCATGTTGACATCTACTGCTAGATAACACCCCTGGACATGTGTAGCCAGTCCTGTCTGCATGTATGTGATCTGTCAATACTCATAGGTGCATAAAATTCAGAGCTCCCTCTGGAAAGTGATGCTTCTTTTGGAGTATCCTGTACTTCCCAGTGATCTTGCCAATGGGTCTGAACCTTACCCTGTGCAAATGCAATTCCCTGCTGCACTGCCAACACTTATTTTTCACATGTAGGTGTTTCTGTCAGGACACAAAAGGGCTATGCGCTGTAGGATCAAGTGACCTCATTCTATAAAACTCAGACATCCAGCTGTGTACAGCAACAAGAGTCTTGTTCCATTTTCTGCCGTGCCATGAAGGGCAGCTAAGGTCCTAATGTAGCTTCATTGCTCTTATTTACTTGCAAAATGCTTGCAGCATAAGCATTAGGCATTGCTAAACAGAGCCAACAACATTAATTCAGACTTCAAAAAGAGAACAAGGATATATTCCAGGATAATAAGATTGAATATATTGAAGCTACAGCTAGCTCTATAAAATATTGATTTGCTGTAAACAGTTTAATGTACCCCTACCAGCTGCATTAATACATCTGCAGCATGTACATACATCTGTGTGAAAATGATAAATATCTTCTTAAAGCAGAGTGGGTATAAATGCAGTAGGTACGTTTCTCATAAATGCACTGTGTTATTATAAATATTGCATACAATCATTTGCACTTTAAAGAGTATTTAGCATGGGTTGGATTTTTGTGTGGAAGAGTGATCTGTGTGTGGTAGGTAGGGTTGGTATTTTTCCTAGCTTTAGGTTTTGATCAACCACTTACTATCTTTTCACTGTTTTATAAACAAGACTATGTCATTTCTGTCATCATCCTTACCACTACCACCACTCTCATTGCAGAACCTAGTAACATTTCCTCTTGTCTTTTGAATCTTTAACATAGAGTGAATCCAGCCAGTTATTCATGGACCTTATCTACTTTTCAGACAATGTTTTTAGTTACTAAATGTTTCAGTGTTACTAAAAACAAGCCTCCTTCAACTCTGATCAAATGTAATTTTTCATACATGTGATTTATCTGTGACATCAGATCTGTTTCTTTACAAATCCTGACCAAACACATTTTCTACGTCTGCAAATCTGAAAGTTTTACTCACTTTATGGTATATGGTAAAATCACATTTTTCTTAACTTCTGTTTAGCCATAAAAGCTTGGTCATCTACATTTCTGAGGGGCTATGCAAGGTAACATTGGTGTTTCACTGTAAGTCACTGTATGGAGCATTGCCTGGATGAATAGTACTCCAGTGATCAGCAGAAACAAACCAAGTAAATTTGCCAGGTGCTACAATGTTCACTTGTAATGCTTGACTGTATGGTGACACTGCCACACACTAATGGTTTGTCAGTATGCAAATACTAGAGCATCCCAGTATGCAGTGACCATATGAGGTTAGTTTGTTGCCCACTAACCCCATTCAGTACAACATCAATCTGAAACAGTTGAAGACAGTGATACTGGTTAGTTTTCTCTTGGCTCTTTGAAGAGGTTGGCCAGAGAGACTAAAAAAGTACCACTGTGTTTCATATGCCTACAAAATACTTCACATCTCCTGTGGTCATACGCTTGCCAGTCCCAATTCCCTGAGTGAAGCCCCCAGCAATGAATAAAGTCAGGGTGGCAGTTCCATCAATTGTTATCACTGGTTTCTAATTTTCAACTCTACACTGTCCTTTCAGCATTTAATTCTAATGCACAGTAGTCATATGCATTGTATTTCTTTAGGTTATACTGTCTATTGAAGAAGGCTACAGACTTCCAGCACCCATGGGCTGCCCAGCATCTCTTCACCAACTTATGCTTCACTGCTGGCAAAAGGAGAGGAACCACCGTCCAAAATTTGGTGACATTGTCAGCTTCCTAGACAAACTGATCCGCAATCCGAGCACCCTTCATACCCTAGTGGAGGACATACTTGTGTAAGACTCTTTTATTATTATTTTTTTTTATGCATGGTGGCTATCATTAGGTGTTTTAAGGCATTAAGCAGAGGTGGGAGAGAGACACAGAGTTCTGAATTCACAAAGTTATGGGGGTTCAAGTAACTTTAAGCCCCTTTTAAGGTTTCCTTTATTGTTAATATACTGTTGTATAAGGACTTTTGAGTCATGAAGATAGTACTAGGTTTTGTTTGGTTGGGTTTTTTTGTCTGAACTGTTTGTGTACTTTCTATCAATCTTTTTGAATCTCTTTGTGTGTGTCTGTGTGTGCTTCTCATATGTGCTTGTTTTCTCTTTGTAATTTATTTCTCTATTCAATATCCCATCTTTCCACCTGACAGTGCTCAAGTAATTTCTGAACTGCTTTGGAGTAATTTCTTGCAGAAAGTAGTTATGTCTTAACTTGCTAAAACTTTATCTGCAGAAGAATAGTAACAGTGGCCAAATAAGACATTATGCTATTACCTTTCCACAATAAATTCTTGATGGTGTCGCCCATTTTTTTCCATAGATAATATTACAGATACTAATGTAGCCACAGGAGAAGCAAGGGTGTGGATAGAACTTGTCAAGTTTTGTAGGCTTATTGATCCATTTTTTTTTATCTTAAAGTGAACTTCATTAGCTGAAGTTCACCTTAAGATAAAGGTGCTTTCATGGAGAGACACACACACACACACCACCCCCCCGGCTTTATAAAGGGTTTTCAAGACCTGCATGGGTCTTGGTGAGAACCTCAGTGAGTTAAGAGAAGGTTTTATATGGTTTGGAGAAGAGCTGAACAAGGCAAAGACTGAGGCTGGTATCTTACTGTGCGAAAGGCTGAATGGAGATGTTACTAGGAATACCTAGAATTAAGGCTACAGCTATTTCATCTGTCACAAACTAGTGGGCCTTAATTCTCATGCACTGGAGTTAGTGGCCTCCATGTACGTGTGTATAAATGTATATATGACCTGCTGCTTGTACCTGAGTCACTTTATTTAGCATCAGAGCAATGTGTTTTTAATCTATTCTGATTGTAAAACATTCCTTAAGATCTAAAATCATATGCCTGTTTACTTGCAGGCAAGTTTTTATTGAGCTCACTTGCTTGGGAGATGTTTTTCCAGTTATGTGGGAGTGCTTGATACAAACATTCTGTATGTTATTGTTAACTTAGGAGATCAGCAGCTATTCTATGCAATTTTACAATCATAGAGTAATTCAGGTTGTAAGGGAGCTCGGTAGGTATTTAACTGAGGTTTTTACTTTCCAGTGTTCTCCTGTCCTTTGGTTTCTCTTTCTTAGCATTTTTATGATATGAATGAAATTTGGTGTTTTAATGTATTTGAATATCTGTGGTTAAAACTCAGTGTGTTAAGATCCTCGTGTGTGTTGTTTCCTACATTCTACATAAGTCATGTTCCATTAGTAAATGTTGGCTGGCTTCTGCTGTCTAAATTTTCATTTTAAATACATTTTATCTTTCTCCTAAAGGCTTCGTAGAGCTTTTATAAACAGCAGTGTGCCTTTTCTGCATTCTGCTCTTCCAGTTTCTCTACACAAAATATACAATTGAAGTTGTGAGCCCTCACCAGTGTGGTAGACAACAGAAGACTGAAAATATATGGCCCAAAATTGTAATTTTTTTTTCTCCATCCTTCTGTTTCTCTTATGATAAACTGAAAAATAAATGTGAATAAATTATCTGCTTCATTTTTATTTGCTATTCTATATAGTTCTATATAAAAGTTATAAAATTGTATTCTTTTTGCTCCTGTTAGGGTTAGTCTTAAGTTTTGAACACTGTAGTCAGAATGCTCCCATTGTGTAATGGTGCAGCAATACGGAGACATTTGAGGGTTTTTTTGTAAATAAATGTAAAAATCTCACAGTGTTCTTTTTTTAAATTGTATCTCATATTTAATTTTGTTTGTCCTCTACTTTGACTATTGTATTTACAAATTATTATCAGCCCGAACACATAAGATCTGTAAAGAAACACTCTTGTGGGAACAAAAAAACAGTAGGAGAGGCCTGTTCCTCAGTTTGTTACTGAGCTGCAGTGCTTAAGAAATAATGTGTTACATCCTGAAACTTGGGAGACTGACATGATTTATCAGTTTTTGACAATGGGTTAAAGAGATCCTCTGTTAAGATCTGACCTTTACAGCTCAGGCTCCTCTCATTCCTTCTGCCTTTTCATAAAAATGGTGTCTAGCAGAGTAAATTGAGTATCACACTTTCTATGGCTTTGGTAACCTTTGTATTTTTGCTTTTATAGAATGCCAGATTCACCTGGTGAAGTTCCAGAATATCCTTTGTTTGTTTCAGTCAGTGACTGGCTGGACTCCATAAAAATGGGTCAGTATAAAAACAACTTCATGGCAGCAGGGTTCACAACTTTGGATATGGTTTCAAGAATGACTATTGAGTAAGTATGTACTCTGTTATCCCTGTAGTTACTAATCGATCTGAACTTGTTTGGATGCTGCAGTGATGTAAGGATGTGTGGAACACTGCTTTCATTTCCTTCCCTACCTAAACTAATAAAAGATAAATATAGGATTTTTTTACCAAAACAGTAAGGGAGAAAGCATGATGAGAAGGGATGAGCATCCTTAAATGTTTCAGTTTTGATCTACAGCACTGAAATCAGTGGCAAAAATCTTTTCTTACTTTGCTATGAACATCATCAAGCCGATGTCAGTCCTCACGAGGAAATTGTTCCACACCTTACTGCTGTTTTTGAACTATCTCTGACACCACTGTTGTTTTTGAAATGAACGCTATACAGCCAGTATACAAGGGTCTGAGTCAGCTATGGATTAATACAGTAGCATAATGATATGATCTGTTTTGTTTGTTGTTGCCTTCCCATGAATTCCTAATCTTTATTTTGATGCTGGGACTGTCTCTATTAATACAGTGGTAATGGAGAGTTAAGATTCAGTAATTTTACATGTGAGACTGGGACTGGTTTTCTTCCATGTGTATCACCTTACGTTCACCTGCACTGAATTTCATAGACTCATTTAGGTTGGAAAAGACCTTTAAGATCATTGAGTCCAACCATTACCCCTGTCTGCCAAGTCCACCATTAAGCCATATCCCCAAGAACCACATCGATACAGCTTTTAAACACATCTAGGGATGGTGACTCAGCTACCTCCCTGGGCAGCCTGTTCAAATGCCTGACCGTCTTTTCAGTGAAAAAAAATTTCCTAATGTCATAATTTCATCTACTGCTTTATGACATAGTCACTTAAGTCTTACAAGATCCTTCTAAAACTCTTCACAGCTGGCCCTTACTACCCTGAATAATTCAGTCTCACCAACTGATTTCTTCACCTCTGTGCTCACCTATTTTTCCAGACCTTTTGCTTATCTGTTGAACAATAATGTTTGACATTATCCCAGCTTAGGTCCCTGCAGATTTCTACACATTGTAAAACCTGACAATTTACTTCTAACCTTCTGTCTTTAAATCAGTTACTTAGTCATGCAAAGGCTTTCTTATGCCATACATTCTTATTTTCTTTATAAAAGTCTGATGAGGCATCTTATCTAAAGCTTTTGGAAATCCAAATGGGGCGTATCAAATTGCAAAACCCATGGTGACTCAAGTAGATCATTTATCTAAGCATCCGATAATTCTGTACTTTACTGTAGTTTCTGTTAGGCACTGTAATGATTCCAAACTCACAGGTCTGTGGTTCCCCAGATCTCTGCTGGAAACTTTTTATTTTGTCTGGCACCACTCTCCATGCCTCAGGCATCAAGAAATTGTTAAGCACGTGTAGCATGGCTGGTAACTCCCTCTCTCACATTCCTGTTAGGAATTCCAGTATTTCATCCTTAATTTCTCTTAAAACTCTTGGCTAAATATAGTCTTGTTCAAGAGATGCATTGCTGCTTGGGTTTTTTTCAGTTTGTCCTGTAACCTCTAATGCAGTTGCTTCAACTTCAGACAGATCCTCTAGCAAGTACCTCATAAAGGTTCTAGCATGGGGGTTACTTCAATTTGTTCAGCTGTGAATGTGAACTCAAATTATTGGTCTATTGTTTTAGCAGTGGCCAGTCTTTCAGTGCTCTTTTATACCCAAATCATGACTAGACACTACGGACACACTTTGACAGGCTTCTTGTACCCAGTGAGTTTGCCCAAAGGTTTACTACTAATTTTATTATTAGGTGTGTTTTTTCTGGTTGTTCCTCAAGCTTCTTTTTAGCCTGTCTTCCTGTGCTTTTACAGATAATCTGTCTATGGCTATCATCCTTTGTATTTTCTTTCTTTATATATCACTTCAGCTTTCTGAAGGATTCTTTCTTTCTTCAAATAACCACCATTACCCCAGGTCTGCTGGCTACTTTCTGAGCTCTATAAAACTTCCTTGATAAGTGCTAAGCATCATTCTTGCATTTCTAGTACCACTTCCACTTGTAAAGGTTTATTCTTCTAGCTCACTCTTTAGTTTCTGACATTCTCAATAATTTTGCATAGTCCCTGCTGACCTTAAGTGTCGTGTATCATCCCCCATGTGGATGTTAAGCCTAAGGAGATAACAGTTGCTACTGTCCAGTGGCTCTTCATATGGAGAATACAGACACAAGTACCTTGAACTGCAAATCTGAAAACCATGAATGTCTTGCCTCATCCCATGAGCCCCTTGACTAGGTGTATTACTGAAGAATTTTTGAATCTATCTAAAAAAACAATGCCTGTGCTGTGTCCCAGTGTGGGATTGGCACAACTGACAAGGCATAACTGAAATGCCCTGTCCTTGTCATCTCTGTGGTCTTTCTCAGCATCCTGCAATTAGTGACTTTTAGAGAACAACTAAACTAGTAGATTGTGCTGGACACCGAGGCAAGGGCTGTTGACTTCATTCCTGCCAAACTGTCAAGCTCTGTGAGTGAGCTACCCCCTGTGGGTCGCAGGTGTATATGAGATGCAGGGAAATCTGTGTCAAGCTGGGAGAGTCACTGCTATTCTGATCTTTAGCCCATCTCTCACCACCATTCCCTGAATCATCAGAAGCACAGCATCTGTTATTTCCTCCTTAGAACTGCAAGAGTGCATATATCAGCCCTGTTCCATTGCAAGTATGAGCAGAAAGCATTTGCTACAATTAAGTCTACCTTGCAGTTTCTTCTCTGGGATTTGGAAAAATGACTTGACCGTTAGTATCACAAAAGAGACCAGTACTCTAACTACATTTTTTTTCTTACATGACTGTCTCTAAAAAATTGAAATTAACAGGTGCAGAAAATTTGAACACTTGTAGCTTTTTTTATAAGTCCCTGTCAGGAAGGTAAACTGTCTTGAAGAAGAGCGATTC
Organism: Chloroceryle aenea; assembly: GCA_013399075.1. NCBI lineage: Eukaryota > Metazoa > Chordata > Aves > Coraciiformes > Cerylidae > Chloroceryle > Chloroceryle aenea. The sequence goes on from VWZY01003049.1 coordinate 327,350, forward strand.
ATCGCGTGTTTATATTCTTCTGTGTACAAGAGACTTTACTGTACTTGCATCCAAGGTGAAACTTTTTATCTTGCAGTGACATTAGAAGAATTGGAGTTGTACTCATTGGACACCAGAGACGAATAGTCAGCAGTTTACAGACTTTGCGATTACACATGATGCACATACAGGAGAAAGGATTTCATGTATGAAAGTACTAGAATCAACTGTGTTTTGTGCCTCAGCATTTCTAAAAAGGAAAAATATTCTCTTTCTTCTGCTCTTCCCAACTTCAAGAACTGCGGTCTCCTGTTCAGATTATAGAAGTTCTTCTATGTTAATGCTTCCAAACTGGAATTTTTAATCACACTGCATAGCTCCTCTGCCAGTTATCTGCCGATAAAATCCTGGCCTCCTGCAAGACTGTTGCTACACGTTGATGAGTAACTCAGCATGGATGTGTAACATTGTATAACAGTATTTGGGAAACTTTCATGAACTTACTTGAAAGTAGTAATCTATTTGGCCTGGTGTGGCTTCTTTATTGATGTATTTAGAGTTTGCTGGTAGATCAAAAAGTATTTGACTTCTTTCATGTTCTGTGACCATGTAACTTCCAATACCAAATGTGCAATCAAAAAGAAGTTTGGCATAAATACTTATTTTATCTCTTAATTAAATCCAAATGTATGGGTCCTATTGTTATATTACTTTATAATAGTTTGAATGCTGGTAAGCTGGTGCCTCAAAATGTTAGTATTGTTCACAGAAATGAATGAGGATTTTATGTAGCGAGTTTTCATTGTGTGAATAATTAGGAGGATAGTGAGGGAAATCTGTTTGAAATCTTAAGGTCCTTAATTTTTAATTACTTTAGCACTTGACACTTTTTATGCTTTAAATTCTATATTATGTTGGAAAACTTGTTCATCCTTGGGATTCTTCACCACCCTAGCTTTTTTTTTTTTTTAGTACTCAGCATTTCTTCTCCTACGTGGCAAATATTAACTAGAAAACTGATTGTAATGTTTCCATAACCACGTATAAAACATGGTTGTCAGCTATATCGTGGCCACACAGATTTCAGAAAGCCTTCCGTTCCAAAAATGCAGGCCTCCACTGCTTGAACTAAGCATAATTTCCACCCGTGATAGTAGACCTTAGAGGGCCAGCCATCAGTGGGGTGATGTGCTTATTCCCAGGGGAGCAGGCCAGCTGTATCATCCTCCAGATGAGGGCAATGGCACAACCACCGGGTACAGCCACCAACTAATGCTGAAGTTACAAACTGCGGTGTTCAGTGATCTTGTACGTAGGCAGAAAAGGAGACGTAGGACAGCAGTGTAATAATATGTTGCCTTGAGTCTACTTCTAACTGCTTTTAGAAGTAAAAGGCGGAATCTACTGAAATGGAGCTCTGGTTACTGCAGGCTAGATCTTCGTTTAGTACAGATATCTAAATAACATTGAAGATAATTACCTTTAGAACTCTTCAATAGCCATATTTACATGCAAGAGAATGTCTGCAAAGGCCTAACATAGTATTTGTACCTCTCTAAGACTTGCGGCTTTCATGTTTTATTCAGACAACTTACACAGATGTGCTGGGTTACATTTGCAGACTGTTGCATGGGATATGCGCTGCTGGAAACAGGGGGACAAGCGCATGTCTGCATGCTGTACAAGTCACACAGAGCTACATGCATGTCACATGTAAACTGGGTGCAGGTGCTTTTGTTAATTTATACATAGTTTGGACGTTGGTTTTGAGTTACATGGCATTCGAATATACTCAAGCATTATAACTCTTCTGTTAAAACGTGCATTTGGGTAATTAGTATAATCTATGTGTATAGCAGAATGAACTTCATGTAATCATAACGATATTTACTGCTTAATTTACAGCTCGTAAATGAAAACGTATTTCCTAACTCTTGGAAAAGGCTGCCTTTCATACTGGTGGCAAAGAAGGAAAATCAGAAAGCAATTCAGAAAAGGTTATGCTCCCAACCAGTTCACAGTGAGACACACGAGGCCTGATTCACTGTTGTCACTTTATGTTGGAATAACTGCATTAATTTAAGTAAGATAACAGTAGTGCACTGATTTTGCTTTTTTTTTTTCATTAAAAACAAACAAACAAAAAACCACAACAGATTTAACTGAGAAACAAGTTTTCTAAAGATCACGATTCACCAGTGTTCTACAATTCCAATTTGATGAGCTTGTATAAAAAAAGGGCAGCTCCAGTCTTATTCCAGCCACAAAACCAATTTTTCTAGCATGAGTAGCCCCACTGAACTCAGTGGGATGGTACAAGCATGTGCATTGTGCAGGATCACAGGCCTTTAGTGGGGAAAAAAGCATTTGTTCTGTTCTGTGACTGTCACTTGAAAAATTCTGCCCCAGGTCAACATCTGAATAATTTTTTCATAAAGCTTCTCTTACAGAAAAAAAGCATACTTACCTGAAGCCTTTCAAAGAATACTATCATGATTTGTTATCCATTTTGCCTGTCACTGCTTCCGTGGCCAACAGTATGACATCTGTGGAAGGAGCCTCTCTCACAATTAAATACATTACCGAGGAGGTACGAGTCTGTTATTTGTTAATGGGACTTCAGAATTGTGCATAACTATTCCAAACCATGTATGTGCACTTCTAATTTCTCCTTTAGCTGGTTTTTTCATTCCTGGTAGTGTGAATGCAGAGTTACATGCACACAACCTGGATATATTTCATAGAAACTAGTTTCCAAATTTATCACACTACTGAAAATATATTTTCAATAGAAAAAATATATCTGATTAATAAAGTTTAAATATTGTTATATTTTTTTATATAAACAAGAGTTTGGGTAACCAGAAAGGAAGGAGCAAGGGATTCTTTGGGTGAGGGCATGTATTAAAGACATTGCAAATCCAGGATTTTGTGAGTTTATACACCTTGGTTGTTGTTGTGGTGCAGCATGACACTTTTATAATAGTTACCTTGATCAAATTTACATTTTCCCCATTTGGAAACATTTTATTGGCTCTTGCTCTGATTCCAAGCCTACTCTTGCTTTTGTTGTGTTTTGTTCCTCATTTTTTCATTGAAAAAAACAAAAAAAAACCAACAAGTGTTATTTTTCAAATGTAAGCTTAATTCTGTGCAGGCCACACATGTATATGTGAAGTTAAAGTAAGTTTGTTACAGGGCATATTTTCTTCAGGTGAAATTAGCTCTATGTAGTTATCCTGTATATTGAAATGTGCAGTTAAAGTTTAAATATAACAAATTTAAGCACATTTATTAGGCTGTTATTGAGAATCTGGCCCATGTTGCAGAGTGTTTCAGAACTAAAAGTACTCACTGAAAGATCACAGAATAAAGTGTGCATGATATGCAAGGAAAAAAAAAATTAAAAGTGGAAATAAGGAAACAGTCCTAAGTTAATTACAAGTAATAGCCATGTGTGGATTTTTCTCGTGGCCCTGATCGTCATTAATCTAGAATCAGATCCATCCATCTGTACTATTACCACTCCTCATGTCTCACTTAAGCCTCCAAAACATAGCTTCAGAGAGGGCCTTGACTGCTGAGCAGGACCAAGTTACTGTCTCCTGTCCAACAAGTGCACTGCCCCAGCTGTCCAGCATGTGCAACCCACAGTGCTTCTAAGGCTGACTGACAAGCAGCTTGCATGTCCATACAGCTTAGAAGGGTTGTCATCTAACATGGAAACCGTATCAGTCATCCTTACTTACCTCCATTTGTCAGTCAGAGCCCTGAGACTTATTGGGATGAATTCTTCTCGCCTAATTTCAGAGGTCTGCATTTGAGCTAGTCATACAAGGTTCCCTTTTATCAGAGAAGAAGTGGGCTCTTGTAGGATGTGAATCATCTGACAAATGTAATTATTTACTTCTGGGTTAGATTAATTGTGCCAAAGAAGCACCCATTTCTCTTCATTCAAAGAGATCAAAATGCCTAGCTCGTATCCAGGCATCTGTGCTTGGTCAGATGAATCTCCTGCATTGATTGTATCCCATCCTTAGGCTGAACCTGTTAAAATCAGAGGATCTTGTCCATAATGCTGGTGTTAAGAATTGAACAAGTAACACCAGAAGGCTTAGTAGATTTTGCTCATGAGGTGTTTGCACATTGGAATTACTGAGAAGCAATGAGACTCCATGAGGTGAAAGGAAGAAAATTGAGCTTTGTAATTTAAATTCTTCTTAAATAGAAGTTGCCCTTTTGTTTCCCATGAATGTAAATTCAGTGTCTGTACAATAAGAGCTTATACACACGCTATCCTTTAAGACACCAGCCAAGACTTCTAAGCATAAAGTGGATCCTTTAATTGCAATTACTGCACTCAACGGTGAATTCAAATATATTAGTTGGGCTGGACAAAGCATTCTGTGTCCAAGATTGTATTAGCTGGATTATTCTGAATTGAACTCATAGACTGTAGTACTTTGATTTTTCTGTAATTTAAGACTGATCAGTTTTTATATGGTAAACCTACTACTGGGCTCCATTAATTTATTTTTCAGTGCAGATTCATACAGGATCCAAAGGTGTGTCATAAGTAATGTACAGACACCCTTTATTCAGATACAGTAGAGATTAGGATGTGGGCTGCCCGGGACTGTAGAGGTGCCTGGTAAAACTGTATTAGCCACAACAGTTTCCATGTTAGAATGACCCTGTGAGACCGTATCAGCCACTAAGGTAAAGCAGCACAGAAAATACTTTAACTTGTTTTGAAGACCAATTGCTAAATTTCAGCTGGCCCATTGCAAACTGAAGCATGTATTTAGCTGTTTTAACTCAGCTCTTTGAATGATTCTATGGGACGCATTCTAGCAGCTGACATCTTCTCTTATGAACAGAGGGTACCTGTAACTACCCTGTCATGGGCTCAGTCTACCTTGGAATGTGTCCCACAGAGAACAAAAAGGACTCACTTCTGATCTTGTCTTTTAGAGTAGCAAATTCTGTCTTCCATTGCATCTTCTAAGAAAAGTATTAAAAGCAAAGATACTTCGCTTAGAGCATTTGCACGTGGTTGAAGAGCACTGCATTCTGTTGAACAGTTTTCTTCCAGAATACCCTTGTTTACCAAGTGTAATTCATCTTTCCTGAATAAATAGCAAAGAGAGTCTTCATTTATTTTATTTTTTTAAGGGTACTGCTATTATTTTTTGAGAATGAGGAAAAGATGTGTTGGGCTGGGCTAACACTTAGTAGGACAGTGATCTTGAAATCTCCTGGAGAGACAAATCAGTCAGCACTGAAAAGGAAAAAAAAAAAAATTCCGAAGCTTCCAATAAGGAAGAACTGTCCATATTGTGCCAAGGAGCAATTAACCAAAAAAAAAAAAAAGATTTGCATAAGACAGTTCCATCCACTTAGAGTATCTTGTATCATCATATACTGTATTTAGTAGTGCACACTGCTCATTCTGAGTACAATGTTTGTATATAGTTCCTCAGATTATGGACCAGGGTATGTTGAGCACATTATGGATATAAAATATTCGTCTGTATGTACATAGAAAATTGTAAATATAATGTATATCGTGTCTGAGGTTTTTCAGACCTGCAGAACTCCCAATAAACACTAATGGGGTTGATCTGCTCCACTGACTTTTAGAATTGTTCACAGCATGCACTGTATGTGTATAGTAGTTCCCAAACTTCCTTGGCTTGTTAGTTCAAAATGGACAGCCCTTCTTTTCCTCCATAGGCAGACAAAAACATTTCTAGCTGGCTTACAGAAAGCTGCCTGGTCACCTGATGCTGACCCTTCAACCACCATCGCACCAAACCCCTTTCTGCTGATTCATTTCCATACAACTAATTACTGTGAAATCGTCCGTGATCATAAAGGGGAAGCAACATGCCCAAGAGCCAGCATCTCTAGGAAGATGTAGTCCATGCTATAAAAAATTCGAGCCCATCTGCTGAAGTCACCAAAGATGTCTGAACAGTATTTAAATTATTTTCATTTAAATAGCCATATATAGACACGTATGAGGTTAAAATGAGGGGTATTGTAAAACCAACAAAAATGTCTGGTGAAAAAAAAATGAGGTAAAAAAATGGATCTGAGATAAAATATATTTCCATATTTTATATGTGGAATAATATGCCAGATCAGTAAAATCTATTTGCATGTATGTTTCTTTAAATATCCTCCATGAGTATCTCTTACCTTACTTTCCTGCAAGATATTTCCCAAGTACATCTCTCTTTTAGAAGGGTTTAGCATATTATCTGATTTTTTATACTTGTGTAATTAAACTGGAATAAAAAATGTCAAGTCATGATACTGAAGATATGGGGGAAAAATGTATTAAAAATATCAGTCCCAAAATCACTGGAAATTTTCATACCTGTTTTACTTTGTTCCTATTCAAAATTTTGACCTCTGTCTAAGCATCTGAGCACTTTGACTATTAGGTAACTACATGTGTGTCTCAGTAGCAATGTGTGCACTGTGACATGCTCAGAAACTCCTGAATCTGTAAACAGTTGTGTGTTCATGAAGCTTAATTCATATAAGGAGGCTGATTAAAAATGAGGTTATTTACACAAGTAGAGTTAGGTATAAAGGACTTGCACATCCAAGTCCCTATAAAATATTTGTATGGCTGCATGAGATAACATTTTTTGTCATTTTTTTTAAACTTAATTGCCACATATGGTTTCCTTGAGAAAGTCCATTGTAGTCATTGATATCATCACACAACCTCCTACATGTATCATTCCTGATATATGAGGAGATAATTGTTGACTTTTTATTTCGTTTGGGAAATACTGCATGTTTTGGGGAATATTCATCTCTAATGTGCACAACAGCAAGCTGATTATAAATTTGTGAATACACCATAGTATTATACTAATACTTCTCATTATTGACAATTTAGTGAAGAACTGCTGAACAACAGCATGTTTGTGAAGCAGTAAATAAGCCAAAACCCTGGGACTGAAAATTCAAAAACTAAAGAGAAATCTCTCTGTATTCTGAACTATGTGATACCTGGGACCTTGGTTGTATGGAAAGTAACCTTGACTCTCGAATCTGGAAAATCAAATTTATGGGAAATCTGCATTGGAATCCAAATACTCATTTCTGGTTGTGAATGATGAGAAAGTGCCCACTGAAACAGTCTAGGGGGTATTTTCATGTATCATCACTGCATAATGCTCAGAGGCTCCTCTACAGCAGCGATGGGAAAAAAAAAAATCTCTTTGTTGGTTTTCCAGGGTCTAGCCTATAACAAAAAAAAACCCAAACATGTACAGTTGTCATTATTTAGATTAGAACCTCCAGTAGACAGAATTCTGTAATTGAAAGACTACTTCTTGTTCTTGCTTCACACTGGGTTTTTTTAGAGGAGCCTAAATAAACAGTAAAGAATAGAGCTATCAAGTTAAGAGTAGCTTACAAATTGAATTTTCGGTTTTCTCTCATTCAGACTGAGCTTTACTTGAAAATGATTAAAAGGCAAAAAAGGAAAAGCAAAATAGGATTATTTTCTTTAGGAAGCTGAATGCTCTGAGCTCTGTAACTTAACATCACAGTCTCTTTCTGTACAGTAGGATTAGCTGAAAAAGAAAGAGCAGCCAATGTTTCAAATCTGTAGATTATTTTAATCACTAAATGCCAAATTCACAAGTTCCATTTTTGTCTTTGGAAGATTCTGTTCTAAAACACCCAGTATTCCCAAATCCTGCCGAAAGATTGTAATAAACTTTTTGATGCAGTAATTCCTGGGACAATGATGTAACTGTAAGGAATTAAATGTTTTGCTGTCAATGGGCACAGTCACTGTGACAAAAAATTCACAAGAGTTTATTAACTGACTTCAGTGGCAGTGGGGTGAAGCCCTACATTATACAACCTGTATGCAGGATTCTATTCTCCAAGTAGATTCTCCTTTCCTGCATCCTGCTACTGTCATGGTTGGTTATTAGAGAACCAGCACTTCTTAGGACACGTGCTGTCTTGTCGTTCAGATGTATTGCTAAAGGTTTTTGCTAGTTATAATTCCTCTGTTGAGAGTCTGAAGTTGAGATATAGGTGGGTCCTTCAGGGCATGTTCCATAATCTGTCAGAAGATGTCAATAGACTGAAACAGATTTTGGATCAAAGGTTTCTATAGATGTACATGAAATGAATGGCCTTATTAATAGGGGAGAAGAGAGTGCACTGAGCATTAAAGACAAGGCTACTCCCTCAGGGACGTGATGGAATAGATTATGATTACATTCAACACAGCAAAGCTGAACTGCAAGGTGCAGTTTCATCTGGAATGGGCTACCATCTCTTGAGTTTGGGTTAAGTAGTTAAAATGACCTACACATCTAATAAGAGTATCTAACCGAAATGCTTGGGGGGGAGGGGGTTATTCCCTAGAAATTTCAAACTCCTGGATTTAAATTCAGGACAGAACCACCATCCCCATCAAGAAAACAGAATCTACAAAAAAAAAATAAATCAGGATCTGCCTTCTTTCCTAAATATATACCATTATGCAATATGATCTCCCCTTCGTAACAGAAGTCTATTGGACTCTGCATCTTTGAACAAGCTGTTTCATACTTGTAGGCCATTGCAGTGTAAGTTTTGAGAGTGTAAGTTTTGAGATTGCCAGTTAATGAAAGGTACAGTAGTAAATAAAGTACCTAAAGCCCTCCTAGCAGTTCTGTTTATTGGACTCTTTGGTTATTTCCCTATTTCAAGAAAACCATCCCACTCTAAGGTTCCCAGCACCTAAACATGTAAGCATTTTAAAGCTTACGGCCATGATTCCCTATCTGCCTCTCCCCAAGAAACAGCTTTGAATTGTCAGTGTAGCATTTTTTAATGCCATTTCTTTTGCAGCAATTTCTCTCTCAACTTTCCTACATAAGGCAAAGAGGGCTATTTCAGATTAGAGTTAGAAAAAGTTGTTTCCTGGTTAACTCTGGTGAAGGAACTGGTTTTGGTCAGTATTTCAGTATATGTTGCTCTTACCTAGAGCCGTGCATCTGCTTCTGTCAAGGCCAATGTCAAAATTCTCTGAAGGTATCAGTTATGTCACACACAGTGATGCTGTGACTGAAAAGCCGGAGACTAATGAAAAGGTCTTGTTCTTCTTTGGTGTGGTGTGACTCCTATTGACTTCAGTAACAACAGGTTCTCTGCACTTCTCAGGATTGCATCTGCAGTTTAACAAGGAAAAGAAAAATCTTTAAAAGATCATCTGAAACCTTTTTTACTGAAAAACCATAGTTCATTTTCTAGCAGAACAACCTTCATTGATCAAGTTGGAACTAATTGTTTTGTCACCATTTTTTTTAAAAAAAAATCCACTTTGATTTACAGGAAAAAATACACACAAAAAAAAATTCCTTCCCAAAATTAGCTTTTGATTTACTCTTGGAAGATGACGTGGTTGGTATGTTTTCTCAGGATAGACTCTATTTCTGTGTGTTGGTTTTAAACGTATCTGAATTAAAAGGGGTTTTAATCTCTGTCTCTTCTGTGAAATTAGATTGTACACAACGAAATATGACTGCTCTTCATAGTCTGCTGTTCTAGCATAGCCATAAAATGTATTAATGTATGTGTATATATGAATAACTATTTGATGACAGACACCTTAGATTATATATTTAAGCAGCCATGTCAAAACTGTAAAGGTAGATGGCTCCGAAAGTAATGGTATAATCCTCACAAGCTGTTTTACAAACAAACCATGGCCTCAGCACAGATCTCGTATCCTCACCAGTAGTCTGAAACCCACCTTTTCTTTAAAGACCCCAGAAAGCATTTGTTTTGCCACTGCTTCTTTTCCTCTTACCAAGATGCATTTGAATAGCAACAATTTCCCGTGACTCAGTCCTCACCGGTCATCTCATAGAAAAGCAGCCTTGGTACTGTACCTCTAAGTTCTGTCTTCATCAGTCTGAACTTGCGTAGCATTGCACACCACAACCCCTATCTGCTCATTCGGAGAGACTGGCCATTTCACTGCTGGTATCGATGGTTTCCCCCTGGGACTGCCCCACTCTGCAGAATGACTTTTCTTCACATAATCTATCTCCCATACACATTCCCACTGCATTTTTCTTTCTGCCCATATATCTATATCTATGCTGATTTGCAGTCCCAAGGGGAATTTACATTAGAAGTGAATTTGTTATTATTTGCTGAAAAGTGGTGTTACTTTATTTATTTATTTATTT